>CM061065.1:117598928-118121428 GCA_030762895.1 Sophora flavescens
TAATGAGTTAATGACAATATGGAAATTTTAGATGATAGCCTCGATAAACATAAATGTCATTTAAAAAATATTCTTTAAAAATCAACAAATCATTTACAGAGTTTTGATCCTTCCTAAGCACACAATTTAAGCATTTGACTAAAACTCGTCCCAGAAATTCATCAACTAATGCATATTTTCAAATTTTATCAAATCAAGTTTATAAAGCATTGAATACACTCAAGTCTTCTAACAGACACGACTTCTAGCAAACATATGGCTTGCAAACTAAAACAAAGCACCCCTTAATCACCATAACAAGCGCATGGTCTAGCACAAAGGGGATGAAACCAAAAACTCATATCCAATCCTATAGTAACTCAGCATACAATCCAAACAGAACATGAACCATCATTAGCAAGAACAAAAATAAATAAAAACCCAATAAGATCAATGTTTCTAATTCAGTGATCAAGAGGAAGAAATTAAGGTTACCAAACGAGATCTTCCTTTGATATTTCTCTTGATGTTCCCCAAATCACAGAGAATGAATTCCAAATAACAGTGACTGAGTACAATAATTGCGACTCTCCCTGACTTCTCAATCTACCTTTTCCAAGTTTCTCAACAAAACCAAAAAAACAATGAGAGGAAACGGAACACTCTCTATATAAAAAATAACAAGAAATCTGAGAAATTTTTCAAAGTTGACACACACAGATCAAAGAATTTCTTGGGCCCCTTTTCTGTCAAAACCCAAAAAACTCCCTTTTTCTGTCAAAACGGAAAAAAACTCTCTTTTCTCTCAAAACCCAAAGAAAAACCTCCATTTTGTCTTCTATGTTGCCCTTTATAGGGATAGAGGAGAGGACTTCATGCTTCTCCTTACCCGGCGGCTTCAAGGTTGGTCTCACAAGATCTGGAGCTTGGGCGGTTCTTGAGCAGAGATCGCGTGTTCCCAGGTGGAGGTGGCACGAGCAGAGAAAAGGAGGCGATTTGATGTGAAGGTTGCATGTTTGAAGAGAGAAGGAAGTGTGGTGCGGTTAAGAGAGTGGAGGAGATGGGGTTTTATCTGATATGTAAAATGGTTTTTTTAGGGTTAGGAGTGGGGCTGCTAGGTTAAAATGGGGGAGGAGATGAGGAAGGAGAAGGACCAATGGGTAGAAGAGGCATAGGGGCGGTTGGAGAGTGGGAGGAGGAGGAAAGGTCTTGTCTGATATATAAAATGAGGTTTTTTAGGGTTAGGAGAAGTAACTCAATTTCCTTTCTTCTTTTCCCTGATTGTTCTTTCCTCCTTTTTTTCTTCTTCCATTCTTCATTATCTTCTTCTTCTTCTCTCTTTATTCTTTAGTCTCCAGTCTGAAAGTTAAACATGCAATGGACGGAACCTCCTCGTCCAACAGAAAGTTAAACATGCAATGGAAGACCTACTCGTCCAACAGAAAGTTAAAAATGCAATGGAAGACCTACTCGTCCAACAAAAAGTTAAACATACTATGGAAGACCTACTAGTCCAACAGAAAGTTAAACATGCAATGGACAGAACCTCCTCGTCCAACAGAAAGTTAAACATGTAATGAAAGACCTACTCGTCCAACAGAAACTTAAACATGCAATGGAAGACCTACACGTCCAATAGAAATTTAAACATGCAATGGAAGACCTACTCGTCCAACAGAAAGTTAAACATGCAATGGAAGACCTACTCGTCCAACAGAAAGTTAAAAATGCAATGGAAGACCTACTCGTCCAACAGAAAGTTGAACATACAATGGAAGACCTATTCGTCCAACAATGGAAGACCTACTCGTCCAATAGAAAGTTAAACATGCAATGGACGGAACCTCCTCCTCCAATAGAAAGTTAAACATGCAATGGAAGACCTACTCGTCCAACAGAAAGTTAAGCATGTAATGGACGGAACCTCCTCGTTCAACAGAAAATTAAATATGAACCTCCTCCTCGTTTCTTGGTTATTTTATTTTTCTTCTTTCTTTCTTCACTATTATTTTTAGTCTCCCTGAAACATAATAACATAAAAAATAAAATGAAGACGGACAAAAATGGGTGTTCACAAATGGCAAGGCAGTTGGACCGGACAATATACCTGTGGAGGTATGGAAGAGTCTAGGAAATGGAGGCATTAGTTGGCTTACGAAGGTTTTTAACGAGATTATGAGGTCAAAGAAAATACCGGACGAATGGAAGAGAAGTACTTTAGTTCTGATTTACAAGAACAAGGGAGATATACAAAATTGCGCAAATTATAGAGGGATTAAGCTTATGAGTCATACTATGAAGCTATGGGAAGGAGTGCTTGATGAAGACTAAGAAAATAAACCAAAATCACCGACAACCAATTTGGTTTTATGCCCGGGAGGTCGACCATGGAAGCAATTTACTTGCTACGACGAGTGATGGAACAATATCGAAGGGATAAAAAAGATTTACACATAGCCTTCATTGATTTGGAGAAAGTGCATGATAGGTGCCAAGAGAGGTTTTGTGGAAAGCCCTAAAAAAGAAAGGTGTTCGGATTGCCTATATTCGAGCTATCAATTATATGTATGAGGGGGGCCACGACTGGTGTGAGAACGCAAGGTGGAGCCACAGAAATTTTCCCAATAACCATAGGTCTGCACCAAGGGTCAGCTTTAAGCCCCTATCTTTTTACCTTGGTCTTGGATGTACTTACGGAGCATATTCAAGAGCCAGCACCGCGATGCATCCTTTTCGCAGATGATATAGCTCTAGTTGGAGAGTTGAGAGAGGATATAAATGAAAGGTTGGAGACTTGGAGACAAGCTTTAGAAGCACATGTCTTCCATTTGAGTAGAAACAAGACGGAGTATATGGAATGTAAGTTTAGCAAAAGGCGAAACACATCTAGCTTGGAGGTGAAAGTTGGAGACCACAACATACCACAAGTCACACGGTTTAAATATTTTGGGTCTATTATACAAAATGATGGAGAAATTGAGGGAGATGTAAACCATCAGATTCAATCAGGATGGTCGAAATGGAGGAAGGCTTCAGGTTTTTTGTGTGATAAAAAGGTACATCTTAAGCTAAAGGAAAATTTTACCGTACAACTATTAGACCGACGATGTTGTATGGGACGGAGTGTTGGGCGGTAAAAAATCAACACGAGAGTAAAATCAATGTAGCAGAGGTGAGAATGTTATGCTGGATGAGCGGAAAAAATAGATGTGGTAGGATTAGGAATGATAGCATTAGAGAGAGAGTTGGGGTAGCACCTATTGTAGAAAAGATGGTTGAATCTCGACTTAGGTGGTTTGGGCATGTATGGAGGAGACATTTAGATTATGTAGTAAGGAGAGTGGACTAGGTGGAGGGCAATCCAATCGCTAGAGGCAGAGGTAGGCCAAGAAAAACTATAGGAGAAACTATTAAGAAATATTTAGAGGCCAATGATTTAACTATTAACATGATTCATGATAGAATATTATGGTGCCGTATAATCCATGTAGCCAATCCCACCAAGTGGGATAAGGCTTGGTTGTTGTTGTTAGTATATCTGTCTAGGTGTGGGGCTAAGCTGTTGTTGGCAGGTTTTTGGCTGAGATATTGTTTCGACCTGGTAGAGTGATGTTCTCTGGGTTGAACTTATAACTTTTACACTTCTTTCTCTTGGTCTCTTATGTAAATGGGTGAGTACCCCTTGTACTCCCTTATATACATATTCTTCTTGCTTATCAAAAAAAAAAAAAAAAGACAGGTTCAACATTGGTAAATTTATCATAAATTAATTAAAATCGTTTAATTGTATAAAAAAATTGCAATTTTCTTCCACTGTTTAGTTGAATAGTTTGGGGGTAACTTGGAAATCTTCGATTCCCAACAATAAAATGATCACTGATGTCAAGAAATGGATTCTATTGCTTGACTATAGATTCCTAAGATAATTATAGAAAATTCTTGAATATAAAGTGGCAAAAGCATTTTCACACAATCGTCTACAGCAAATAACAAGAATTAAGCTGAATGCAAATGCAAATGGAAAAGATCAATAAGTAAATGTAAGTAGGCTAGAAAACCGAGAACTGAAGAAATGAAAGAGCAACGAATGTTTTAAACCGAGAGCAAAGAAATGGAAAGTATGGTTATTTTAATTGATTGGTTATGTGGTTATGGTCCTTGTTTACAATGACACTCTCAACACTATTCATAAATCAAAATTATATTATTAGCAACTCCATGTATAAAAAAAAATATTATTAGCAACTCCATATATATATATATATATATATATATATATATATATATATATACCATAGTTATTAAAATCAGATCAGATTGGTCAATTCGACCGGAACCGACTTGCCATCTGATCCGAGAACAAAATCGGTGGCCAAATAGCTTTAAACCGGCCTTTGAGTGATAACCCAAAAGTGAGGAGCTGATTGATTTTATAGCCAAAGCACAACACTTTGTTTTGTGTGTGTTTAATTTCACGTTGGAAACCTTCCTAATTGATTATGCTCTTTGTCAAACGTGATTTTATTAAAAATGAGATGTTTGATTACTGTCAAATAAATTGATTTTGCCTCCAAAAACAATTATGACTAGAAGCTATAAAAAATAACTTGAGTTGAGTTAAAAAATTTACACTAAATTTTACATCAATCTTGCTTTCAAAATAAAAAAATCCAAACATAAATCACCTCACTTCAAGCTCAATTCTAACCAAATCAATTTTACAAAATCAACTACATTCAAGATCACGTTTATCCAAACACACTTCATTAAAAAAAAAAATCTATATGGGACTCACAAGTCACGGTCACTTTTAGTACTCCTACAGCATGCGTTGGATGGGGCAAATGGTATTGTTATTGCCAAGAATGAATTTGGAGGTTAAGCAGTGATGTATAATTACCGTGAACCGCATAGAGGGGTGAGGTTAATTTCTACTGCAATCAATCTCTGTGATTGAAACGATACTCATCGCCATGTAGGACTCATGTATGATTGTTATCACAGTCTTTTATATGCTCAATGCACATAGTACCAACTTCTCCATTATTTCGGGACCCTCAATATCTCATAAAAAAGATGATACTTAAGCATTTGAAATTGTTCAATTACTCAGCTAGATCTGTAACAAGTGATAAGCTAGTAGTATATTACATGAGATAATAATAGTAATAAAAAAAACTCGTAAAGCTTACAAAACGTAGAACTAAATAAAGATAATAAGCGATTATAATTTGCATATTGATAGTTTTTAAGAGAGCTTCAAGGCACGGCAAAACATTCATAAATTCCTTATGTAGATTTGATAAGCTATAGAATTTGTGCTTATAGCAAACAAAAATATGACAATTTACATCTCACCCCCACTCAAGCTTTGGTCATCCCATTTCCATCTTCGCGCTACCTCTTCAAGAACGGCCGCCCGAGCTTGGCTTCTTCTTGCCTCGTCTTCCACCCAAGATCTGCAACATTGAGCACAACTCATGAGACTCAGACACCCATCTCAAAATACTACCATAATTTCTACCAACTTCACTTGGCTGAAAGTGATTTAAACATCTAATCATAACTTTATAATTCCACGTGCCATGCTTGGAATATAAGATGACCAACCAAGTACCATATTGACGTGATTTAAACATCTAATCATAACTTTATAATTCCACGTGCCTTGCTTGGAATATAAGACGACCAACCAAGTACCATATTGACCAAGTGCAGCACAGTGCACGAGGCTCCCACCCAATGGGGTCTAGAGAGGTTAGAGCTTTACTCCTGTATGCGGAAATGTTGGGAAAAAACACAATTTTCCTAAATCAGATTTGGGGGAGCTCCTGCACCTATAAATATAAGCCTCTGCAGAAGAAATAAATAACATTTCCAAATACGAGAGAAACCCGAGAGAGAAAATCAAGGCTTTGAGAGAAAAGCTTTCAGTGAGAGAAATCATAATTTTCTGGGTGTAATCGGAATCGGATTGTGGGTTGTGAGTATTTGTAAACACTTTCTATATTTCCCTTTTAGTAAAATATCCGCAACAGTCCAGAGACGTAGGCATAATTGGCCGAACTCCGTTATCAAATTGTGTGTTATTATTCCACATTTATTATTGTCAGAAACGATGTCGAGAAGGTGAAAATTGAGAAGTTCGATGGTGCGGACTTTGGCTTTTGGAAAATGCATATTGAAGATTATCTGTATTAAAAAAAGCTGTATCAACCTCTCCAAGAAAATAAACCAGAGGGCATGAAGGATGAAGATTGGACTCTTCCTGACAGACAAGCCCTTGGAGTTATCCGATTGAGTTATCCCGCAATGTTGCTTTTAACATTGCAAAAGAAATTACCAAAGTGAGTCTTACGACGGCTCTTTCCAGTATGTGTGAAAAGTCATCGGCCTCAAACAAAGTTCATTTGATGAGGCGGTTGTTCAATTTACGGATGACGGAAGACGCATCGACGACGCAACATATCAATGAACTCAATACAGTCACAACCCAATTGAGTTCGATTGGAATTGAGTTTGATGAAGTACGAGCATTGATACTTTTGTCTTCCCTACCAGAAAGCTAGAATACTACTATCACGACTGTGAGTAGCTCATCGAGAAGCAACAAGTTGAAATTTAATGATGTTCGTGATCTGGTTCTCAGTGAAGAGATCCGACGAAGAGAGTCGGGTGAATTGTCAACCTCTTCAGTGTTGCACACAGAGTCAAGAGGAAGATATTCAACCAGAGGAAAAGGATGCGATAAATCGAATGAAAGGAGGTCCAAGTCCAAAAATCATCGTAGTTCCAATAACTCGAATATTGTCGGGTGTTGGAATTGTGGAAAGACCCAGCATTACAAGAATCAGTGCAAGAGTGCATCGAAGAATCAAGAAGTGAAGGCAGAGGCAAATATTACCTCCACCTCAGAAGATGATGATGTATTAATATGCTCTTTAGAGAGCAAGGAAGAATCTTGGGTGTTAGATTCTGGAGCATCCTCCTTCCATGCTACTTCATATAAAGAATTCTTCGAGAATTATGTTCCCGGGAATCTTGGTAAAGTTTACCTTAGCAATGAACAATCTTGTGATGTTGGCAAATGTGTAGTGAAGATTAAGCTCAACAAATATGTTTGGGAATAAGAATGTCAGGCATATTCCCGACTTGAGAAAGAACTTAATCTCGATAGGCCAACTGGCCAGTGACGGCTACACAACGATCTTCCAAGGCGATAATTGAAAGATTTCAAAGGGTGTAATCATAGTTGCTCGAGGTAGTAAGAGTGGTACTCTTTACAAGACAGCAGGGGCAAGTCATTTGATTGCAGTTGTACCAAACAATGAAAATCCCAATCTATAGCACAAGAGACTTGGCCATATGAGTGAGAAAAGGATGAAGATTATGCATTCGAAAGGTAAATTACCAGGTCTTCAGTCAGTTGAAATTGACATTTGTGAAGACTGCATACTTGGAATGCAGAAAAGAGTCAGCTTTCAGACAAGTACAAGAACCCCAACGAATGAAAGACTTGAGCTTGTTCATTCTGATGTTTGGGGACCAACGACCGTCTCATCCATTGGTGGTAAACAATACTCCGTGACTTTTATCGATGATCACTCTATGAAGGTATGGGTCTACTTTCTGAAACATAAGTCTGAAGTATTCGAGGCTTTTAAGATGTGGAAAGCCAAAGTTGAAAATGAGACGGTTGAAGATCAAAAAGCTCAAAACCGATAATGGTGGTGAATATGAAGACACCAGATTCAAGAAGTTTTGCTATGAGCACGGGATCAGAATGGAGAGAACCGTGCCGGGTATGCCACAACACAATGGTGTAGCTGAGCGTATGAGCTGAATGTTGACTGAAAGAGTCAGAAGCTTGCGTGTGCAATCAGGCCTACCAAAGCAGTTCTGGGCAGAAGCAATCAACACAACAACTTATTTGATCAACCGAGATCCATCGGTACCATTGGAGCACAGAATACCAGAAGAGGTATAGAGCGGAAAAGAGGCGAAACTCACATCTTAGAGTTTTCGATTGTATAGCATATGTGCATATCAGTGATCAAGGTAGAAAAAACTTGATCCCAAATCGAATAAGTGCACTTTCATCGGTTATGGTGAAGATGAGTTTGACTACTGTCTTTGGGATGATGAAAACAAAAAGATTAACCGTAGTAGAGACGCGATCTTCAACGAAAGAGTGATGTACAAGGACAGGAATAGCACAGATACCAGCAACTCATAACAGAGTGAGCCTGTGTATGCAGAGGTGGACAATGTCCCGGAAAGTCCTATAGTTGAGAATTCTCAGTCAGAGGAATCAACTGAACAAGATAGCAAGCAGCAGTCTGACACACCAACACTTCCTACCCTAGCTCCTGTATTGAGAAGGTCTTCTCGGCCTCAGGTGCCTAACATGAGATACATGAATTATATGTTGTTGACTGATGGAGGGGAGCTTGAAAACTATGAGGAAGCATATCAGACCGTAGATGCTAGCAAGTGGGAGCTTGCTATGAAAGACGAGATGAAGTCGTTGATCTCCAATCAGACATGGGAAATAGTTGAGTTACCCATGGGAAAAAAAGGCAATTCACAACAAATGGGTGTATCGAATGAAAGAGGAGCATGATGGCTCCAAGAGATACAAAGCCCAACTAGTAGTCAAAGGATTCCAATAGAAGGAAGGAGTCGACTACACTGCAATTTTTGCTCCAGTTGTGAAGCTCAATACTATCAGGCTTGTGTTAAGTATTGTTGCCAGTGAAGAGCTCTGGAGACCTTGAGCAGTTGGACGTGAATACCGCATTTCTTCACGAAGACTTAGATGAGGAGATATATATGCACCAACCAGAAGGTTTCTCAGAAAAAGGGAAGGAGAATATGGTGTGTAGATTGAAGAAGAGCTTGTATGGCTTGAAACAAGCCCTAAACCAGTGGTATAGGAAGTTTGACAGCTTCATGCACAAAGAAGGTTTTCAGAAGTGCAATGCTGATCACTATTGCTTCTTCAAGAGATATAAGTCTAGTTATATCATTATGCTACTTTACGTTGATGATATGTTAGTAATTGGTTCGGATATGGACGAGATCAGAAACTTAAGACGCAGTTGTCAAAAGAATTTGACATGAAGGACTAGGGTCCAACAAAGAAGATCCTTGGAATGCAAATCACGAGATAAGCAAAGAAGAATTTTGCAGTTATCTCAGGCAGAGTACATCAACCGTGTTTTGCAAAGATTCCACATGGGTGACGCCAAAACGGTAAGCACACTTTGGCTAGTCATTTTTGCCTATCCAAGGACCAATCTCCTCAGAAAAAGGAAGAGAATTAATGGCTAAGATTTCGTATGCTTCAGCCACTGGAAGTTTGATGTACGCAAAGATTCCGTATGCTTCAGCCGTTGGAAGTTTGATGTACGCAATGGTTTGTACAAGGCTAGACATTGGCCATGCAATGGGAGTTGTTAGCAGGTTTATGTCAAGTCCAGGTAAAGCTCGTTGGGAAGCAGTTAAGTGGATTTTGAGGTATCTGAGGCACCACAAAGAAGTGTTTGAACTAGGGTAAAGGAGATTTAAATGTACAAGGATTCGTAGATGCAGACTTTAGAGGTGAAGTTGATCACCGAAGAAGTACCACCGGTTACATATTCACTGTTGGAATAACAGCTGTTAGTTGGATGTCGCAGGTACAAAAGATTGTTGCTTTATCCACTACGAAGGTTTAGTATGTAGTCATGTGAAGCGATAAAGAATTGACATGGTTTCAAGGATTGTTGACAGAGCTGGGATTCATCCAGGATAAAAGTGTTTTGCACAGTGATAATCAGAGTGCGATACATCTGGCAAAGAATTCAGCATTCCATTCCAGAACAAAGCATATTGATCTTCATTATCACTTCATCAGATCTCTACTCGAGGATAAGGTGTTAAAATTTGAAGAAGATCCAAGGAAGTAAGAATCCAGCAGACATGTTAACGAAGGTGGTGACCATTGACAAGTTGAAGTTGTGTTCAACTTCAATTGGCCTGCTAGAATAACAAACCAGAGAAGGTTGCTACATTGATCGAGGTGTGAAGACAGATTGAAATCGGTCTTCAAGTGAGAGATTGTTAGTTAACCAAGGTGGCTACCCACCAATTTAGAGAAAATCGTAGAAGCAGAATGTGTTGTCAGTACCAAACTTTTTCCTTCAAATGAATGGTGCATCTTTGGAGAGAAAATAGGAATGCAACATCAATTGGTTGTCAAAACGTGGCAAATTAGGGGAGCTCCTGCACCTATAAATATAAGCCTCCGCAGAAGAAATAAATAACAATTCCAAATACGAGAGAAACCAGAGAGAGAAAATTAAGGCTTTGAGAGAAAAGCTTTCAGTGAGAGAAATCTTAATTTTCTGGGTGTAGTCGGGTTGTGGGTTGTGAGTGTTTGTAAACACTTTTTATATTTCCCTTTTAGTAAAATATTTGCAGCAGCCCGGAGACTGTAGGCATAATTGGTCGAACTCCATTATCAAATTGTGTTATTTTTTTTAGGTCCGGGATGGAACCGAGGGTATCCCTACAGCTGGTAGCCATAGGACTAATCCCCCGAGGATGTAGAGTACCGGTTAAGGGGCAACTCCTCTACCCACAGATGCAACTCTATTCCCATCACCAGGATTCAAACCCTGAATATATAGTTAAAGGGCACAAGCTACTAGCCACTTGGACCACACCTTGTGGGTATCAAATTGTGTTATTATACCACATTTATGTGAAGTAGCGTGAAGGGATGCTCCAAAATCTAACACCCAAGATTCTTCTTTGCTCCGTTCTTTGCTCTCTAAAGAGCATATTAATGTATCATCTTCTCCTGAGGTGGAGGTAATATTTGCCACTGCCTTCACTTCTTGATTCTTTGGTGCACTCTTGCACTGATTCTTGTAGTGCTCGGTCTTTCCACAATTCCAACACTCGACAATCTTCGAGCTATTGGAACTACGATGATTTTTGGACTTCGACCTCATGTACTTCGATTTATCGCATCCATTTCCTCTGGTTGAATTTCTTCCTCTTGACTCTGTGTGCAACACTGAAGAGGTTGACGATTCACCCAACTCTCTCCGTCGGATCTCTACATTGAGAACCAGATCACGAACATCATTAAACTTCAACTTGTTGCTTCCCGATGAGCTACTCACAATCGTGACAGTAACATTCCAACTTTCTAGTAGGGAAGATAAAAGTATCAATGCTCATACTTCTTCATCAAACTCAATTGGGTTGTGACTGTATTGAGTTCGTTGAGATGTTGCGTCGTCGATGCGCCTTCCGTCATCCATAAATTGAACAACCGCCTCATCAAATAAACTTTGTTTGAGGTCGATGGCTTTTCGTACATACTGGAAAGAGCCGCCATAAGACTCGCTGTGGTCTTTTCTTTTGCAATGTTAAAAGTAACATTGTGGGATAACATCAATCGGATAACTCCAAGGGCTTGTCTGTCAAGAAGAGTCTAATCTTCATCCTTCATGCCCTCTGGTTTCTTTTCTTGGAGAGGTTGATACAGCTTTTTCTGATACAGATAATCTTCCATCTAAATTTTCCAAAAACCAAAGTCCGCACCATCGAACTTCTCAATTTTCACCTTTCCTTCATCTGCAGCCATCACTCCCGCTCGAATCTGACTTTCTCGTGAAAGTTTCTGACAATTTGTACGAACCACCGTGTTTTAGAACACCTCCGTGGATTATTTGGTACCGCTGACCAAATTTCACTATTCACAAAATTAGTAATTTACGTGAATAATACCTTCGTCAAAAAATTGACAGAAATAATCACCAAAGCTCTTGATACCAATTGTTGGGAAAAAACGTAATTTTCCTAAATCAGAAAAGCAAAATAAATGTGGAATAATAACACATGATTTGATAACGGGGTTCGGGCAATTATGCCTACGTCTCCGGGCAGCTGCAGATATTTTATTAAAAGGGAAATATAGAAAGTGTTTACAAACACTCACAACCCACAACCTGATTACACCCAGAAAATTAAGATTTCTCTCACTGAAAGTTTCTCTCAAAGCCTTGATTTTCTCTCTCCGGTTTCTCTCGTATTTGGAATTGTTATTTATTTCTTCTGCAGAGGCTTATATTTGTAGGTGCAGGAGCTCCCCCATTTGCCACACGTTTTGACAACCAATTCATGCTGCCTTTCCTATTTACTCTACAGAGATGCACCATTCATTTGAAGGAGAAAGTTTGGTACTGACAACGCGCTTCTACGGTTTTCTCTAAATTGGTGGATGCCTTGGTTAACTAACAGGAAAGACTTTTTACAGGATTTGAACCTGGGTCACAAGGCAACACCCTTATCGTTACGCAAGGCTCATCACCCTAACTACAATTTAATTGCCAGAAAACTAACTCATGGTCCTTCAAAAATTCCACACCAGCATCACCCCACAATTTTTATTCTTTGGTTATGCATAAATGAAAACAAAGACAATATGTAACTACCGAAGTAAAAGAAATACCACTAACCTGGAATACGATTTCCCTGAAAGCAAACAATTGAATTGTACAAGGAGAACCAAAGAAAACATTATGAGTAATAACTGCAAAGGACCTTACATTAAATGGTTTTATTTTTATTGATATTTTGGTTTCTAATAGAACTCAATGATGTCAACTGACTCATGAAGCTGACCTCAGTTAGTGAAATAATGCTTGGTCATGGTGGCTGTAGTAAAAAAAAAAATTGTGTCACTAGCTTATCAGATACGTTTCCAACAAAGTGGATCTCCCGAGATAATCTTGAATTGAATTAGAAATGGATTATGCAAGGTATGGACGTTATATACAGAAGGAAAAGCCTGTAAAAAAGGAACAGTCCCAACCCAAATGTCCTCCAAAATATCTTAAACACAAGAACCATCAACCAGTCTCAGAGAAATCAGTAGTCTGACAGATATATCCTGGGACATAAATTTCCAAGGACCCATATGCATAGCAGTGATTGTTAGTTTGGTAACCCACCATTTCGGATCTACAAGTATACCATACTAACGTCGAATTACATGGGTACCATAATGAATTGACCTCCAATAGAAAGCTCCATAACCATTTAACTCCCATTGCAATGTGTTTGGACACCAAATCAGTAAGTCCCAAACCTCCCCCTCCTTCTAAGGCTATACAAGCCTCCTAGTTTTGAGTTTATAATTTGGAAAGCCATAAATCAAACTAGTAACCAATCAGATACCTGACTAGATACTAGATCAAGGTGTATCAAACATAAACAAGAGTAGAGACACCGAAAGAAGGATAAAAAAAAGTAAGTCATAAATTACCTAAGAATCTGAAGAGCTTCCTTCTCAGCTTCAAGTGTAGATTTGGTGTCAAGCATTTCTTCATGCTTGGACTCTAAATCTCCGAGTACCTTCTGTACAATCTGCTTCTCATCTATGTATATGACTCTCTCTGATGCAAGCTTTTCTGTTATCTCATCAACATCTTTCTTTAAACTGAGAAGCAGCTGCTTCTGACAATCCATCGCTGCCTTTTCTTTTAAATACTCAGCATATATCTTATCTTGATTAATTTTCTCTTCTTCAAGATTGTTTAATGCACTAAGATAAAGCCTCTCGACATCAAAACCACGACTTTTCTCTTCTCTAAGCTGCTCATCCCAAAATCTCTGTATGTCTCCTCGGCTAAGCAACTCAGACCTGATCAACTCTGCCTCAGCTTGCCTGGCGGAATTCTCAGCTTCTATTCTTGATAATTCATCAAAAATCGCTTCCTTCATCCTGCCACTTGTCAGAGCCACTGCTGCTTGTGCTTTTGTAGAAGGTTTGTTTGGCTGAAATCGTTTGCTCTGTCCTGTAACAGTAAGTTTACAGTTAAATTCAGATATGATTTTTCATTGTGGCATTCCTGGATCCATAGCCATAATCCTCTCGTTAAATACAAAATATATAAAAAGCCTTACTATTCTTTGATTAACTTGGCCTACTGGTCATCATATAAACACAAAGTGGATAGTGAAAACTCTTGAATTAAATTGTTTTCCTTATTTGGTTATGCTTTTACTGTTCTACATTCTTTATTTCTTTTTTTTGATAAATTTATTCTTCTAAATTTGATATCAACAATGTGCATATCATGACCTATTGTTCATTTGTTTCCATTACCAGGCAAAACACTAAAATAACCTAGCTGGAGTTCACCAAGAACTTCAATGAAATGAATAATTTCTGGTTGTCTATGATAGGTCTCAATTATCTATTTTTCACAACCATTACAAACAATAAGGGCTCATTTGGTGGTCAGGATAGAATAAAGGCAAATATGACAAGAGAACAGGATAGGAATAGGATAGGATATGAGCAGGATAAGCTGTTATCATATCCGACGTTTGGTATCCACCAGATAACCAACCGGGCAGCATTATAATTTAAGTATGAATTTTATATTTTTCGTTTCTATTCTAAATGTTTTCATTTTTATTAGATTTTAGTTTTTTTTATAATTTTCATTATTTAAAATTATATAAAAAGACAAAATTATCCTTGTAATAAAATTACACATAATTTTTAAAATTTTTAAAATATTGTCTAACTAAAATTAATTTTTTATATTTTTAAATATTCATTTTTTGTTTTTACTTTACATATAGTTAAATTATTGAAATACTTTTTATATTTTACAGTTTTTTAAAATAATATAAAATAACAAAATTAGCATTGTTATAAAATAAAATAAAAATTTAAAATGAATTATTAATATTTTTATTATTTTAAATATTTTATATTTTATTATACCTTTTTTTGGTAACCATGTTAAATTTTATTATACTTTAAATTATTATTTTATTATACTTTAATTATTTTATATATTATATATTTTTATATTTTATTATACTTTAAATCACCATATCCTACTTGTTACCAGGAAAAAAAAAATACCTTATGCTATCCTGTTGAGTGCTAACCCAGCCCTCCCCTTAGGATAGAATTTTAACTAGATAGACAGGATAGGATAAGTGACAGGATTGCCTTATCCTATCCTGCTAGTTCACCAAACAACAGTTTCAGACTGGATATGATAGCTTATCATATCCCGTCTCTCTCATCCTGGCCAACAAACGAGCCCTAAAAAGTAAACAAGAGCATATTTGCAGGTAGGTATGTAGGGTAGGACAGGAAGAAAACTCAATATGCTTGACAAGTTTAATTGTCATTGTCAATGAAAGACAACAAAATTAACATCAGTGCATAAAGGAAAAAGGTTAAGAGGTGATACCAAAAACTTTTCTGAGTATACTCTTATCCCCTGCCAACATGTCCACATAAACTGCTATGGAAGTGATCTCCTTCAAATCCATATAGCCTGCTTTTTTAATTGATATCTGGACTGTAAACAAGTCAGGTTTTAAGAGCTGACAGACAGGTGAAATCTCTCATCATGTATATTCAAAACCATACAGATACTACTATTTTGAAAACGGCTTACCTGGTCAATTAACCCAGAGAAAAAATCATACTCCAACTGAGCTCTCCAGTCCATTAGATCTTGCCGTGAGATGAATCTTCAGTGCAGATATTTTCGATTCAATACAATGAAATTTGATTGTAAAGTATAGAAAAGTGCTAAGCTACAAAATTACCTATCAGGAAAAAATTTAATATGTTCTTGACCATTAGATCCACCGGAGTTGGTACTATTCTTCCAAAATAACTTGCTGGGAATCACACCAGCTTCTGCTAAGGCTTTAACCTCAAATTTAGAAGAAAACATTCAAAAATCTGCCCGTAACAAACACAAATCTTGGTTGGATTAAAGTTTCATCATTTTTTACCTTGAATGGGTCTAAAATCTGCGTCTTCCACACTGATATCATCAAATGCAGCAACTATAGACCCGGAAAGTGATACTATTGGAGCAATCTTGTGCTTGGGATTCCTAGAAGACAAAGAAATCTTTGTTTAAATGAAGCCAGGTTAAGCAAAGTGTTCCAGCTCTAAATCATTTCCTAATAGCAAAGTTAAGTGCATGCTTCAGGAACTAACCTTTCCAGAGAAGAACTCAGTTTAACAAGCCATCTAGCAAATTCTCTTCTGGTACACAACTCATTAGCTTCCACATCATCCTCAATTATCTAGACAAATCAGCAAATACCACAACTTTCAAGCCTATAACTACACACAATTAAAAGACAATAAAATGCAAAAGCATACTGCAAGTAAGCAGCAAAAACTTAAATAAACCATAGGAAAAATGTAATCTAAATCAGGAAGTCCCCTTATCATGTACCATTTATAACTAAACCATATTTAGCATTTCTGTGAATCCTCCTATCTTGCTTGATTTTTTTAGTGAAGAGTAGAAGTCTACATTCACTAAAAACTTAAGCAGCATAACCAAAACCATAACAAAGATGGTTGCAAACTGCAAGTACATTGAACTAAATAAAGTATAGCTAAGCTCAAGATCCTTACAAAAAAAAAAAAACATTTGAAAACATATTTCTAGCAAAGATGGTTTTCAGACAACTGAACCATCCAGCCAAAATGCTTCCAACTGTCCTATTAATAATGGTTCAATTAATTAAGGTGAAGTAATCTTTTAGTGGTATAGACTATTAACACAAAGTAGGTGGATACTACTAGTCTCTTTGATTCATAAAAATCATGCTTGTACGAACCAACCTTCAGTGTATTTAAGACTGACAATGCTGCTTCTTGTGTAGAATCAGCAGAAGCTGGGATTGTAACACGTTCAGGCTTTTCTATAGCTGCTGATATACCAAGAAGAGTTGAATAAAATGAAGACATTTCAAGAAAATGTAATAGGTAACCTGATAACATAAAAACAACGGAGCAAACAGCAGATACTCCAACACATGCTTAAGGATAAAATATTAAACAATGAAAACACTCAAAGATATCTGAAGTTCGTAAAATTGAAACCAATCGAAATTGCATGTTCATAAAAATAAACAAATAGCAAACTACTATTTGAGACCTATACTTAGATCTTGATAATGATCATCACATTAAAGAGAAACATAATCATATAGATGTAGTTGGCACCCTGTGCTTACCTGATGTAACAGGTACGGCATCTGGGTTAGCCTCAGATATCAAATTGCTCCCATTAAACATGTCAAACTCCGCAGTCTTGTTCCGACCATCTTGAGATTTGAAAGGATTCCATACTCCTTGCAAAACTTGCAATGGACTTCCCAATTGAATCTTAAAAGCTACATACAGATCATATCAAACAAAACAATACTTAAGCAACATCTCAGCATATAAAATCATAAATTCAATTAGTAAATAAAAAAAAGTCTAACTAATCTGTATGGCCCTTAACTATTTTGGAATTTTCAGATAGGTCCCTATAATTTAAAAGTTTGTAATTGAGTCTCTCAAACATTTTTCTATAGAGTTTCGTCAGGATTCCAAAAAGTGTAGGGACCTATTTGGATTTTCTCAAAATAGTACAGGGATCTATTTGAATTTTTCAAAAAGTTTAGGGACCCATAAATGACAAATGGATGGATCACTTAACAGAACCGTAGCCCTAACTAATACTTAACAAAACCTTAATGGAAAAGTGTAGAAGGGACCTAATTACAAATTTTCAATATGTTCGGGGGTTCAATTACAAACTTTTAAAGTATGGGAACCTATTTAAGACATGGACCTAAAGATTAATTTAACTTAAAAAATTAAAAAGAAAAAAAAACACACAGCTCCGATCATCAATACTACAAACACAATATAAACACATATTTTTACCAGAAATTGCTTATTTAAAATCAAAAAACAAGTTCAAATATGCAAAGTCCGGATTAAAAGTTAAAACATATCAAAATTGAAATAAACTTTAACTTCAAAATTAAAAATTAAACTACCCCTCAGTAATAGCTGACCTTTCCTTGATAGTGAGAAGCTAGCAAATAGAGTAACCAAAACAGCGAGCGAAGTTCCAATGCCCACTATCACATACGAAGGAAATGCTGCACACAAGTTAACAAGTTTACACCTTTTTTCATCAAACACTAACAGTAACAGCAATATAAAAAATAAAAATAAAAAAATCAGTGTTTTAAATTGCAGTTGTTTTTTTCCCATTTTTTTTAATTGGGTTTTGATGAAAGGTACCTTTTTTGGTGGGTACGGGCTGGGCCGGATATTCAACAGCGGACCAACCGCCGAAATCATCGGGAGGACTGTGGGGCGGAGAAAGCCAAGAGAAGGCGAAATTTTCGGAATTGGCGAGAGAAGCGGCGGAGAGACGACGAGTGCGGCGGATAACGGCGGGTCGGAGGAAGCAGCAAAATAATGGGGTTTTTGGAGTATGGTTGAAAATGGGGGGATGAGAAAAATAATAGGGTGTGTTGAAAGGGGAGGAAGTAACAGAGCACATTTTGTGAAGAAGACAGAGAATATCAGAATTAGGGTTAGAGTTTGATTCTAGTATGAATTGTAGAGAAGGTTGTTGAAGAGTTGCGTTGGCTTGGAAGGAGGGATGGATGAAACGAATATAGTACCCCTCACCACTGTGTCAGTGCCATTGACCACAGTCTGTTATTATTTTTATTTATTTATATTTTATTACTTTTATTATTATTATTATTACACTCGCCCATGAATACCATTTTTTTAATATATGAAATTTCGCACACGTAAAAGAATCATAAGATAAAAAATATATCGTATTATAAAAAGTAATTTTTAAACTTTTTTTTTTTTACTCAAAATAAATCAAAAAATTTCATTCATGATAATGTTTCAAATAAAAGCAACAAACAATATGATAAAAAGTACTACCATTAGTGTAATCAGTAGACTCTCTTGATAAGATGTGAGCACTATCGTTTGCTACCCCTGGTGAAAACAACGCTAAAGTTGTTGCAGCTACGTAACAAGTTCCTACAAGTTGTGATGATTGATCCATATTCAGAGGAATCAGGTTTAACTATGAGAATATCATCCACAACTTGCTTATTATCCATATCTATAATCACATTTGGGATGTTCATGGAATAGAGCCAAAGGAGAGTTTGAAGAAGGCCCCATCCTTCTGCCTCTGCAGGAAGCATATTTGTAGCACATCAAATAGTATATGCTTTAACAAAATGACCAGCTGTGTCGCGCATACACACTCCTGCTCCCACCCAATTCTGGTTTGCAAAAATTGCAGCATCAATATTGCATTTGTAATGCCCAACTGGAGGAGGAGCCAAACCGTTCTTTGGGGGAGGCATCATATTTTGCATGTTCTGAAGGGGTACACGAGCATGTCTCCATGCTTGAAGCATATTTCAACTGCCCTGGAAATGACATGATCAGCACTCTCCGATTGTTCATCCCAGAGCTTTACATTTCTCATTCTCCATAAGCTCCACAACTGAATACAAAACATCTCCAAGGTACCTTTCTCGAGACTTACACAGGCTTTAAAAACAACCTCTTGAAAGGTCTCAGCATGTTGCATGAAAGCCTGCAGCTGGTTCCACAGGTTTAGTTTTGGTAACACTGCTAGGGCACGTTAGGAATAAGTGCCATCTCTCTTCCAGGTCAATATCGCAGCACACACAAAGAGAAGGGCAGTCAACCCCCCTTCTACTCAAACAAATTCTCGTGGGGATGCAATCCCTTAAAAGTCTCCATAAAAATACTTTGACTTTTGGAGGGATTTTTGAGGACCAAATTTGTTGCCACTCACCTAGACACTTCAGCTCCTCATTATTCACTAGTTGTTCAACACAAACTCGGTATGCACTTCTAACAGTGTAATTGCCCCTTCGGTCCCATCTCCAAATATGGGTATCCGACTCATGAAGATTTACAATGGGGATCTTAAGTATTTCATTTACATCCCTGCTCTCAAACATGCTTCTAATCACTTTCTCATTCCACACTACCTTGTTGCCCATCTATAAGATCACTCACCGTCAGAGCTTGAGAATATGGAGGTTGGACAGTTCTTATTCTAGGCTCTTCCACACATCTAAGCCATGGAGTATTCCAAACAGAAATTTGGGTTCCATCACCTATCTTCCAGCGGATACCTTCATCAAGCTACATTCTGGATCACCAGATACTACGTCAAACATAACTGGGTTGTGACCAATGACAGCCCCTAAAAAGTCCCCATTAGGAAAGTATTTAGCTTTGAAGACTCTCGACACTATAGTATCCTGGTTGATTAACAATTTCCAACCTTGCTTCCCCAATATTGCTAGAGTAAAGCCAGACAGATTCCGGAGATCCATTCCACCCCACTCCTTTTGGATTGTCGGTTTATCCCATCTAAGCCAGTTTATTCCTTTTTTGTCACCTTTGTTCGAACCCCAACAAAACGAGATCATCATCTTTTGTAGCTCATCTTCAATGGAAGCTGGAAGGAGGAAAACACTTATGCAATAAGTTGGAATAGCTTGCACTACAGATTTCAAGAGCACCTCTCTACCTGCTTGAGACAACATCTTACTACTCCAACTAAAGATTTTCATCCACACTCTCTCCCTTATGTAATTAAAGATGGACTTCTTGCTTCTACCAATCATACTTAGAAGTCACAAATATTTTTCAGTGCCAAGACATTCCCGAGCTTGCAAAGATTGAGTAAGCAAATTCCTGGTGGTTGTATCAACATTCCTGCTAAAATAAATCTCGGACTTCTACAAATTAATGGATTGCCCTGAAGCATTATCATAGGTCCTAAGAATATTTTTAAGCTCACAACCTTCCTCTTCTTTGGCTCTAAAAAAGTGAAAGATGTCATATGCAAATAAGAGGTGACTAATAATGGGGGCTCTTCTGTAAACTTGAACCCTATGAATAAGGCCTCTTCTCTCTGCCTACTTGATAAGACAAGTTAGTCCTTCAGCGCAAATAATAAAAAGATATGGTGACAACAGATCTCTCTACCGAAGACCTCTACTAGGAAAAATAGGGCCAACTCTATCATCATTCATAAGGATAGAATAATTAATTGTTGTAATGCACATTTTAATCCAATCAATACATCTATGAGCCAAACCCATGCATTCCAACAGTTTTAAGAGATAACCCCAATCCACTCTGTCATAGGCTTTACTAATATCAATCTTTAAGGCTGCTACCCCTTTTTTGCCATGAGTCTTTCATTTTAAAAAGTGGATTATTTCTGAAGCAATCAAAACATTATCAAGAATCGATCTACCAGTAACAAAACCATATTGCTCTTCAAAATTATATTTAGGAAGCACCTTTTGAAGTCTATTAGCCAAAGTTTTAGCCAAATTTTGTGAATAACATTACAAAGAGAGATAAGCCTTAAATCTTTCATAGAATTTGGTACATCACATTTTGGAACAAGAACTATATGAGTATCACCAAGAGAGCTAGGAATTGTACCTTCATTAAGCCATTTGTTACAAGCTTGAGTAATATCATCACCACACAAATCCCAGAACCATCTATAAAAGGCAGGATTTAAACCATCGGGTCCAGGCATTTTATCCGAGTGCATATCAAACACTTCCTTTTAGTACTCCTCTTTTGTGAATGGTGCTAACAGCATGCCATTATCTTCATCTGTTAAACGACGGTCCACCTTACTAGTAACATGATCATAATCGCTATGTTGTGCTTGGAACAACTCATCAAAATAATTCTTGCTCAAAGTACATAGCCTAACCTGATTATCGACCACATTGCCATCTACATCACACAGCTGCGTGATTTTATTTCTCTTCAGTCTTGTGCTTGTCGCTGCATGAAAGTGTTGACAAGTGACTCCAAACACAAGAGGGGGGTGAATTGTGTTTTTCAAAAACTTTGATAAAAATAAAACTTTTTCCTTTTGATATATTAAAGAAAATAACTTTGTTATAAGCGCGTACGATTAAAAACGTTTTTCAAGAAATAAAGCAGAAATAAAAAGATAAGGGTTTTGAGAAGATGAACATAGCGATATATCCTGGTTCGGCCACAAACTACCCACGTGGCCTACGTCCAGTCCCCAAGGCAATACGACCAAGGGTTTTCAATCAACTCTATCTTTTAACAGGATCAACTAGAACCTTTACAAAACAAAGAACCCTTAACACAAATCTCAGGACTTACTATCCCTTATGCAAGAGCCTCAAAATCGTTTACGCAAGATCACACTCAAAATTCTGAAAACAAGATTACAATAAGAAAGCACTCACAAGTGCAAATATAAAACAAGTTGAAGCTTAATAATCAACACCTATATGGTGTGTATGTCTCTCAAAGTTAAGTATGCAAGTGTAAGAGAATGAGAGTGATAGAAAATTGTTCAAGATAGGAGAAAGTCAGAAAATGATAGCTCAATTCGTGTTCAGTGTTATGTCTGATTTCTCTCAAAATGACCTTTAAATAAAACAATTGTAGTTAGGTCAAAATCTCTTGAAAATTGATTTTTCTCGAGCCATAATCGATACTGTTTTAGGCAAATCAAAAGGCGCAATTTCAAACAGTGAGGTCTTAATCGATTATAGTAATCGGTTACTTGGTCTCTGTTTGAAAGCACAGACTGAATCAATTATGCATAATCGATTATCCTAATCGACTATGAAGCCTCCGACTTTTGATTAAAAAGCAATAGTCGATTTTTAAAAGCCATAATCAATTATAGTTTGAATTTTTAAACTTAACGGATCAGACAACATTAATACTATAATTAATAGCACATTTAAGCCATTTTAAAGCTGAGTTTAAAACGTATTGAAATATGCATAATCGATTATCATAATCGATTATCCTCTTTGAATTTTGAATTTCAAAAACCTAATAGCTCTGTTATTAAATGACTCGATTAAGCATAATTAAGAGCTGCATAATCGATTATTCCACGTATAAAATAGTTTTTGAAAAACTTTAAAAGTCAAAAGATATTATAATAAATTCCGATTTAAAGACCTTTTAAGTTCTTTTTTCAAAGAAGATTTTATGTGTGTGTGTGTGATTAATTTTAACTTGAGAGACACACAACCATTTACAATTTTTCTAAAACAAGCAATACAATAAAAGAATATTTCCCTTAACCCAAATAATTGTTTGTTGATCCTTTTCACGCTTTTTGAAAATAAGTCCTTAGACTTGAATTCCTTTTGTTAATCATCAAAACATATGTACTTGTCAAGGCATATATCCACAAACTCCCCCTTTTTGATGATGACAAACATCTCAGGAGGGATTTTCTAAAAAAAACAAGGTTAGAGCAACAAGTATATGATATATCATAGTTTTTAAAACGTCGTTTGCTCTACACCCCCTCACTTCGTGCGATCATATTAATATAGACAACTATAAACACGAGAAGGGGGGTTGAATTGTGTTTATCAGAAATTAAAATGAAGTTAAAAACTTCTCGCACACAGAAGTTAGGTTCAGACAGTTGTGAAAGCACTGCATAAGACAGGTGACTTGTCTGGTGTGATTTTAACAGAAAAACACACAAGCACACAACTCGAAAACAAGTTTGATATTCACACTTTAACACCTTTAGTTAGAAAGTTGATGATATAAACAAAGCAACTAAAGAGTTTAAGGGAAGAGAGATTAACACAGTTATTTATCCTGGTTCACTATTTAACACAAAGAGCTACGTCCAGCCCTTGGCAGCACCAAGTTTTATCCACTATAATTGATCAGGTTATAGACTCCAAGTATTGTTTGCACACCTGGCCTCTTTAGGCTCTAAGACAAGTATTCTTTGCTAACCTAGTCTCTTTAGGCTCCAAGACAAGTATTCTTCGCTCACCTAGCCTCTTCAGACTGACTTAGGTTTGTTTAAGAAATTTGTTTGTAATAAATACAATTAGACAGTTCTTTCACTTACACTCAGGAAGTGGATTAAATGTAAGCTTAGGAAAGACTGCGTAATAACTTCAAATGATTGAAGAATACAAATTGAAAGAATGAAGAAATAAATGCGGAGAGTAATGGCTCTTTAATGCTGTGTGTTCTATATCTTCATCTTCAATGAGTTCTGTATTTATAGCCTTCAAGCATTTAAGATCCGTTAGAGACATTCCTTCAAATGTTGGCTTCAAGTAGAGCTCCATTAAATGCAATAGAGTGGTTCTGGGTAGCCATTAATGCAATAGGAACGTTGGTTGTGCTCTAACACGGAAGATCATGGCTTTATGCATCGTGCAGTAGCCAAATCAGAGTTGTGCAGAATGCTTTTGTACTTTGCAGAGCACATTTCCCTTTTCATGTAATAACCAAGAGTACCAGGAAATAAAGCATGTTGGAAACATTCTTTAACTGGACTTCATTTCTGATTTCCTAGGTTGCTTGTGAGAATGACCTTCTGACTTTCTTGATAAATGTGAGAAGAAGAAAGAGAGAGCTTCGGAGTCTTCTATACGAGGGGACAGCTTTCAAAAGCTCTTTGTACTTGAGTTCCCCATTGAATAACCTTAGATGAGTATGAGAACTTATCAGAAGAAAAGTTGAAACTTCAAATACAGAAAGTCAATATCCTAGTGAACAAACAGGTTTACTTTTGCTTCTTCAGACTTCATCTATGTGGGTAAACAGGTGAGAAAGTGACTTCTTACTTTTGTGATCTACACACTCGATAGACAGGTTACCAACCAATATGAAGGTTAATTAAATCATTAACAAATGTTTAGTTTCATCAAATCTTAGGCAAATGCACATCAGACATTTTAGAGACTTAACAATC
Source organism: Sophora flavescens (assembly GCA_030762895.1). Classification (NCBI taxonomy): domain Eukaryota; kingdom Viridiplantae; phylum Streptophyta; class Magnoliopsida; order Fabales; family Fabaceae; genus Sophora; species Sophora flavescens. The sequence goes on from CM061065.1 coordinate 117,623,603, forward strand.
TCCCCCTTTTCGATGATGACAAACATTCAGATGATTTAATGAACCTTAGAAAAAGTCAATAGAAGAGATAACATGATTCAAACAAGTTGAAATTTTCTTAACCAGAAGGGTTGTGCAGACAGGTGCACTTAGGTTGAATATCAGAGTTAAAATTATATAGCTCAGAGACAAGTTCATTTAATTTTTCTTAACTTTACTTAATCATCTTAACTGTACTTTCTCCCCTTTTTGTCAACAACAAAAAGGAAACAATTAAGAAGCAAAAGAGTAAAAGACAATAAAGATATAAGATAAAATGTATATTTTATTCATCATGAGTTGTTCAATACAGGGCAGATTTTATTCATCATGCCTCTCTCCATCCAACTGTCTTCTAGTTTCCCTAGCTGAGCCTGAAGCAGGTTGAAGCTATGTAAGTCCACCATCTGAGGAGTGGAGGCTTCTATGGTCAGACTAGCTGAAGCAGCAGACTGGTCTGAGTGCCAGGGCAAAGCTAAGATGGGAGTGCCTTGGGCACAAAAAGGGTGAAGAGATACGGGGGAAGACACATTGATGAAGGTTTCTATAATAAAATAAGGGAATAAAGGCTAGTTTAAACAAAGGTTTGATTATGACAGTCGGTATCAAAAGATGAAAAGACACGGGAAAGTCTCTCAGGCAGAGACAGACGGGTGCCTCTAATCTGGATAGGAGGGGGAAAAGGTTGTTTGGCAAGAACAGAGGGAGGTAGGGGTAACAAGGAATCAATGTAAGCAAAGAAAGAATTTGAACCTGTAACTAATAAAAAGTAATACCTAGACCTAGAAGGTAACATTACAACAGAGGCATGATAGTGAGTCCTTGTCAATGTTCTAACGAACAAGACAATAGGGGGATAGAAGAAAATATCCCTACATAGGTTAAGAATATGAGGTGGAGGAGAGGGAATGATAGAAGGGTTAGAGAAAGCTTGCAGTCATAAGAGACTGCAAGTCAGACACAAAAAGACTTGATGATATGCCAGCTTGTTCTTTGGGAGTTGAATCCCTATGAACTACCGTGTACTGACATATATCATACACAACATCATAAGATGATGTTTGAGTTTGGTGAGAGGAGACAGGTGAAGAAAATGGAGACACAATGGAGAGGGGTTGGACAGACAGGGCAGGTGGAGAAGAAACAAAAGGGTTAAGGATACCTTGATGAGAAGGGGAAGATGGTGCAGGAGGAATGGATGGAAAGACCAACTGGTTTTCTGATATCCTCAGCTTCTTCCTTGGCAGAGAAGGGTTCATAGGGTCAAACTCGGGATGGACAATTGTCTGTGTCCCAACAGATAGGTCTTTAGCAGTTACAGCAGCAACTTCAACCTCTGCAGCTTGGACTTCTGCAGGAACTTCTATCCTTTCAGCAGATGCCACAGTAGGCCAAGGTAGCCAGACCTTCTCTTACCAGGAATGAGTCCCAAATTGAGATTCTTCTTCTCCTTGGGCTTCTCCAAGGGATTTGTCGTCTGCTCCCCCTGAGCAGGTGCTTCCTCTTTGCTAGGTGCAGACTCCACTTGTCTGGCCTTAGCAAAGGTCGTCACAAGCCTTCTCTTCTTGCTAGGCTGTGCAGACTCAGCTTCTGATGCCTCAGCATCCCTTGTCTTCCTCTTGGGAGACGGCTTCTTCAGCTTGAACCTTAGAGGTTCAACTGTCTGAGCAGTCTCAGTAGAGACTGATGGTTTCTCCAAAGCATGCCTCTGGTCCTGTCTGGCCACTTTCCCAGCAGGCTTCCAGATCCTTTCAGAGATAGGCATCTCTGACTCATCAGTGGAGACCACTGGTTCCACTTTCATCTTCTGCTCAATAGCTTCCAGAGGAATACCTTCTATGTTCATCATAGACAAGTTCTTCTTGTCAATAGGAAAGGACATGTCTATGAACTCTCCATCACCAGGAACAAAAAGCTTGTTCCTGAAGAGTCTTTTCAACAGCATTCCATAGGGGAAAGTCTGCATGTGGGTCCTCTTGATCAGGGATTCAAGGTAGATGTAGATTAGGTCATTGATATCCACCTTGATCTTGTGAATCAAGTGGTACAGGGCAAACCTGTCCATCTTGGTCACACTATCCCTTAACCATTTCCTTGCCATTACGCATTTCAGTAGCAGCTTGTGCATGAATCTACACTTCACTACCATGCTCATAGGCTTCATGTTGTCTATATTGGGAACACCATACAAAGCAATGTTCACATTCTCTGTTCCCACTTGATCTTCCTACTCAGGTTTGTAAGCTGCTCCAATCCTTGGGCATCTGGTGACAAGTTCCAAAGAACTGATGGGAAAGAGGAGAGTTGTATCCATCACTCGAGCACAAAAGCTCTTGGTTCCATCAAAAGTACTGGTGAGAACCACAACACTTGTCCAGAAGTCTCTGACAAGTTTGAGATGAACCAGCTCCTTTAAGTCAAAGAAGGGGGTCCACTTGGAGTATTCCAACTCCTCTGTGACATCCATTCCCCACTTCTTCATTTGTTAGAGGTCCACAGTCTTGCCAGCCAAGATCTTCTCAACATTAATAGTCTCATATTATACTTCTCAGCAATTTCTTTGAAGAAAAGTGCTTTGAGGGTACCATTCCAGAGAGAAGAGATTTCTAGGGTTTTGGAAGCTTAGAAGGGTTTGGCAGAGAAAGAGACGAAGACGAAGAGATTTTAGGGATTGAAAGCGTAAAGGTTGAACCTTTTTGACTCTTTGCCTTTTATAGTCATAAAGTCAGGAGAGAGAAAAAAAACATTTTTAATTTTAAAACGGCACGATTTACGTGGGGAACTACAACGCCTGCTTTAGACATTTTGAAAACATTGTTTCGAGATTAAAAATAACGTGCACATGATTAGCTTCAGATTAATAAATGGTATTAAATAATTAATTACTATTTTACCAAAAACTGTTGAGTTCAAGCATTATGACTTGGCAGGGTCAGATAAGTAACACAGACGGGTGATATAAAAAGATAAGGCAAGTAGCATAGATAGGTTAATTATCAGACATGTCATTCAACAATGCAATGCATGTTTAGATTATCTCTAATAAATAAAAACCTTTCTTCTGCTAATGGTTTAGTAAAAATATCAGCCCATTGATTTTCAGTTTTAACAAACTTAATATCAAAGATACCTTTCTGAACATAATCCCTTATAAAGTGATGTTTGATTTCAATATACTTAGCCTTAGAATGATGAATTGGATTTTTAGTTAAGCATATGGCACCAGAATTATCACAACACACAGATATATTATGCTCTTAAATAGAGTAATCATCAAGTTGATGTTTTACCCATAAGAGTTCAGAGCAACAACTAGCAGCTGAGATGTATTCTGCCTTAGGAGTAGACAAGGCAATAATTGGCTGCCTTGTGCTTGACCAAGAGACTAAGCTTGCTCCAATGAAGTGACATCCTCCATTGATGCTTTTTCTTTCTATTCTGTCTCCAGCAAAGTCAGCATCACAAAATCCCACTAATCTGTATTATTTTGATCTTAGATAAAGCAAACCAAGATTAGTAGTCCCAAGCAAATATCTAAATATTCTTTTAACAGATTTAAGATGAGATTCTCTTGGGTCGGATTGGAATCTAGCACACATACAGACACTAAACTGAATGTCAGGTCTGCTTGAAGTTAAGTACAGTAGAGAGCCAATCATACATCCATATACAGTTTGGTCTACCTTTTTACCTTCATCATCTTTGCTTAGTTTTCCATTGGGTTGATGAGAGTTTTGATCATTTTAGCACTTTCCATCTTGTACTTCTTGAGTATTTCCTTGGTATACTTTTGCTGATGGATGTAGATTCCATCACTTGTCTGTTTGATTTGTAATTCAAGGAAGAACTTTAATTATCTCATCATGCTCATCGCAAATTTTGCTTGCATTAGCTTGGAAAATTCCTTGCACAACTTTTCATTAGTTGTTCCAAAAATAATATCATCAACATATATTTGGACTATAATGAAATTCTCTTTAGAACTTTTCTTAAACAAGGTAGTATCTACTTGTCCTCTAGCAAAGCCATTATGCATGATAAAAGAACTAAGTCTATCAAACCATGCTCTAGGTGCTTGTTTCAAACCATATAATGCCTTTTTAAGTTTGAAAACATGATCTGGTTTATCAGTATCTTCAAAACCAGGGGGTTGTTTAACATACACTTCTTCTTCAATTATACCATTTAGAAAAGCACATTTTATTTCCATTTGAAAAAGAGTGATTTGGCCTTGTGCAGCATATGCCATTAATATACGAATAACTTATATTCTAGCTACAGGTGCAAATGTTTTAGTATAATCAATACATTCTTGATGGTTATAGCCTTGAGCTACTAACCTTGCCTGATTTCTGACAACTTTGCCATCCTCATCCAATTTGTTTCACAAAACCCATCTTGTTCCAATGACAGATTTGTTTTTGGGCTTGGAGACAAGTGTCCAGACATCATTTCTAGTGAACTGGTTGAGTTCTTCTTGTATAGCAAGAATCCAGCTTTCATCCTCAACAACTTCTTCAATACGTTTTGGCTCCATTTCTAACATAAAAGCCACATTGCTTGATTCTCTTAAAATGGATCTAGTTCTTACTCCTTCTGAAGGATTTCCAATAATAAGATCCTTAGGATGATGAGTTTTGAACTTCCAGTCCCATTTGAGATCATCATGAAGATCTTGACTTGTCTGCTGACTTGTCTGCTCCACTTATCTATCTGAGTCATTTACAGGTTCTGTCTTGGTCAGATCAGGTTGTTGGCTTTCTGACTTGTTTATGTCAAGATCTGCAAGATCATCTTCTAGATCAGATAATTCCTTATCAGTCTTTAAACCATCATTGAACTTAACATGAACAGATTCTTCAATAACAGAAGTTCTGGAATTATAAATTCAAAAGGCTTTAGACATTTCAGAATAGCCAACAAAGATACCTCTATCTACTTTGGAATCAAACTTTCCAAGTTGATCCGTAGTGTTTAGAATGAATCATTCACAACCAAATGCATGAAAATAAGAAATGTTGGGGCTTTTCCCTTTCCACAATTCATAAGGTGTCTTCTTTAGAAAAAGCCTAATAACTATTATGTTTTGTACATAACATGCAATGTTTACTGCTTCTGCCCATAATTACTTAGGGAGATTATTCACATTAAGCATAGATCTAACCATCTCTTACGGAGATTTGTTATTTCTCTCAACCACTCTATTTTCTTGTGGAGTTCTAGGTGCAGAAAATTGTGAAAGATCCCATTCTCATCACAGAACAGTCTAAACTGCTCATTTTCAAATTCTCGCCCATGATCACTTCTAAGGGTAGAGATACAGAAACCCTGTTCATTTTGTACTCTTTAACAGAATACTGAGAAAGCCTTAAAAGACTCATCCTTGTGGGTTAAGAAGAGTACCCATGTAAATCTAGAGTAGTCATCAACTATGACAAATACATATTTTCTTCCAGCCAGACTAGCAACACTAACTGGTCCAAACAGATCCGTGGGTAACAACTGAAGAGGTCTAGAGGTTGATACTTGATTTTTAAATTTGAAACTTGATTTTATTTGTTTACCTCTCTAACATTCGTCACACAAGAAATCTTTCTTAAAACTAATATCAGGCAATAAGGTTATCCTTTTTCAGTTTAGAAATCAGTTTCATACTAGCATGTCCTATTTTCTTATGCCATAACCATCTTTCATCATCTTTAGAGATCAGACATGTTACACTTTAACCTGAGAGATCAGTCAGTTCAAGCTTATACAGATTTTGTTGCCTTTTAGATGAAAAGAGAGTTTTGCCACTACAGTCTTTAACTATGCATAAATCCTTGGTAAAGGAGACATCAAATCCACTGTCACATAATTGACTTATGCTAAGCAAGTTGTGTCTTAATCATTCAACCATAAGAGCATTAGATATAGAGGGAAGAGGGGGTTTACCACCAATAGTACCAATGCCTATAACCTTCCCTTTCTGATTGCCTACAAAGGCAACATGTCCTCCTTTCTTAAGTTGGAGGTCTAGGAACATAGACCTTCTTCCTGTCACGTGTCGCGAGCAACCACTGTCCAGGTACCAGCAGTGGTGTTTTCTTTGTCCTATTAAGGACACCTGCAACATAAATTATTTGGTCGTTAGGTACCCATAATTTTCTGGGTTCTTTTCTATTAGTTCTAGGAGTCTGTGAAGACTTCCTTCTCTTCTTATGGATACACTTAGACAAAACTGTTGGAACCAAAGTAGTTTTGATGTTAACAAAAGGATTAAATTTGCTTGGCAAAGTGTTAATTAAGATCTAACATGTGCTTTCAGTTATGCAGGTGTATTTACATATAAGAAATATGGGATAAGTTTCAATTGAAAAATATGCGTCCACCCCTATAGACGGGCTGCTTAAATATTTTGGTATAGATACTTGGTTATTTAATTAAGTAGACTGGCTTTCTTTTGTAGACGAGGCTATAAATATTTGCTAAATAAATACCTAAATAATTTGTTAGGTACAGCAAGTCCAAAGACTTGAAAATAAGCGCATACATCTTGCCACGTAAGCAGACGGAAGTAATTAGTTGAAGAAAATGAACTAAAACACAAAGTAATATAGTAGACGAGCACTATACGCCACGTCACTAGACGGAGATCTTTATAACTCATTAAGGAATAGCAAGTCTGAAGACTTGATAAATAAAAGGACATGCCACGTTATCAAACGAGCCAAGTAAAATATAGAATAGACTTAGACTCTCATATGAATGAGTAGACAGAGTTTCTTTGTAGACGAGCTCCATCTTTGATTGAGTTAAATGCAATCCAAATCTCTTATATTTATTTCAAATGATTGATATTTATTTCAATGGAATATTTTTTCTTGACATTTGTTTTATTTGTTTTAATATTTCAACTTGTTGTAAAAGAAGCATAGTACAATCAAGAAATGCAAAAAACAGAATCATACAAATAAGATACTGCAAAACGATCTGTACGATGACAAATTTATGACTGAAAAAGCTGGATTATACACAAAAGAGGAACAACAAGTGCTCAAGCTGCAATACTCAGAGGTGTGAACCTCCAAATTCATGCTACCTCGATAACCAAGAGTACCATTCAGCATTGCTATCTCTAAACAGGATTATTCAAAGTAACCGTTGAAGAAATACAAGTGAAGAAGGGTCACTATAAATTGAAGACCTCAGATACTAAAGATTAACTCTTGCCTGCACAATCTTGCTAGCTGAACTTTTGCCATTTGATAATCATTTATTCCATTATTTTTTCAAGAGCAAGATTCTGTATTCATTAGTTTGAATATTGTTGTAATATTCAACTGATCTTAAACTATCATATTCTCACCCATAGTGAGTTAAGAAGATCAAACATTAAATCTCTTTGTTAGAGTTAGAGCCTGAAGAGGCTTGGTAAGAAAGGAATACTTGTAACCTGGAGAGGTGTTGAATACTTGTTTGTAATTTATTTGGAGAAATTGTGGATAAATCCTTCAAGTCGAAGGGACTGGACGTAGCTCTTTGTTGGAAGAGAGTGAGCCAGGATAAAATCTCTTGCATGAATCTTCTATCCCTAAACTCTTCAATTTTATTTGCTTATACTAACTGTGGGATTTTGATATTGCTTTTGTTAAAGTCTTTTAAAAAGGATCTTTGTCTTTGTGTGTGCTTCTGTTTCATATCTCTTTGAATGCAAAAATTATTTTAAAGATTGTTTTCGAAAATTTTTAACAAACACAATTCAACCCCCCTTCTTGTGTTTGCCTGTGTCAACTTCAATAACATGTCCAATTTTTCCACAGAAGTTACAGACAGGTATGGGTTTAATTATTGTTGACTTAACAGACACTTTAGAAGTTTTAGTTGATGCTTTATGATGTGTCTGATGGACACATCCAATACCTTCTTTGATAAGGGAGTGTCTCTGACAGCCAAGCAGCTTAGTCAGATTGTCTCTGCCATTAATAAACTTGGCAAGATCAAAAGTGAGCTCTTCCACTTTCTGTTGAAGTTTTTCAACTTCTTCAGATTGTGATGTTTCACTAGAGATCTTAGCTTGATTAGACTTTTCAGTCTTCAGCTCAGTGTTCTTGTTGGCCAGCTTCTCACACTCTTGAGATTTCTGCTTATGCTCACTAAGGAGCTTTCATACCCTCTCTTGAGGGGTTTGAAGGCCTTAGATAAGCAGTTGGATTCCTCCAGCAACTCCTTATAGGCATCAAGTAATTCCTTATAGTCAGGATGTACCTCATTATTTGAATGAGTCAGGGTTGGTCATCAGACAAAGATTAGCTTCTTCCTTTGTCTCTTCATCATTCGAAGATGTTGACTCCAGATCCTCCCAAATAGCCATCATCCATTTCTTCTCCTTGTTGAAGAACTTCTTAAAAGGGGATTTCTTGAGTTGAGGATATTCAGCTTTGGTATGACCAGACTTCTTGTACTCATAGCAGACAATTGAACTCTCGTCGGTTGAAGTGGATTCTTTGAAGTTCTTATCCTTGTTGAACCTTCAGAATGGCTTATTTCTGAACTTCTTTTTCTGTAAGAGAAGTTTTATCTTCCTAGTTAGGAGAGATAACTTCTTTTGCTACTTTTTGATCAGCCTTTAGAGCAATAGACTTGCCCTTCTTTGTTGTAATTTCATCTCCAAGTTCTTGCTCATGAACAGTGAGAGTACCAAGAAGTTCATCCATAGTCAAGGTAGTGAGATCCTTGGCTTGAGAGATAGAAGTGACCAAAGGTCTCCACTGCTTAGGTAGACTTCTTAGTATCTTTCCAACCATCTCAGCATTAGTATAAATTTTACCAAGAGACTTTAGGCCATTGATGATAGTTTGGAATCTTCCTATCATCTGAGCGATAAATTCTCCTTCCTCCATGAAGAATGGAAAACTGATTAGGGAAGCTCTGTCTTTCCATTAAGATAGAATGAACCATTGAAATCTATTTTTCCAATAGTTGTAGTTTTTTCCATTGAAGAATGGAGGTTTGATTAGGGAAGCTCCTTCAGTCTTGTGGCTCCCACTTGAACTAGCTCCAATAGCCATGTCTATTCTTCAGGACCTTTACCTCTACATTGTTAGATGCTGAACCAAGAGGCTGAGTTCTGATACCAACGGAAATAGACAACTATAAACACGAGAAGGGGGGTTGAATTGTGCTTATTAGAAATTAAAGTAAAGTTAAAAACTTTTTGACCACAGAAGCTAGGTTCAGACAGGTGTGAAAGCACTGTCAGATAGGTGACCTGTCTGGTGTGATTTTAACAGAAAAACACACAAGCACACAACTTGAAAACAAGTTTTATATTCACACTTTAACCCCTTTAGTTAGAAAGTAAATAATTTAAACAAAGCAACTAAAGAGTTTAAGGGAAGAGAGATTAACATAGTTATTTATCCTAGTTCACTCTTTAACACAAAGAGCTACGTCCAGTCCTTGGCAGACCAAGTTTTATCCACTATAAATGATCAGGTTGTAGACTCCAAGTATTGTTTGCACACCTAGCCTTTTCAGGCTCCAACACAAGTATTCTTTGCCCACCTAGCCTCTTCAGGCTCCAAGACAATTATTCTTTGCTTACCTAACCTCTTCAGGCTCACTCAGGTTTGTTTGAGAAGCTTGTTTGTAATAAATACAATCAGACGGTTCTTTCACTAACCCTCAGAGAGTGGATTAAATCTAAGCTTAGGAAAGACTGCACAATAAATTCAAATGATTGAAGGATACAGATTGGAAGAATTATAAAATAAATGCGCAGAGTAACGACTCTTTAATGCTATGTGTTCTATATATTCATCTTCAATGAGTTCTGTATTTATAGCCTTCAAGCATTTAAGATCCGTTAGAGACATTCCTTCAAATGTTGACTTTAAGCAGAGCTCCAAAAAATGCAATAGAGTCGTTCTGGGCAGTTATTAATGCAATAGGAATGTTGGTTGTACACTAACACAGAGGATCATGGCTTTATGCATCGTGCAGTAGCCAAATCAGAGTTGTGCAGAATGCTTTTGTACTTTGCAGAGCACATTTCCCTTTTCGTGTAATAACCAAGAGTACTGGGGAATAAAGCATGTTGGAAACATTCTTTAACTGGACTTCATTTCTGATTTCCTAGGTTGCTTGTGAGAATGACCTTCTGACTTTCTTGATAAACGTGAGAAGAAGAAAGCGAGAGCTTCAGAGTCTTCTATACGAGAGGACAGCTTTCAAAAGCTCTTTGTACTTGAGTATCCCATTGAAGAACCTTAGACGAGTATGAGAACTTATCAGAAGAAAAGTTGAAACTTCAAGTGCAGAAAGTCAATATCCTTGTGAGCAAACATGTTGACTTTTGCTTCTTCAGACAAGTGGTCATCTATGTGGGCAGATAGGTGAGAAAGTGACTTCTTACTTTTGTGATCTGCACACTCGATAGACAGGTTACCAACCGATATGAAGGTTAATTAAATCATTAACAAATGTTTAGTTTTCATCAAAACTTAGGGAAATGCACATCAGATATTTTAGAGACTTAACACATATATATCTCCCCCTTTGGGCATTATCAAAAAGCAGAAAAATCAATAAATCCAATCATGGCATTTATCCACAAATATGTAAATCATTCAAGCATAAAATATTATTAAGTCTCTAAAATGTCTGATGTGCATTTCCCTAAGTTTTGATGAAAACTAAAAATTTGCTAATGATTTAATTAACCTTTATATTGGTTTCTAACCTGTCTATCAGTGTATAGATCAAAATAGTAAGAAGTTACCTTCTCACCTGTCTGTCCACATAGATGACCACCTGTCTGGAGAAGCAAAAGTCAACCTATCTGATGACTAGGATATTGACTTTCTGCACTGAAGTTTCAACTTGTCGTCCGATAAGTTCTTATACTTGTTTGATGTTCTTTGATAGGGAACTCAAGTACAAGGAGATTTTTGAAGATGTCCCCTCATGCAGAAGACTCGAAAGCTCTCTCTTTCTTCGTTTCACGCTTAATTATCAAGAAAAGTCAGAAGTCATTCTCACATGCAACCTAGGAAATCAGAGACAAAGTCCAGTTAAAGAATGTTTCCAACATACTTTATTCCTTAGTACTCTTGGTTGTTACACGAAAAGGGAAATGTGCTCTGCAAAGTACAAAAGCATTCTGCATAGCTCCGACTTGTCCACTGCATGATGCATAAAGCCATGATCCTTCATGTTAGAGTACAACCAACGTTCCTATTGCATTAATGGCTGCCCAGAACGACTCGATTGAATTTAATGGAGCTCTGCTTGAAGCCAACATTTGAAGGAATGTCTCTAACGGATCTTAAATGCTTGAAGGTTATAAATACAAAAGTCATTCAAGATGAAGATAGAGAGCACAAAGCATTAAAAAGAGCCATTACTCTGCGCATTTATTTCTTCATTCTTTCAATATGTATTCTTCAATCATTTGAAGTTATTACACAGTCTTTCCTAATCTTACATTTAATCCACTCTCTGAGTGTTAGTGAATGAACTATCTGTCTGTTGTATTTATTACAAACAAACTTCTCAAACAAACCTGTATGAGCCCAAAGAGGCTAGGTGAGCAAAGAATACTTGTCTTGGAGCCTGAAGAGGCTAGGTGTGCAAACAATACTTGGAGTCTGTAACCTGATTAGTTTTAGTGGATAAAACTTGGTGCCGCCAAGGACTGGACGTAGCTTTTTGTGTTGAAGAGTGAACCAGGGTAAGTAGCTGTGTTAATCTCTCTTCCCTTAAACTCTTTAGTTGCTTTGTTTATATTATCTGCTTTCTAACTAAAGGTGTTAAAGTGTGAATATCAAACTTGTTTTCAAGTTATGTGCTTGTGTGTTTTTCTATTAAAATCACACCAGACAAGTCACTTGTCTGTGCAGTGCTTTCACACCTGTCTGAACCTAACTTCTGTGTGCGAAAAGTTTTTAACTTCATTTTAATTTCTGATAAACACAATTCAACCCCTCTTCTCGTGTTTTAGCTGTCTATTTCAGTTGGTATCAGAGCTCAGCCTTTGGGTTGAGCATCTAACAGTGTAGAGGTAAAGGTCCTGAAGAATAGACATGACTGCTGGAGCTAGTTCAAGTGGGGGTCACCAGACTGAAGGAGCTTCCCTAACCAGACCTCCATTCTTCAATGGAGAAAACTTCAACTATTGGAAAGATAGATTTCAATGGTTCATTCTATCTACAAACTCTGATCTCTGGGATGTCATCACTGATGGTCCATTCATTCCCAAAAATGAGGACAACACTAACAAGCCAAAAGCTCAGTGGACCCCTGCAGAAAAGACAAAATGAGAGCTGAACCACAAAGCCAGATACAACATCATTTGTGCTCTCAATCCTGAAGAATTTGAAAAGGTTTATGCTTGTGATTCTGCTAAAGAAATATGGGATACTTTAGCTGTCACACATGAAGGAACAGCCAAAGTCATAGAATCAAAGATTGTCATACTTTTCAAAAAGTATGAACTGTTTCTCATGGAGGGAGGAGAATCTGTTGCTCAGATGATAGGAAGATTCCAAACTATCATCAATGGCCTAAAATATCTTGTTAAAATTTATACTAATGATGAGAAGGTTGGACAGATACTAAGAAGTCTACTTAAGCAGTGGAGACCTTTGGTCACTGCTATTTCTCAAGCCAAGGATCTCACTACCTTGGCTATGGGTGAACTTCTTGGTACACTCACTGTTCATGAGAAAGAACTTGGAGATGAAATTGCTACAAAGAAGGGCAAGTCGATTGATCTGAAGGCTGATCAAAAGTCAGCAAAAGCTTCCAAGGCTCTAAAGGCAAACGAGTTATCCAGTGATGTTGACCTATCTGAACCCTAAGATTATGAAAGTGAAGAAGAGTTATCTTTCCTAACCGGGAAGATAAAGCTTCCCTTACAGAAAAAGAAGTTCAGAAAGGATAAGCCATTTAGAAGGTTCAACAAGGATAAGAACTTCAAAGAATCCACTTCAACCGACAAGAGTTCAATTGTCTGCTATGAGTGCAAGAAGCCTGGTCACATCAAAGCTAAATGTCCTCGACTTAAGAAAGCCCCTTTTAAGAACTTCTTAAAAAAGAAGAAGAAAGGGATGATGGCTACTTGGGAGGATCTGGAGTCAACATCTTCTGATGAAGAGACAGAGGAAGAAGTTAATCCCTATCTGATGGGCAACACTGACTCATTCAGATGATGAGGTCATAGTGACTCTGAGGAATTACTTGATGCCTATGAGGAGTCGTTGAAGGAATCCAACTGCTTATCTAAGACTTTCAAATCCATCAAGAGAGAATGTGTAAACTCATTAGTGAGCATAAGCAGAAATCTCAAGAGTGTGAAAAGCTGGCCAAAGAGAACAGTGAGCTGAAGACTGAAAAGTCTGATGAAGCTAAGATCTCAATTGAAACATCACAATCTGAAGAAGTTGAGAAATTTCAACAAAAAGTGGAAGAGATCACTTCTGATCTTACCAAATTTGTTAATGACAGAGACAATATGACTAAGCTGCTTGGCTGTCAGAGACACTCCCTTAACAAAAAAGGTATTGTATATGTCCATCAGACACATCATAAAGTATCAACTAAAACTTCTAAAGTGTCTGTTAAGTCAACAATAATTAAATCCATACCTGTCTGTAACTTGTGGAAAAACTGGACATGTTATGTCTAAGTGTATCCCTAAAAAGAGAATGAAGCTTTCACAGACTCCTAGAACTAACAGAAAAGGACCCACAAAATTATGGGTACCTAAAGACCAAATGATTTATGTTGCAGATGTCCTTAATAGGACAAAGAAAACACCACTGCTGGTACCTGGACAGTGGTTGCTCGTGACACATGACAGGAGAAAGGTCTATGTTCCTAGACCTCCAACTTAAGAAATGAGGACATGTTGCCTTTGGAGGCAATCAGAAAGGGAAGGTTATAGGCATTGGTACTATTGGTGGTAAACCCCCTCTTCCCTCTATATCTAATGTTCTTATGGTTGAATGATTATTACACAATTTGCTTAGCATAAGTCAATTATGTGACAGTGGATTTGATGTCTCCTTTACCAAGGATTTATGCTTAGTTAAAGACATCAGTGGCAAAACCCTCTTTTCAGCTAAAAGGCAACAAAATATGTATACGATTGAACTGACTGATCTCTTAGATCAAAGTGTAACCTGTCTGATCTCTAAAGAGGATGAAAGATGGTTATGGCATAAGAAACTAGGACATGTTAGTATGAAACTAATCTCTAAACTGAAAAAGGATAACCTTGTGAGAGGATTGCCTAATATTAGTTTTAAGAAAGATGTCTTGTGTGATGCATGTCAAAGTGGTAAACAAATAAAATCAAGTTTCAAATCTAAAAATCAAGTATCAACCTCTAGACCTCTTCAGTTGTTACCCATGGATCTGTTTGGACCAGTTAGTGTTGCTAGCCTGGCTGGAAGAAAATATGGATTTTCCATAGTTGATGTCTACTCTAGATTTACACGGGTACTCTTCTTAACCCACAAGGATGAGTCTTTTAAGGCTTTCTCAATATTCTGTAAAAGAGTACAAAATGAACAAGGTTTCTCTATCTCTACCCTTAGAAGTGACCGTGGGCGAGAATTTGAAAATGAGAAGTTTAGACAGTTCTGTGAGGAGAATTGGATCTCTCACAATTTTCTGAACCTAGAACTCCACAACAAAATGGAATGGTGGAGAGAAAGAACAGATCTCTACAAGAGATTGCTAGATCTATGCTCAATGAGAATAATCTCCTTAAGTACTTCAGGGCAGAAACAGTAAACACTACATGTTATGTACAAAACAAAATACTTATTAGGCCTTTTCTAAAGAAGACACCTTATGAATTGTGGAAAATAAAAAGCCCCAACATATCTTATTTTCATGCATTTGGTTGTGAATGCTTCATTCTGAATACTATGGATCAACTTGGAAAGTTTGATTTCAAAGTAAATAAAGGAATCTTTGTAGGATATTCTGAAATGTCTAAAGCCTTTAGAATTTATAATTCCAGAACATATGTTATTGAAGAATCTGTTCATGTTAAGTTCAATGATGGGTTAAAGACTGAAAAGGAATTATCAGATCTAGAAGATGATCTTGCAGGTCTTGACATACACAAGTAAGAAATTCAATAACCTAATCTGACCAAGACAGAACCTATAAATGAGCAAGACAGACAAGTGGAGCAGACAAGCCAGCGGACAAGTCAACAGACAAGTCAGCAGACAAGTCAACAGAAAAGTCAGCAGACAAGTCAAGATCTTCATGATGATCTCAAAAGGGACTGGAAGTTCAAAACTCATCATCCTAAGGATCTTGTTATTGGAAATCCCTTTGAAGTAGTAAGAACCAGATCCACTTTAAGAGAATCAAGCAATGTGGCCTTTATGTCAGAAATAGAGCCAAAACGCATTGAAGAAGCTCTTGAGGATGAAAGCTGGATTCTTGCTATGCAAGAAGAACTCAACTAGTTCACCATAAATGATGTCTGGACATTTGTCTCCAAGCCCAAAAACAAATATATAATTGGAACAAGATGGGTCTTCAGAAACAAATTGGATGAGGATGGTAAGGTTGTCAGAAATAAGGCAAGGTTAGTAGCTCAAGGCTATAACCAACAAGAAGGTATGAATTATACTAAAACCTTTGCACCTGTAACTAGAATAGAAGCTATCCACATATTAATGTCATATGCTGCACAACACCAAATCACTCTTTTTCAAATGTATATAAAAAGTGATTTTCTAAATGGTATAATTGAAGAAGAAGTGTATGTTAAACAACCCCCTGGTGTTGAAGATACTGATAAACCAGATCATGTTTTATAACTTTAAAAGACACTATATGGTTTGAAACAAGCACCCAGAGCATGGTATGATAAACTTAGTTCTTTTCTCATGCATAATGGCTTTACTAGAGGACAAGTGGATACTACCTTGTTTAAGAAAAGTTCTAAAGAGATTTTTATTATAGTCCAAATATATGTTGATGATATTATTTTTGGAGCAACTAATGAAAAGCTGTGCAAGGAATTTTCCAAGCTAATTCAAGCAGAATTTGAGATGAGCATGATGGGAGAATTAAAGTTCTTCCTTGGATTACAAATCAAACAGACAAGTGATGGAATCTACATCCATAAACAAAAATATACCAAGGAGATACTCAAGAAGTACAAGATGGAAAGTGCTAAACTCATGAAAAATCCCATGCAACCCAATGCAAAACTAAGCAAAGACGATGAAGGTAAAAAGGTAAACCAAACTATCTACGGTTGTATGATTGACCCTCTACTGTACTTAACTTCAAGCAGACCTAACATTCAGTTTAGTGTCTGTATGTGTGCTAGATTCCAATCCGACCCAAGAGAATCTCATCTTAAAGCTGTTAAGAGAATATTTAGATATTTGCTTGGGACTATTAATCTTGGTTTGCTGTATCTAAGATTAAAAGAATACAGATTAGTGGGATTCTGTGATGCTAATTTTGCTGGAGACAGAATAGAAAGAAAGAGCACCAGTGGAAGATGTCACTTCATTGGAGCAAGCTTAGTCTCTTAGTCAAGCAAAAGGCAGACAACTATTGCCATGTCTACTGCTGAGGCAGAATACATCTCAGCTGCTAGTTGCTGCTCTCAACTCTTATGGGTAAAACATCAACTTGAGGATTACTCTATTCTAGTGCCATATGCTTAACTAAAAATCCATTTTAACATTCTAAGGCTAAGCATGTTGAAATCAAACATTACTTTATAAGGTATTATGTTCAGAAAGGTATCTTTGATATTAAGTTTGTTAAAAATGAAAATCAATGAACTGATATTTTCACTAAACTATTAGCAGAAGAAAGGTTTTTATTTATTAGAGATAATCTAAACATGCATTGCATTGTTTAATAACCTGTCTGATAATTAACCTGTTTATGTTATCTATCTTATGTTTTTGTATCACTTGTCTATGTTACCTGTCTGACCCTGCTGAGTCATAATGCTTGAACTCAACAATTTTTGGTAAAATGGTTATTAATTATTTAATTCCATTTATTAATCTGAAGCTAATCATGTGCACGATAGTTTTAATCTCGAAACCATGTTTTCATAATGTCTAAAGTGGGTGTTGTAGTTCCTCACGTAAATTGTGCCGTTTTAAAATTAAAAATGTTTTATTTTTCTCTTCTGCCTTTATGACTATAAACGACAAAGAGTCAGAAAGGTTCAACCTTTATGCTTTTAATACCTAAAAAATCTCTCTGTATTTATCTTCTTCTCTGTCAAACCCTTCTAAATTAACTTCCAAAACCCTAGAAATCTTTCTCTCTAATATGGCACCTTCCAAGCATCTTTCTTCAAAAGAAATTGCTGATAAGTACAACATGAGACTCTCTGATGTGGAGAAGATCTAGGCTGGCAAGACCGTGGAGCTCCAACAAATGAAAAAGTGGGGAATGGTTGTCACAGAGGAGTTGGGATACTCCAAGTGGACCTCCTTCTTTGACCTAAAGGAGCTGCTTCATGCCAAGCTTGTCAGAGACTTCTGGACAAGTGCTATAGTCCTCACCAGTACCATTGATGGAACCAAGAGCTTTCGTGCTCGAGTGATGGATACAACTCTCATTTTCCCCGTCAGCTTTCTAGAACTCGTCACCAAATGTCCTAGAATTGGAGCTGCTTTCAAGCATGAATGGGAGGATCAGGTGGGAACAGAGAATGTTAACATTGCTCTGTATGGTGTTCCCAACCCTGAGAACTTGAAGCCTGTGAGCATGATGGTGAAGTGCAGATTCATGCACAAGCTGCTGTTGGAATGAGTGATGCTAAGGAAATGATCATGGGATAGTGTGACCAAGATGGACAGGTTTGCCCTGTACCACTTGATTCACAAAATCATGGTGGACATCAATGATCTCATCTACATCTACCTTGAATCCCTGATCAAGAGGACCAACATGCAGACCTAACCCTATGGAATGCTGTTGACAAGACTCTTCAGGAACAAGCTGTTTGTTCCTAATGATGTGCACTTTATAGACAAGTCCTTTCCTATTGATAGGAAGAATCTGTCTATGATGAACATAGAGGGAATTCCTCTAGAAGATGAGGAGGAAGACAAGAAGGATAAGAAGAAAAATAAGAAGAGGCCTGCTGCTAAGCATAAGCTAAAAAAAGAACCAGTGGTCTCCACTGATGAGTCAGAGATGCCCATCTCTGAGAGGATCTGGAAGCCTGCTGGAAAAGTGGCCAGACAGGACCAGAGGCCTGCTTTGGAAAAGCCATCAGTCTCTGCTAAGACTGATGAGACAGTTGAGCCTATGAGGTTTAAACTGAAAAAGCCCTCTCCCAAGAGGAAGACTGTTGAGGCATCAGAAGCTGAGTCTGCACAGCCCAGTAAGAGAAGAAGGCTGGTGAAGACCATTGCCAAAGTCAGACAAGTGGAGTCTGCACCTAGCAAAGAGGAAGTACCTGCTCAGGGGGAGCAGATTACAAGACCCTTGGAGAAGCCCAAGGAGAATAAGACTCTCGATTTGGGACTCATTCCCAGAAAGAGATGGTCTGACTACCTAGTGCCTTCTATGGCATCTGCTGAAAGGGTAGAAGTTCCTATAGAAGATCAAGCAGCAGAGGTTTAAGTTGCTGCTGCAACTGCTGCAAACTTGTTTGTTGGACATAGATAGTTGTCCACCCTGAGGTTGACACTCTTTCCCCTCCTCTGTCAAGGAACTAGCCGAAGCTATCAGAAAATCAGTTGGTCCTTTCATCCATCCCTTATGCACCATCTTCCCCCTCTCACCAAGGTATCACAAACCCTTCTGTTTCTTCTCCATCTGCCTTGTCTGTCCAACCCCTCTCTATTATGTCTTATTTCTCTTCACATGTCTCCTCACACCAAATCCAAATATCATCTTATGATGTTGTGTCTGATATATGTAAATACACAATTGTTCATAGGGACTCAACTCCCAAAGAACAAGCTGGAATATCATTAAGTCTTTTTGTGTATGACCCACAATCTCTTATGACTACAAGTGTCTCTAACCTGTTTGTCATTCCTTTTCCTCCACCTCATATTCTTAACCTATGTAGGGAGATTTTATTTTATCCTCCTATTGTCTTTTTCATTAGAACATTGACAAGGACTCACTGTCTTGCCTTTGTTGTAATGTTACCTGCTAGGTCTAGGTATTTCTTTTTATTAGTAACAGGATCAAATTCTTTCTTTTTTCACATTGACTCTTTGTTACCCCTACCTCCATCTGTTTTAGCCCAACAACCCCTTCCCTCTCCTATCCAGATAAGAGTCACCCGCCTGTCTCTGTCTTAGAGACTTTCTTGTGTCTTCTCATCTCCTTAGGACCTTGTCAGAATCAGACCCTTGTTTAAATTAGCTTTTCTTCCTTTCTTTTACAATAGAATCCTTCATCAACTTGTCTTTTCCCGTATTTCCTCACCCTTCTCTGTGCCCAAGGCACCACCCGTCTTAGCTTTGCCCTGGCACTCAGACCAGTCTGCTGCTACAACTAGCCTGACAGTAGAAGCCTCCACTCCTCAGATAGTGGATCTACACAGCTTCAATTTGCTTCAGGCTCAGCTAGGGGAAACCAGAAGACAGCTGGATGAAGAGAAGCATGCTAGACTGCTTTTAGAAAAGAGAGTTGAATCTCTGTTTTTGCTGTATAGTCAACCTAGGTAGTTTTATCTGTAAAATATGCCTTGTATTGAAAGCTTATGATGAATAAAATAATATCTTTTTATCATCTATCTTTATTGTCTTTTACTTTTTTGCTTCTTAGCTATTTCCTTTTTGCTGTTGACAAAAGAGGGAGAAAGTAGAGTTAAGATTATTAAATAATGACTAAGTAAAATCAAGTAAATCTAGAACTTGTATCTATCTATATATCTGTTTTTGATTTAAAAGATCGTGTGTATGACTCTGATACTGTGCTATCTTAAAGTACTCAGTTTTAAATTGAACCTAAGTGCACCCGTCTACACAACCTTTATGGTTAAGAAAATTTCAACTTGTCTGAATCTTGTTATCTCTTATGTTGATATTTTCTAAGGTTCATTAAATCATCTGAATGTTTGTCATCATAAAAAAGGTGGAGATTGTTAAGTCTCTAAAATGTCTGATGTGCATTTCCCTAAGTTTTTATGAAAACTAAACATTTGTTAATGATTTAGTTAACCTTTGTATTGGTTGCTAACCTGTCTATCCAGTGTGCAGGTCAAAATATTAAGAAGTTACCTTCTCACCTATCTGCCCACATAGATGACCACCTGTCCGGAGAAGCAAAAGTCAACCTGTCCGATGACTAGGATAGTGACTTTCTGCACTGAAGTTTCAACTTGTCATATGATATGTTCTTATACTTGTCTGAGGTTCTTTGATAGGGAACTTGAGTACAAGGAGTTTTTGAAGCTGTCCCCTCATGCAGAAGATTCTGAAGCTTTCTCTTTCTTCGTTTCACGCTTATCAAGAAAAGTCAGAAGTCATTCTTACAAGAAACATAGGAAATCAGAGATGAAGTCCAGTTAAAGAATGTTTCCAACATGCTTTATTCCCCGGTACTCTTGGTTATTACAAAAAGGGAAATGTGCTCTACAAAGTAAAAAAGCATTGTGCACAACTCTGATTTGGCTACTGCACGATGCATAAAGCCATGATCCTTCATGTTAGAGTACAACCAACGTTCCTACTGCATTAATGGCTGCCCAGAATGACTCTATTGCATTTAATGGAGCTCTGATTGAAGCCAACATTTGAAGGAATGTCTCTAACGGATCTCAAACTTCTCAAACAAACTTGTGTGAGCCTGAAGAGGCTAGGTGAACAAAGAATACTTGTCTTGGAGCCTGAAGAGGCTAGGTGTGCAAACAATACTTGGAGTCTGTAACCTGATCAATTATAGTGGATAGAACTTGGTGCTGCCAAGGACTGGACGTAGCTCTTTGTGTTGAAGAGTGAACCAGGATAAATAGTTGTTTTAATCTTTCTTCCCTTAAACTCTTTAGTTGCTTTGATTATATTATCTCCTTCCAAACTAAAGGGGTTAAAGTGTGAATATCAAACTTGTTTTCAAGTTGTGTGCCTATGTGTTTTTCTGTTTAAATCACAACAGACAGGTCACCTGTCTATGAAGTGTTTTCACACTTGTCTGAACCTAGCTTGTGTACGAAAAGTTTTCAACTTTGTCTTAAATTCTGATAAACGCAATTCAACTCCCCTTCTCGTGTTTATAGTTGTCTATTTCACATGTAACTACCATGGCATGCAAACAGAAATTTATCCAAACACAATAGTCATTAATATAAGCAAAATGTACGTGCAGAAGCTAAAGTGCCAGGAAAATAAAAGTTATATAGTCATCCCAAAAATAGTAGTAAAAGTCATAAAGAAAATAGGAAAATAGTACTAAATATAGTACTCATCATCTCCATAATCTCTACCAACACCATGATCTTCACCATCATCATCATCACCACCATCGTCATCTGTGCTGCTGCTGTCAAAGTCATCCTGAGTCTGTGGGGCTGCTCGGAGTGGACCGACCTCAACTGCAGTAACTCTACGCTCCAATGACATAACCTCCAATGAAATCTCACGAATACCAATAGAGTTAGCTCGGATCTCCGTGGTGTTGACCCAAACCTCCACAAGAATACTCTGCAATAAGGCCATCATCTCGGAGGAACCGGGAGCTGGAGGTGCCTGTGAAAAGGATGATGCTCCATCGGTGCGAGGTGGCTGAGTGTCATACAGTTTCAGACTTTTGGGTCTGTAAACCCAATCACCACTATAGTTAATGATCCCCATTTGATTGATTATGCTCTCCTTTGTCATGGCATGGAATTTCTTGTAGTCCAGCTTAGCCTCACCAGTGAGGTTAATCCTAACATGCCGAAGGATGCGGGTCACAACACGACCATAAGGCAACTTAGCACTTCCCCTATTGTCATACATGTGTTGCATGACCAAGGCATCCCAGTTTACCTTTTTCTTCTTTTCAAGCAACCACAGTAAACCAACATCCATTCTTAACAGTTGTGAAAAATTATGGTGTCTAGGAAACATAAGTCTACCTAACACATAGTGCAATAACCTACTTTGTACTTTCATTTGACCAGCAGTTATCTCTTTGTCACTCGCATCCATAGGATCAGTCAAGACATCCTTTATGGCCTGAATCCTAGCAAACTCATTTACCAAAGGTTTCGCAGCAGGACCCTCGGCAGTGGCATAGGTGCCTTCAGAAGGCAAGCCAACTACTCTACCAAACGACTCATCAGTGAGACGAATGGGTTTGCGACAAACTTCAGAAATCATAACCCCATCAACAAGCCTAAGGTTACAATAGAATACCTTTACCAAATCTGGATAGATATCCTCAGATTGGGACAGAAACTCCGTGGTTTCAACAAAGTCCAGAAACTCCAGAAATTTGAAGTTGTTCTTCCTCATCCACTCGGTGTCCAGAAATCGAGGCTTTTGCATTTCCTTGTTCAGATAGTTGCTCATAAATTTAGCATACTGGGTAATCCCATTTGAAAGGAACTTCTCAACTTGTTCTTGAGTGAGTGGTCCCGGGTTGATGACAGCGGTTCTTTGGCGCTTGGGAGGCATTGTGATGATGGATGATGAAGGGAGATGAAGAGTTTTGAAGTAGAGAGATTTTGAGCAGAAAACCAGAGAGAAATAGCAATATGGGGCGTAAAACAGCAAAGAACATGCAAATGGGCGCTAGGGTTTCAGGTTTTACCTTATAAATTCGCTCAATAATCGATTATTTTACCCCAATAATCGATTATTTTGATGACGTGGCAACTCCTGATTGGTTGGTTCTTGCCCGTGTGATTTTGGCGCCAACTCTTAATCGATTACCTAATCGATTATATTCTGGGTTCATCCTCAAAAATCGATTACTGATGAACAATGAAGAACACTAATCGATTATGTAATCGAATAGTTGTTTTATGG
Source organism: Sophora flavescens (assembly GCA_030762895.1). Taxonomy (NCBI): domain Eukaryota; kingdom Viridiplantae; phylum Streptophyta; class Magnoliopsida; order Fabales; family Fabaceae; genus Sophora; species Sophora flavescens. The sequence continues at coordinate 117,646,591 of CM061065.1, forward strand.
AAATTTGAAGTTTATTGAGTAATCGATTCCCATGATCGATTATCACTCTTCTGTCCATGCTGCTCAAAAAGCCAGTGATGGCATAATCGATTATTGTAAACGATTATGACCTCTATGTTTGTTGGTCTGAAATTTTCATCTTGGCAATCGATTATTCTAATCTATTATGGCCTCTCTGCCTGCACACTTAATAAACATATCAGCAAATAACAAGATGTAATATGCAGAAATTAATTAATGCATGACTAATTCAAAATCACTAATTCTGTTCTTATGAAAAAGAAGCTTTATTTAGGTAGGGGTTTTGTAAAAATATCTGCGAGTTGTTTCAACAAATTCAATAATGCAATCACCGTTTTGAATATGATTCCTAATGAAATGGTGCCTTATTTCTATGTGTTTAGTCCTTGAGTGATAAACATGGTTCTTTGTGAGGTTTATGGCACTTGTGTTGTCACATTTTATAGGAACAGTGTTAAGATTAATTCCGTAGTCACTTAACTGTTGCTTCATCCAAATTATTTGTGCACAACAACTACCCGCCGTAACGTATTCCGCTTCGGCGGTGGACAAAGCCACAATTTCTTGTTTCTTGCTATGCCAAGAAACTAAAACATTACCTAATAAGTGGCAAGTTCCACTAGTGCTCTTTCGATCTAATTTGTAACCCACAAAATTAGAATCCGACTACCCAATTATGGTGCAGTCAGCCCCTTTAGGGGTACCATAAACCCATATTTTGTGTGCCAATGAGATATCTTATAATGCGTTTTACCGCGGCGAGATGTGATTCTTTTGGATTCTATTGAAACCGTGCGCACATGCAGACACTAAACATGATATCGGGCAACTAGCAGTAAGATAAAGGAGAGATCCTATCATACCTCTATACTTACTTATGTCGACGGACTTACCATTCTCATCCTTGTCAAGGTAACATGATGTGCTCATGGGAGTGGATAGCTCCTTTGAATTGTTCATCCCAAACTTTTTGAGAAGCTCTTTACAATACTTCCATTGGTTTATGAAGATTCCTTCCTTTAATTACTTGATTTGCAACCCAAGAAAGGAGTTGAGCTCCACCATCATTGACATTTCAAATTCGCTTTGCATAATTTTAGAAAAATCCTTGCACAAAGCTTCGTTAGTGGCACCAAATATTATATCGTCCACATAAATTTGTACCAGTAAAATGTCATGCTTTTTGTTTTTGATAAAAAGTGTGGTATCAACTTTTCCTCTTTGAAAACCATTTTCAAGCAAAAACTTACTTAGACGTTCGTCAATTATGGCCTCATCAATATTTTTAGGTACAATTTGAGAAACGAAAGCCATGTAATGACATATGATTCAAAGAGTTTCGAGTTGTTACCCCTTTAGAGATATCACATATAATGTTGTCAAGAGGATGGTGTCTAGATGTTATCCATTCTCTTGGAAGATCGGAGTGAGGTGTCTTTTATTCTTGTGGAGGTGGTTGATCAACAATGTCATTCTCTTGAGTGCTTTTCTCCTTAAGATAGGTATTTCCCAAAATTAATGCAAGATCATCAACATTTTCCTCAACTACAATTTTAGGGTTAGTCTCATCAAAAGACACATGCAGAGATTCTTCAACGGTCATAGTTCTTTTATTATAGATTCAAAAAGCTATACTAGAATTGGAATATCCAAGAAATATACCTTCATCAGCTTTAGCATTTAATTGACCAAGGTTTTCTTTACCATTACTTAAAACAAAACACTTACATCCGAATACGTGAAAGTGGGAGATGTTGGGATTCCTTCCTTTGTAAATTTCATAGGGCGTTTGTTTCATAATAGGTCTTATGAGGACTCTATTCATCACATAGCATGCGGTGCTTACCTCGTCTGCCCAGAAATACTTAGGAAGGTTGGTCTCATTGAGCATAGTCCTCGCTAGCTCTACTAGAGACCGATTTTTCCTTTCCACCACCCCATTTTGTTGGGGAGTCCTAGGTGAGGAAAAATTATGCCCGATTCCATTTTCAGTACAAAAGGCCTCAAATGCCTCATTTTGGAACTCACCACCATGATCACTTCGGATAGTTACAATGTTTAATCCCATCTCATTTTGAATAACCGTGGCAAGTTTATGAAATGCACCGAAAGCGTTATTTTTATGAGGAATAAACAAAGTCCATGTATAACAAGAATAGTCATCCACAATGACAAGCACATAGTAATTACCACCAAAGCTCATAGTTATAGATGGACCAAACAAATCCATATGTAAAAGCTGTAAAGGCCGGTTTGTAGAAACAACATTTTTAGATTTAAAAGAGGCCTTTACTTGTTTTCCTTTTTGACAACCATCAGACATCTTATCTTTTTCAAAACGGAGCTTTGGTAAACCAATTACTAGGTCCTTGTTTACCAACTTATTAAGATGGTCCATGTGAATATGAGCCATCCTCCTATGCCATAACCAAGTTTCATCCTCTTTACTTATTAGACAACACACATCATTTGAAGGTAGGTCATCCAAGCAAACCATATAGATATTTCCAATTCTTTGACCAATTAATTTATTTTGTTTGTTAGAATTCATGACCATGCATTTAGAGTTATCAAAGACAACATTAAATCCTTTATCACACAGTTAGTTGGCTTATACTTAACAAGTTGTGTTTCAAACCATCAACATATAGAACATTTTCTATGGTGGCGTCACTACAAAAAAAAAACCTATTTAGCGGCCGAAGATTTCGGTCGCTAAACATGATATTTCGGTTGCTATACTGTGTAGAGACCGAATTAGCGACCGAATTAAGGGGGTAGCAGAAACCCTGGTGGCTAAATGTTTAGCGTTTGCGACCGATATTTCGGTCACAAAATTATATATTTCGGTCGCCGTATAGTTGGTCGCATGCTCAGATAACCGAATTTGGTGACTGATATTCGGTCGCTATTTCGGTCGCAAATTTTGAATTTTTTTTATAAAAATTTTCCTGTAACTTAATCCTACCGACCAAATTTTGTTTTTCAACTATTACCCCATTGATTTTTAATTTCTGATATAAACAAAATACACCAATATTTTTTTGAATAAATAGAAAACGTAAATATGATGTACTAACGATCCAAAACACCACAGTCAATATGATCAAGAAAACATATACATTAATTAACACAAGTTTAATAATTGTTTATAAAAAAAAGTTTAATAATGTACTAATTAACGATCAAAACATAAAAACACACCACAGTCAATAAGTACTAATCAAAATATCAAAACTCATCAATCTTCCAAAGGGATGAACATGTAGAAGTGAGAACCCCCAAGGTACTTAAACTTTGCCAATGCACCAGTGGACAACAAATACAACTCCCTGATACCATTTGTATCTGTTGCAAAATATGGGCGATCCTCATGGATTACTATATTCTCATTGAACAGATTTCCGCTTTTGTCTTCAATAGTCACATCACGCGGTATTTCTTGTCCCCAACGACGGTAGAATAATCGCGGGATTGAAATCAAATCCTGCAAATACACAAGAACAATTTAGTAATGATTAGTTTATGCCTTAACCATCATTACGTGAATCCGATCGTTATTCTTAAGTTGATGAGATACTGCACCTGGTCTATATGGATGGCTGTCTCAAAACATTTAGTCGGATCCATTTTCTAATAAAACGATAAGGAAAACAAGTCATATGTCTAAACTTAATCAAGTGATAATAAGAAAAGATGGAAAGATCCATGTAGCATACTAGCATGTTAAAATAGAACAAAGAAATGCAACTTCACATGCAACTTTACAGATTAGCAAACATAATAGTTTTCAGGAAAGCAGATGCTTTTACGTCGTTTTGAAGGATGGTCATAGAGATGACTTTTCCTACTGGAAATGCCTAGATAACCTAGTAAGGATGGTCATCAACAACTATTTCTGGGAAGCTCCATTGCCTAGTGAGACAAATGAGTAGAAAACCAGAGTTGCTTTCATAATATTGTGTACAGAGCTGCTTTCTAATGTGAATAATGTTTGAATGATGACGGCACGTCATGTGCCTGGCAAATTGTGCCCCACCCTTCATTTTATCTAACCTTATACTTAATCCTTCATTATCTAAGACCTTGGCCTTAAGGCAGAAGTAAAGAAAAACCTCAAACTTCAAGAATCCTTCAAGCACATCCAAAATATTGAATGAGCATGCATGCCCTGAGAAGGTACGCATGCTCATTAATATTGAATCTCAAATAGGAAACTAAGGCTTTCGTAGCTTAATAATTAACTCTAGCAAAAAATAAAACCATTGACTTATAAGGATTGCAGCATACTTCAGCAAATATATATTGAAGCATATTTCAATACAAACTTAGATAAAATATAGTAGCAAACATCCTATTAAGCTCCGCTCTCCACTAACAAGTAACACATAATTGTCAAACACATGCATAACTTCTAAATTAGCAACACACAACAAGCATCCCGCCTTTTTGACAGGATCACATCCTATTGAGCTCTACTCTTCACTAACAAACAACACATAATTGCAAATACATGCATAAATATTAAATTATCAGCACACAATCAGCATCTTGCCTTTCAGGCAGGATACCTTCCTATTGAGCTCAGCTCTCCACTAACAAACAACAAGATATATAGTGTGTATAGGCCATCATTCAACTCACGAGAAATAGAGCAATGACCTATAATGAATAAATAAAATTAATCCTGTCAAATACTGACATTTAAGAAACTAACATTTAAGAGTTTGTTGAAAGCCATTAGGCCTTTTACTTTTGTCCTCTCTTTCTGTGTTTTTAAATCATTAGTGTGTATAGGCCATCATTACCCCTCTACATTTTATTCAGACATTATCACAGCTAACATTGGTAAGATTATATATCCTCAATATGATCCAGTGGGTGTCATTGCCATTGCACACTATATTTTACCAAGTCAGATCAGCACTACAAATGAAAGAAATACACGAATGCATCTGCCAAAAGAAAAGAAATACAAAAAAGATAGCTTTCCACCTGCTGCAGCGCACAACCCCTTTATTGTTGTTCAATTATAATGCACCCAATTTACCCACTCACCTCAAGCATTCCCTGGCAACACCCAAGCAATTCATGCAACATTTCCAAATACATAGTATTCAAAACCACCAAAGTCACTTTCATTCCAATCCTCATTCTTTGGACGTGTTTTAATTCATGGTGAACCATAGTTCAAAATAAGTCAAGTAGTTGGGAACATGCAGAAATTAGAGCAAAGGAAAATTACTTTTCTCAAGTATGCTTAGTAAAGATGTATTTGGATTCACTATCCAAATCATCTTACAGTTGAAACAACAATGTACTTGAGTAATCTAAATAAGAGAAACAAGGATGAGCAAGCCTTAAAAAAAATATTACAGGATTAAAAAAAAACATAATCATTTTCAAGGGACCTTGACCTTGGAATTCAACGGTTCAAGAAGTTTGAAAACAAATGTTTCCTCCCACCATCCCTCACTTACCAATCTCCATAAAAAAAAAGAATCTCAAAGGCCAGCCATTAATTAGCCATCAAATTTTTATCAAACCTCCATACATTCATATACCCAAAGAACAAATATAAAGTGTTCAACTCAACAATGAAAATTTACAAAATTTACAAGTTGGGGTTAGGACCCTTGCCTCCACATTGACTTGGTCTTCAAACTCATATTAAAATAGTCTTCCTTATGTCTAATACAAAGTGCCTGTAATTTACTAATTACATTCTTGACTTCATATTTGCTTATTTTATGCAGGGATGGCCATGAAACTTATAGTAGTCATACTTCCAAGCATTACAGTCGAAGAGATAGTGAATCAAGAGGAAGCTAACTTATATTATCTATCCAATAAGTTATTTAAATCAATATACCCATACTATCAAAATTTCTCTACTCTGGATTTCACTAGAACAACATCAATGATTAATTTGACAGCATAAATACCCATACTGACAGAACTTCCCTAAACCCTAACCTGAGACAGAACTGATCAGAAGAGACTGTGGGAGTGGTGGTTGCGCAAAACAGAACCCCTTCAGATGGTGGTGGTGGCCAGAGGAGGAAGTGACAACACCTGAGAGAGACATTGAGAGAAATCGAGACAAAGAGAACCGAGCAAGAGAGAGAGAGAGAGAGATATGGAGAGAGAAGAGGGGACCTTACCGAAGAAGGAGGTCACGGTGCTATAGTGGTGGTCGTGGTGGCGGTGGTGGCACGGTGCTGCTGGGAGGAGGAAGAGAGAGTGAGAGACAGAGAAGGAGAAACACAAAATGAGAAGAATAAGGGGAGAACCTTACCAAGTGGTAACCGGAGGAGGACGAGACGCTGAGGGGCGGAGCTGCGCGGCCGGAACAGGGAAGGGGCGGAGCTGTGTCGCTGCGTGTGAGAGAGGAGAAGAAAAGAGAGAAATGGGGGAAGAGAGGAAGGAAATTGAGATTTAGGGATTTTAGTTTTAGCGACCGAACTAATTCGGTTGCTAAATCGGTCGCTAAATGAGTTAATTTGAAATTTGAATTCATAAATTTAGCGACGGATTTTTAAAGTGGTCGCTAACACGCGCTGTTTTAATTTTTTTACGCGTCGTTTAGCAACCGAATTAATATCGGTCACAAATGTAAATAAAATTTAACCGTTGCATTTAATTCGGTCGCCAGTTCGGTCTCTAAAAAGTCATAAGTTTCTGACTTTTACTTTCCTTTAGTTAGCGACCGAAATAGCGACCGATAACTCTGCTGCGCTCTATTTCGGTTGCTATTTTGGTCGCAGTATCAACTCTAATCAGTGTTTCATGTAGATCCTACAATCGGTCGTTATTTCGGTCGCAAAAAGCAACCAAAAAATTCGGTCACTATTTTCGATCGCTAAATAACCTTTTTTTTGTAGTGGGTGAGGACTCTTACCAATAGCCCCAATTCCCAAAATTCTACCTTTATTGTTGTCACCATAGAAGACGAAGCCACCCTTTTTTGGGTGTGAGGGAGGAGAACTTGTTTTTGTCTCCCGTCATGTGCTTGGAGCATCCGCTATCGAGATACCAGTTTGAGTTCTTTGCTTTCAAGAACACCTACAAAATAGATTTAGGTTTTAAGTTTTGGTACCCAAATCATGTTGGATCCATGGGAGTTAGCCTTGGGCGCATTGCCCTTTTGCACCCATACTTTCTTGCCCTTCAAATTTTTGTTCTTTCTAGCATTACAAATGGAGGCGATGTGTCCTTTTCTACCACAATAAAAGCATTTTGCAAAAGATCTACTAGATGTGTCTGTTGGACTAAAGAACCTTTTAAAAGATTTTTCATGCAATTTAGGGTGATAACCCAAACCGGCTTTATCGTAAGTTCCTTTTTGATTTCCTAACAAAACATTTAGATTGCCTCTTCCGTTAGTGAACTTAGAAAGTGTATTGTATAGGTCTTCAATTTTAACTTTCAAAACCTTGCATTCACCATAATTTGAAACTTTGTTTTCACAAGATAGGCAAGATGAAGTTTTCAACAAAGCTTGTTTTTCTTTTATTTCTACCATTTCTTTGTTTAAAGAATCAATTTTTAATTCAAGACTAGAAATGGTTTTCTTAGATGCAGGAATTGTTTTTAAGATGCATGCTTTCATCATTCAATTCTTCACATGCAACAAGTAATTCATCAAAAGATAATTCAACAATAGTTTCATCATCGACTACCTCGTAATCAATATCCTCATGATTGGCCATGAGACAAAGGTTGGCTTCTTCTTCATCGGATTCATCCGAAGAGTCCATATCGTTGTCTTCCCATGCGATGTAGGCCTTCCTTCCCCTTTTATCCTTTTGTGGCCTCTGTTGACGATCCGGCAAGTGTACAGTTTCGTTGCAAGTAATAAAACACGGTAAGTAAATACCGAGGTCGAACACAAAGATTGGAAGACCAATTTAACCAATTTAATGAGGAAATTCAAAGTGTTGACCAAATCAAAGGGAAGTAGTTATGAAGAGAGAGAAAATTAAATCAAAGATTAAATCAAAACAATTAATTAAAGATGCTAAAAGATTGTGATGAGATTTGATTATGACTAAGGCTCTAAGGTCACAAATCCATTTACCCTATCAAGCAAGTTACCCAAGCATTTATCTCATTATCCCTATGTTCAATTTAATTTCTTTGTCAACCAGGAACCCTCAATTATCCTAATGTCACTGCCGATTTTCAAAAGGAAATATCTACAATTGCAAGTTGTGAATCTGCCAATCTATTCAACCCACAATTAGATTCATTAAGTTCTTGGATCCCGATAGAGATTGCACCGCTTTCCTATTCTATGCCTAGCAATAATCAAACGGTGTTCTTAATTCAAGTCCTAAGCACGAATCTCCTGCCAGTATCATCGCACTAGACAAGTTAACCATGCGAGCATATGATTAACACAAACAAATCAGAATTAAGAAACAAGAAAAGAGACAAGGGGATAAGAAAATATTACTTGGATAAACTATGTCATCAAAGGTGGCTTTATTGTTCCCTTAGAATAGAGGATTAGTTCCTCATAGAGACGAAAACAACGATCAAAGTATTGAAAGCCTTCATCATTAAAGAAATTGAAATAAAACACTCTACACAGCCACCATTCAAAAACTGCTCTTTCTGAACTAAAACAAGCTATTTATAATATTTGGGATCTGTGCGCGCTCGCGGGGCAAGCAGGGATTTGAGAGGCCAATCTTAAGTTGGCGTCAGTTCAAATTTGGATGTTTCGTGAGGCAAGGCAGTGCTCGTGAGGCGAGACTGAATGGTCTTCAATTCACTGAGTCTGGATCGCGAGGCGAGCACTACCTCGCGAGGCGAGGCTGAATGGTTGCCTGCTCCTGCTTAATCTACTTCTCTGGCTCGCGAGGCGAGCTTCTGATCGCGAGGTGAATGGCCAATTTTGTCTTTTTGCTTGTTTTCTTCATTTTTCCTAGCTTCCTCGAGCTTCACTTTTAACCTGAAATTAAAGGTAACATTAAATGCTTTATTTTGATAAGAAAATAGAATAAATTACTAAAAATTATTCCTAAGACTCAAAAGTGTTGCTTGTGAACAATTAAAGACAAATTTGGGCTAAAACGAGAATGAACTCTCACAATTGGTATCAAAATTGAGGTCTTTCCAGTCATAAAACTAGATGAACCAAACGTTTATCAAAACACCCCAAACTTAAACTTTTCTTGTCCCCAAGCAAACTAACAAATTGAAAGACTCAAAACTAGGTAATCTCGATGGACTTAATCACCCTTGCCCCAAATTTCATGCAATCTCATCAATTCACTTTCAATCAATGTTTTCCCTTTCTTTACTTTAATTAATCAATCCCCAAATTCATCTACTTTCAAACCATGAGAATTATATCAATCATACATTCATCACTCTAAGTAAATGATCCAAGTCAGATACAAAAGGGAGATCACCAAATAAAAATAATTGTATTCCTCACAAGGACATTTAGTATTTCACTCATTCGCTCAATTTGTCAAGGTTTTCAACTTTTCGCTCAAATTCATATTTCAAGCGCGCCTTCCATGGATTTGATCTTCATCTAAACAAAGTTCTCACAAAAACATGTTTGCATCATCAAAAGGTCTTTCAAAGGTTGTAATGGGGCCTGGCTAAAGGTAGGATATAGAAAGGTACTAGGCTTAAGTCCCTACGAATTTAAGAGAGCATGAAACTTTTTACACTTATATTTTCACTGTAATTTCTTTTTCCATTTTTCTTTTTCGCTTTGGGTGGCTACAAACCTTTTTCCTTTGATAACCTTTTTATTTTCCCTTTTGTTTTTTTTTCCTTTTTCTTTTTTCTATTTTGTCTTTTGGCTTCAACCTTTATTTTTTCCTTTTTCTCATTCCTAAGCAACATGATAACTCATTGTAGCCACCCCAAACTTAGTTTCTAAACAACCTTTTTTTCTTGTTAAACACCCTTGCTCTCCTAGATCCTAAGATCGGATTAACATGGTTTTTCCGGAATTTCGGCTTGTAACGTTAGGTTATGAAGAAACAATAGGCTTATATGGCTCAAATTGGCTAGCTATGGAATATGCATTAGGAATGGTTCATTTTGGCCAAGTAGCTATTTCAAAGAAACAATGCCTAGATCACATGATGCAACATATAGATATGCAAACCTTGCATAGATTCAAGCAAATCCAGGAAAGTACAACTTGAAAGTGATTCACACAATTTTAAAGAACATGTTGGAGACTCAAATTCCTCACCTGGACATTTTTAGCAAATTATTTGATCGAGATACATCCCTAATGTGTGCACCCCTTCACCCCAAACTTATCATAAATCATGCAATCCAAACAACACTTCTCAAAGTTGGCTTTTCAATTTTTCATGGGGATCAATTTTCTCTTTTTTTTCTAATGCATAAGGGAAAGCATCAAGATTTTTCAATATTTATCGCATGCATTCAATTTAGGCTTAGTGCAATCAATCCCATCAAAACATAGACTCTATGACACTATGGTTTTTGTTTATTGACCATTTATTCATACGCAACCAAAAACTCAAAACAAAAGAAACGAAAAGAAAAGAGTTGAGTTTTTGAAAGAGTTATCTCAAGGGGTCCGAGCGAACCCCACACTCTCATTAGCATGCCTCGTCTCCTCCTTGTCTTTCTTTGCTTTCTTCCTTGGCCCACTAGATTCGGCCTCCTCATCAAGATACTTAAACTAAACTATGTCCGGGCTCTCGATGGTGCCTTCTTCCCTTGGAGCCTTTCCCTTCGGACCTCCATGCACAATCGTTCGAGCTCTTGAAAGTGAGTAGCCATACCGGGTCCCATTTGTCCTCTACTTCCTTGTTAAATAATTCCACATCCGGGAATGGGATCTGGTTGTGCCCCACCGCTTCCTTTACCTTTTCATATAAAGCGTGTTCAGGAGATATGTGCACTGCGAACTCCTGTTGCCTTTCGTTAACTTCACGATCAATTTCCCTCCGAACATAGTCATTCACACACTGATCAAAGCTTAAGTGAAATGGATCCATCTTCCCCTCTTTTTCCTTAGTCAAGTTTTCAACGTAAGGGTTTGGGATCTGCTTCTCTCTAATGCAAAGGTGAAGATACTCATAATCGGGATGGTTCCGAGTGATATCATTTTCATCAACTGACATTCTCACCTTGTGCAGGTGACTCAAGTCAAGCATCTACTTATTCACATTTAAAACATTGGTCAATATTATAATAAAAAATTAAGAAAAAAAATAAAAAAATAAGAATAAACTCAAAACCAACGCATGCACTATCAAAATATAGTCATCAAAGTGTGTGCATCAAGTATCAAAATAAACATGAGAAAACTGAGTTTCTAGCTAGCTATCAATGTACAACCATATCGAATAAGAAAATAGCTAGAACTCATAAAAACTGGGGAGTAGGTAAGGGGAACTGGTAATGATGGGGCTGGCTCATAGATCGAAATCAATATCGTCTGCTGGGTCACCCTGTTGTTGAGCTGCTACTGCTGCCTCATCCTCTTGAGGCACCTCGGGCACCCCCCCTGGCACGACATCCTGGTCCGTCCTCAAGATGATCCTGCCACCCTAGCCGAGGTGCCAAGTCCTCCTCGGAATAAATAACGCATGCATTATCAAAATATAGTCATCAAAGTGTGTGCATCAAATATCAAGATAAACATGAGAAAACTGAGTTTCTAGCTAGCTACCAATGTACAACCATATCGAATAAGAAAATAGCTAGAACTCATAAAAACTGGGGATTAGGTAAGGGGAACTGGTAATGATGGGGCCAGCTTATAGATCGAAATCAATATCGTCTGCCGGGTCACCCTCTTTGGCCGAGCTTGTTGCCTCATCCTCCTAAGGCACCTTGGGCACCCCCGCTTGTGGCATGGCATCCTGGTCCCCAGGATAATCCTGCCACCCTAGCCGAGGTGCCAAGTCCTCCTCGAAAGGAAAAATGGGTACCCGGCTCTCTTGCTGAGCTAAAGATAACTCGTGGAAAAACTCTCTCATAACCACTTGGTCGTGCCTCATAGCCTGGTGGTTCTGTAGGAGCAGAGCCATATCAGTTGTACGTGACCTTTGAGGGGGCCGTGTTCTCCTGGGTGGTGTAGGCTCGGTGAAGCAGAAGCGGCGTATATACTCTCTGTTAATAGGCTACCGGGGGACCTTCTCCATCAGGTCACTCACCGGTACACTCGCTCTGCTAATAAGCTCAGCAATAAGTTGCCCATATCCTAAACTCTCATTTAGCACCTTGGAGTTAGCCTTCATCTGTATGTCTAATGCAATGATGGAGCCAACATTGATGCTCTTCTCCTTCAAAATGCCATATAGGAGATGGGTTCGGGCGACGGTAATAGTGGACTCGTGAGAGCTCACCCTACGATTGGCGTGTATGAACGCCAACAAAGCCTGGGCAATCGGGGTCAGATCCTACCTCTTCAGCCTCAGTAGGTTCCCCGATGTACCAATCTCCCAAACAACCCCTGGAATGCAGCAAGTATCAATAATCTCCTGGGCCAAGCTCTGAACGGTCGCTAGCTGCTCATACTTACTCCTCTCCTCCCTGTTAGGGATCCCCAAGCATGGGTTAATGTCCTCTGCAGTGAATGTGATGGGGATGCCCTGAACTTCGGTTACATACCTATGATCCGTGATCTCAAGTTTGAGAGCGTTAGCATAGAATTCCTGCACCAGTTTGATATCATACCGGTGAAGAAGATCCGCCAACACCTCCCAACCTCTAGTCCGGATCTGTCCCAAAATTGAGGCATAGTTGTTGCCTATCAAGACCACGCTCATTTCCAGGACCATCTCCTTTTTGACCACCAAGTCCCAATGCTTCTTATGACTAGAAGATCGGAAAATGGGGGCATAGGAGTTAGCCCCAGAGGAAGAGCCAGGTCTCGAAGGCAACACTGTGTCATCATCAGGGACAGATGCGTGCTTCTTGCACTTGACAGTTTGCTTTTCCACATTCTTGGGTGGGGCCATACTTGAAAACCAGACGAGTTTCAATACAGTTTATAACACAGACATAAAACTAAGAACTCAATTCCATTCCTATTTCCTACAGTCATGCAACAGGCCATGCTAGTCTCAGTTAAGAACACAAAAATTCGCTATTGAACATTGTAGAAAATTCCTAACCTGAAGACCCCTATTCATGAAATATCCCTAACAACACCCATAAACAACCCCAAACTTAGATTTTCAAAAGTCAAGCATCAGTCCAGTTCACCTCAGTTCAAAGCAACAGACATGCATAAAAAAACCATTCAAGTTCAAGTTCAAAGAATCTCAAAAGTCTCACAAACCACTCACATTGTTCATGCACACATTCAACATCCACATTCATCATCAGATTGATAGCATGCATTTTATTTTGAATTAGGAAGTTACAAACAACAACAACAATAATCAACCCACTCAAGAATTGAAAGGAAGAATTTTAAACATGGTATGTTCTTGACTTTTTGTCCCAAAACCAAAGAAATTAAGAATGGGATAGGTCTAGGTTACCTTGTTGTTGAAGTTTGAGAGTGAGAGAGTGAGAAAAAAATTGAAGAAGAGGGAGATCCTTGTGAGCCCGCGGGAGAGAGAGACGAGAATGATTTGAAGAGTTTTGCTTAAAATGGCTCGTTCTCGGCTCGCGGGGCTAATAAACTTTGCCCGTTCGCGAGGCGAGCAGCAGCTCGCGATGCGAGAATTAAAATTTCCCACAATTTAGGAACCCTAATTGAAGATTCGCGAGGTGAGACATAGTTCGCGAGGCGAATATGGACCATTCATTCCATCTTCAAAGTTGCCCAGATTCGCGGGGCGAGCTGGGTGCTCGCGACGTGAGGCAGAAAGAGGTAAAAACCTCTGAGATTCGGGCTCGCGAGGAGAACTGTGGTTTGCGAGGCGAGCCAACCAAAATTGCCTTTTCTGATTTAACCAGGCTCGTGAGGCGAGGTCTGGCTTCGTGGGGCGAGCCAGAAGCAGAGATTTTGACATCCCTCTGGCTCGCGGGGCGAATTCCTGCTCGCCAGGAGAGCCAGAGAAGAATCCTGCCCCTTTAATTAAAAATGCATCTAAACCTACATGATTCCTAAATGCAAGTTTTTTAACTAAGGACCCGATATGAAGACTCTTTTTATTTGTTTTAAGACTCTATAAAGCAATAAAAGGATATCTAGCTTGGGTTGCCTCCCAAGTAGCGCTTGTTTAACGTCTCGAGCCTGACGGTCATGGTCCCCTTTAGGACTAAGTTAACATTAGCACTTGCTTTCCAGTTGGGATTGGTTCCCTATGATAGTGCTTGAGCCTCTGGCCATTCACCTTGAAATTCTTTCTTTCACCCTCTAGCTCCACCGCTCCATATGGAAAAACATTGAGAATCTTGAATGGTCCAGACCACCTCGACTTAAGCTTTCCCAAGAAAAGTCTCAACTTTGAGTTGTAGAGAAGTACCCTTGTCTCGGTTCAAACTTCCTAGGCAAAATGTGCTTGTCATTCCAAGTCTTAGTCCGCTCTTTATAAATTCTTGCATTCTCATAAGCTTGCATGCGGATTTCAGACAATTCATTCGAGTCTAGTAACCTCTTTTAACTAGCCTTCTTCAAATCATAGTTGAGTTCTTTGATTGCCCAAGAAGACTTTTGTTCCAATTCCACCGGTAGATGACAAGCCTTTCCAAACACCAAGTTGTAAGGAGACCTTCCAATCGGAGTCTTGAAAGCGTTCCTCTAGGCCCACAAAGCATCATCTAACTTCTTTGACCAATCTTTCTGTGAGGAGTTGACGGTTTTCTCAAGAATGCGCTTTAACTCACGATTGGATATCTCTGCTTGCCCATTGATTTGTGGATGGTAGGGGGTTGATACTCTATGTTTGACCCCATATCTCGAGAGTAGATGGTTCATTTGTTTATTGCAAAAGTGAGATCCACCATCACTAATCAAGACTCTGGGAACCCCGAACTTTGTGAATATGTTGCGCTTTAAGAATTCCATGACTACCCGCACATCATCCGTTGTTGTTAGAATTGCCTCCACCCACTTTGACACGTAATCTACCGCTACCAAAATGTATTGATAGGAAAATGAGGGTGGGAAGGGTCCTATGAAATCTATCCCCCAAACATCAAAGAGTTCTACTTCAAGCATACAATTCAGAGGAAGTTCATGTCGCTTAGATATGTTTCCAACCCTCTGGTAACGATCACAATTCTCAACAAAAGTGTGTGCATCCTTGAAGAGTGTTGGCCAATAAAATCCGCTTTGGAGGACTTTTTCTGCGGTCTTCTTTCCCCCAAAGTTCCCACCATAATTCGAGTTATGGCAATGCCACAACACATTTCCAATTTGGTCAAGAGGAATGCACTTCTCAGGATCCTATCTGAACATTGCTTAAAAAGATAAGGGTCCTCCCAGACATAGTATCTTGCGTCCGAGAAGAACCTCTTTCTTTGTTGCATAGTCCAACCTTGCAGAACCACATTTGAAGATTTGAAGTTGGCCATACCGCGAACCAAGGAGAAATTTTTTCAAAAATAGCAAATAGTTTCTCATCAGGAAATTCTTCCTTGATGTTTAGTAATTTCTCCTCGGTGTCAGGATTGACCAACCTTGACAAGTGGTCCGCCACACCATTCTCTGACCAGTTTCGGTCCCCAATCTCAATATCAAACTCCTGCAAAAGAAGAATCCACCGAATTAATCTAGGTTTGGCCTCTTGTTTTGTCAGCCGCATGATCAATGAAAACAACAATTTTAGATCCCACAACGTAGGATCTAAATTTGTCTAAAGCAAAAACCACAACTAGGAGTTCTTTTTCAGTGGTAGTTATCTTGTGCTTCGTTTAAAACCTTACTTGCATAGTAAATCACATGAGCTAACTATTCCACCATTTGACCCAAAACCGCCTCCACCGCATAATCACTAGCATCACACATGATTTCAAAAGGTAAATTCCAATTAGGTGCAGTGATTATGGGTGCGGTAACAAGAATATTTTTCAAAGTATTGAAAGAATTTAAGCAAGAAACATTAAAATCAAAGGATAAGTCCTTCACAAGAAGGTCACAGCGGTTTCGCTATCTTGGAGAAGTCTTTAATGAACCTCCGATAGAAATCGGCATGGCCCAAGAAACTCCTCACCCCCTTCACATTGGTTGGTGGGGGTAGCTTCTCAATCAGCTTTATCTTGGCTCTATCAACCTCAATCCCCCTCTGGGAGATTTTGTGACCCAAAACTATACCTTCCTTGACCATGAAATGAAAATTTTCCCAATTGAGCAATAGGTTGGTTTCTTGGCATCTCTCAAGCACCAAATCCAAATTCTTCAAGCAATTATCAAAAGAAGTCCCAAAGACCAAGAAGTCGTCCATGAATACTTCGATGAATTTCTCCACCATGTCCGAGAAGATGGAAAGCATACACCTTTGGAAAGTAGCGGGAGCATTGCACAATCCAAAGGGCATCCTCCTATAAGCAAAAACTCCATATGGACACGTGAATGCGGTCTTCTCTTGGTCTTGATGATCCATCACAATTTGGTTGTAACCTGAGTAACCATCCAAGAAACAATAGTACTCATATCTGGCTAACCTTTCAATCATTTGATCAATGAATGGAAGAGGGAAGTGATCTTTCCGTGTTGTATCATTTAGCTTTCTATAGTCAATGCAAACTCTCCACCCTGTGACGGTTCTAGTTAGGATCATTTCATTATTCTCATTGACCACCACGGTTGTGCCACCTTTCTTCGGGACCACATGAATTGGTTTAACCCATTTGTTATCCAAGATTGGATAGATCATTCCGGCATCTAAAAGCTTAATCACCTCGCTACGCACCGCTTCCTTCATGATGGGATTTAACCATCTTTGTGGTTGGACCACCGGTTTGAAATCATCCTCCATCAAAATTTTGTGCATGCATAGGGAAGGACTTGTACCTTTTAAATCTGGAATCTTCCACCCAATGGCGGATTTGTGTTCCCTAATAACTCTCAAGAGTTTTTCTTCTTCATCCTTTTTCAAGGAATTGCTAATGATGATTGGATGTTGTCCCTTTTCACTCAAGAATGCATACCTCAAGTGCATCGGGAGTTGCTTCAACTCCGGTGTTTTGTTGTCTTCTTCCACTCTTTCTTTGTTGAGCTCTTCCTTTGGACATTAATCCTTTGGGAGATCCGGCAAGGCCTCCATGTTCTTTAAGCACTTATGATAATCCTCATCCCCCAAAAGGTCTTCTTCTTCATCCTCATCATGGGATTTTACCAAAACTTTAGCAAGTGAAGAACCATGGGGTTCTTGTGTGGCTATAGATTTTGCAATGTGCTCCACCACATCAACTCTATATACATCTGATCTCTCAACGGGGTGTTTCATTGCTTCAAAGACATTGAAGACTACATTCTCATCTTGCACCTTTAGAATGAGTTTCCCTTGTTGCACATTTATCAAAGAACGCCCGGTGGCCAAGAAAGGCCTAACCAATATGAGAGGGATCTCGGCATCTACATCCATGTCAAGCACCACAAAGTCTGCCGGAAATATGAATTTGTCTATCTTTACTAACAAATCCTCCACCACCCCATAAGGGTATTTGACAGAACGATCTGCTAGTTGGAGTGACATCCTAGTCTCTTTGGCTTCCTTTTTGCCTAGCTTCTTCATCATAGATAGGGGCATCAAGTTGATGCTAGCTCCTAGATCACACAACGCTTTCTTAAGAGTTAACTCTCCAATGGTGCACGATATGCTAAAAGAACCCGGATCCTTCAACTTTGGAGGTAGTTTCCTTTGGAGAATTGCACTACACTCCTCGGTCAAAGCAACCGTCTCCTCATCCACTATCTTTCGCTTCTTGGAGAGAAGCTCCTTCATAAACCAGGCATAAGATGTCATTTGCTCCAAGGCTTCCGCAAATGGAATATTAATTTGAAGCTTGAGGAAAACATCAAGGAACTTGTTGAATTTCTTGTCCTGCAAGGGCTTCTTCAATCTCTCTGGATATGGTACCTTCATGAAGGGAGGAAGATCTTGGGGTTCAATCCACTTCTTCCTTCGGAATTCTTCATCTACTAATTTCACCCTTCCCCTTGCTCCGACACCTTTTCACTAGCTACTTCCTCTTCCTTGGATTGCTTCTCTCCCACCTGTGGTTGCTCTGAAGTCTCAATTTCTTGAGGACTAGTTGCACCCCCATTAGATTCCAACACCTTACCACTCCGAGTTGTCACGGTATTGCATTGGCTCTTGGGGTTGTTCTCTGTATTACCTGGGAAAGAGCCTGGAAGACACTCATTCAGTTGTTTTGCAAGCTGGGCCACCTGGGTCTCAATATTTTGAATTGCTACCCCTGTATGAGTTGCTAGCTTATCAGTAGCTTGTATTCACTGACAACTTCTCAATGACCGCACTAGTCTTCTCAATTGCTAACTCCCAAGGTTGCCTTCCACCATTTGTGATATGCAACTGATTAGGCCCTGGGAGAGCTTACCAAGTGTTGTGCTATTGGACTGCATAGTTTGGCCTCTGATTCTGTTGTTGTTGTTGCTCGGCTAGACCGTTACTTCTGTTGTTCCAAGAAAAACCCGGATGGTCTCTCCTAATGTACCCTCGATTCTGATTGTAGTCATTTTGTCTATTCCTCTGATAGTTGTTCTGTGGCACTGTGTCATAAAAGTCGTGACATGAGTCCACATGTTCCTGAGAAAAATTAATGGGGTAACTCTCATTATCATGATCACCATTACAAAAATCACATCCTGGAGGCAAGCCTTCTTGTACTACATTAACCTTCATCTTGCTAGAGAGTGCTTCACATTGCTTAATCAAAAGTATGTTTTGTTCAAGAATAGCCTCTAATGATGCGGTACTGATTCCGGAAGCATTAGAAGTGCCCATACTGCGGTTGTAATCATTCTTGGACATCTTCTCAAGTAAAGCCCATGCATCCTCTGCCGATAAATAAGAGAAAGAACCGCCAACTGTGGCATCACATTTCATCTGTTATCGCCCCTTCAACCCATTAAAGAAGTGTTGTACCTTTGTTACCAAGTCAAAGTAGGAAGAAGGGCATCTCCTCAAAAGGACATTGTACATTTACCAAGCTTCATTGTAGGCCTAATCCTTAGTTTGCTTGAAGGAAGTCACAACTATCTTCAACTGTGCCGCTCTCTGAGGAGGAAAGAATCTAGTGAGGAACTTCTGAGCCATTTGTTCCCAAGTAGTGATGCTAGCACGATCCAAGTACAAGTCTAACCAATCGCGTGCTTTATCCCGAAGAGAGGATGGGAATAGTCACAAACGAAAGACGTCTTCTGAAACTCCTGGAACTTTGAACATATCACAAATCTCCAAGAAATGAGCAATATGCCTGTGAGGATCTTGGTGTGCACTTCCATCAAATTGATTGTTTTGCACCCCACGCAGAGCAACTTCCCTCATCTCAAATGCATTGGCCCTGATGGGAGTCCTAACAACACTTGAAGCACAATCATCCAAGTGAGGAAGATTGTACTCATAAAGAGGCTTGTAGGGTGGAGGATCTCCTTCTGCCATCTCTTCAAGATTGATGAGTTGTGTTGATTCAAGCTTCTTTTTCTCTCTAAGCTCATTCCTCAACCTCTTCTCGGTCTTAGTGATCTTTGGGTCGTATAGCAAGCTTTCTTGTGGAAGGGTACCTCGCATACACAAAAACAAGGCAAGACCAAGTGGGATCAAAGAAGTAAAAATAAATAAAATTGCATAAAAATAAAATTAAAAATTACTCAATAAAAAGAATTAAATTTCCTAAAAAATTAGGAAAATTGGTTGTGTCATTCCCCGGCAACGGCGCCAAAAACTTGTTGACGATCCAACAAGTGTACCGTTTCGTTGCAAGTAATAACACACAGTAAGTAAATACCGAGGTTGAACATAAGGATTGGAAGACCAATTTAACCAATTTAATGAGGAAATCCAAAGCGTTGACCAAATCAAAGGGAAGTAGTTATGAAGAGAGAGAAAATTAAATCAAATATTAAATAAAAAACAATTAATTAAAGATGCTAAAAGTTTGTGATGAGATTTGATTATGACTAAGGCTCTAAGGTCACAAATCCACCTACCCTATCAAGCAAGTTACCCAAGAGTTTATCTCCTTATCCCTATGTTCAATTTAATTTCTTTGTCAACCAGGAACCCTCAATTATCCTAATGTCAATGTCGATTTTCAAAAGGAAATATCTACAATTTCAAGTTGTCAATCTGGCAATCTATTCAACCCTCAAATAGATTCATTAAGTTCTTGGTTCCCTATAGAGATTGCACCGCTTTCCTATTCTATGCCTAGCAATATTCAAACGGTGTTCTTAATTCAAGTCCTAAGTACGAATCTCCTGCCAGTATCATCGCACTAGACTAGTTAACCATGCGCGCATATGATTAACACAAACAAATCAGAATTAAGAAACAAGAAAAGTGACAAGGGGATAAGAAAATATTACTTGGATAAACTATGCCATCAAAGGTGGCTTCATTGTTCCCTTAGAATAGAGGATTAGTTCCTCATAGAGACGAAAACAACAATCAAAGTATTGAAAGCCTTCATCCTTAAAGAAACTGAAATAAAACGCACTACACAGCTCTAAGCAAACTAGGATTACAATCCACCATTCAAAAAATGCTCTTCCTGACCGAAAACAAGCTATTTATAATATTTGGGATCTACACGCGCTCGTGGGGCGAGGAGGGATTCGCGAGGCGAATCTTAAGTTGGTGCCAGTTCAAATTTGGATGTTTTGTGAGGCGAGACAGTGCTCGCGAGGTGAGACTGAATGGTCTTCAATTCACTGAGTCTGGCGCGTGAGGCGAGCACTGCCTCGCAAGGCGAGGCTAAATGACTGCCTGCTCCTGCTTAATCTGCTTCTCTAGCTCGCGAGGCGAGCTTCTGTTCGCGAGGCGAATGGTCAATTTTGACTTTTTGCTTGTTATCTTCATTTTTCCTAGCTTCCTCGAGCTTCACTTTTAACTTGGAATTAAAGGTAGCATTAAATGCTTTATTTTGATAAGAAAATAGAAGAAATTACTAAAAATTATTCCTAAGACTAAAAAATGTTGCTTGTGAACAATTAAAGTCAAATTTGGGCAAAAAAGATAAAGAACTCGCACAATTGGTATCAAAATTGAGGTCTTTCCAGTCATAAAACTAGATGAACCAAAGTTTTATCAGCCTCTTCTCCATCTTATCATTTCTCTTTTGGACTTGAGGACACTCGGGACGAATGTGGCCCTTCTTTTTGCAATTGAATCACGTAGACACATAGGAGGTTGTTTCTCCTTCAACCTTCTTTTGAGGAGTAAAGTTTTGACGAGCTTTCCCTTTGTTTCTTAGGAAACTTTTAAACTTACGGACCATTAAGCTTATGTTCTCATCTCCTTCATCGAGTCCGTCAAACTCATCATATTCACTGTCTTACTTAACTGTCTCCTTCATACTGGCCTTAAGAGCAAGGCCTTTCTTTTTATTGTCGCTTTCCTCACTTTCAATGAGGCGGTTTATCTCAAGTTCATATTCCTGCAATTTACCAAATAAAGTAGCCAAAGACATAGAGGATAAATCTCTTAATTCAGATATAGTAGTTACTTTTGGTTGCCAACTTCTATTTAAGCATCTAAGAACTTTGTTAATTAACTATTCGTTTGAAAACGTTTTCCCAAGAGCCCTAAGACGATTCATTATATGAGTGAAACGTTTTTGCATATCTTGTATGCTTTCACCCTGTTTCATCCTAAATAGCTCATACACATGGGTCAATGTGTTCATCCTAGCCGTTTTCACCTCGGTAGTACCTTCATGGGTCAATTGAAGGGTGTCCCACATTTCTTTTGCAGTCTTGCAATTTGAGATCCCATAGAACTCATTGTAGCTTAAAGCTGAGGTGATGATGTTTCTAGCTTTCAAACTGTATTGGACCTTTTTCTTTTCCTCGTCGGTCCAAAGGGTTTTTGGTTTATCCACTGAAGCACCATTGACTTCATGCTTGGGGACAAATGGACCTTTTTCCACAGCATCCCAAATATCAATATCAGAAGCTTCTAAAAATATTTGCATTCTTTCTTTCCAGTATCCATACCCTTCACCATTGAACGATGGGGGTCTGTTTACGGAATTACCCTCGTTACAAAAATTGTTTGAAGTCATCTTTCCTCTTGAGACGGTTTCGTCCTTTATATTCAAGAGTTAAGCTCCGATGCCTCTTGTTGACAAGTGACTCCAAACACAAGAGGGGGGTGAATTGTGTTTTTCAAAAACTTTGATAAAAATAAAACCTTTTCTTTTGATATATTAAAGAAAACAACTTTGTTATAAACACGTACGATTAAAAATGTTTTTCAAGAAATAAAGCAGAAATAAAAAGATAAGGGTTTTGAGAAGATGAACACATAAATATATCCTGGTTCGGCCACAAACTACCCACGTGGCCTACGTCTAGTCCCCAAGGCAATACGACCAAGGGTTTTCAATAACCTCTAACTTTTAACAGGATCAACTAGAACATTTACAAAACAGAGAACCCTTAACACAAATCTCAGGACTTACTATCCCTTATGCAAGAGCCTCAAAATCGTTTATGTGAGATCACACTCACAAAAATTCAGAAAACAAGATTACAATAAGAAAGTACTCACAAGTGCAAATATAAAATAAGTTGAAGCTCAACAATCAACACCTATATGGTGTGTATGTCTCTCAAAGTTAAGTATGCAAGTGTAAGAGAATGAGAGTGATAGAAAATTGTTCAAGAGAGGAGAAAGTCAGAAAATGATAGCTCAATTCGTGTTCAGTGTTATGTCTGATTTCTCTCAAAATGACATTTAAATAAAACAATTGTAGTTAGGTCAAAATCTCTTGAAAACTGATTTTTTTTCGAGCCATAATTGATTATTTAGAAAGCATAATCGATTATTATAGGCAAAATCAAAAGGCACAATTTGAAACAGTCAGGTCATAATCGATTATAGTAATCGATTACTTGGTCTCTGTTTGAAAGCACAGACTGAATCAATTATGCATAATTGATTATCCTAATCGATTATGAAGCCTATGACTTTTGATTAAAAAGCAATAATCGATTATAGTTTGAATTTTTAAACTCAACGACTCAGACAACATTAATACTATAATTAATAGCACATTTAAGCCATTTTAAAGCTGAGTTTAAAACGTGTTGAAATAGGCACAAACGATTATCATAATCGATTATCCTCTTTGAATTTTGAATTTCAAAAACCTAACAACTCTGTTATTAAAGGACTCAATTAAGCATAATTAAGAGCTGCATAATCGATTTTCATAATTGATTATTCCATGTATAAAATAGTTTTTGAAAAACTTTAAAGGTCAAAAGATATTATAATAAATTCTAATTTATAGACCCTTTAAGTTCCTTTTTCAAAGCAGATTTTATGTGTGTGGGTGATTAATTTTAACTTGAGAGACACACAACCTTTTACAAATTTCCTAACACAAACAATACAATAAAAGAAAATTTCCATTAACCTAAATAATTGCTTGTTGTTCATTTTCACATTTTTTGCAAATAAGTCCTTAGACTTGAATTCCTTTTGTCAATCATCAAAACATATGTACTTGTCAAGGCATATATCCACATAAAGAACTTCGTATTCATGTCTCCATCCTTCATCCAAAACACCTTCGCCCTTTGCCTACAAAAGTCTCCTCTTGAATTAATAATAAACCAAGCCACTTTCTAGTATCCAGGAATTCCTTTTCTGCTTGCTCGGTTTTAACATCACGGATTTCAGCCATTCGCTTTTTACATCTATCAATATCATCCTTATATCTCCTCCTCAAAGACCTTCCCCATGAGTCAAGCTCCTCAGTGCATTTGAACAGTTTTTCAAGAATAGGATCCGTATCATATTTCGACCAACATTCTTGCACCACAGGATCAAGCTCGGGCTCAGTCAACCATGAGTTCTCAAACCTGAATCGTTTCTTCTTATACACAAAGCTCCTTAACTCTGGTTCCAGTAAGATAGGGTAGTGATCGGAAGAACCAGTAACCAGATTCCTCATAATATTGTTTGGGAAGTTGCTCAGCCAGTCACTCGACACCATAGCTCTATCGAGTTTTTCTTCCACAGTACCATCCGACCCCAAGCTCTTCCATCAAGTAAAAGCATAGCCTTGGAGAGGCAAATCAATGAGGCCACAATCATTTACAGCTTCTCGAAATCCTCTCAACAACCAGTTTGGATGCTCCACCCTACTCTCTTCTCTTCATGCGATAGAATGTCGTTAAAGTCACCAACAATGCACCAAGGAAGATATGATTGCACTGCTAGTGATCTTAACAAACTCCAGGAATCTCTTCTTCGTCTCCTATCCACATGGCCATAGAAGTCAGTTAAACCCCACGACTGCTGCATGTCTTCACGCACAATAACATTAATATAATTCGGAGAGTAGCTCATTACTTCACACAGATTCTGCTTCCTCCACATCATTGCCAAACCGCCACTTCTTCCAAGCCTATCCACCACAAAACAGGATTCAAAACCCAACAACCTCTTTATTTCCTCTACTCTATTTGCATGACACAACGTTTCACACAAGAACACTACATCCGACTTGTGACTTAGGACTGGGTCTCACAAGGAAGCAACTGCACTCGGGTGACTCAAACCCCGGCAGTTCCAGCTAAGAACAATCATTGGTCCTGGTGGGTCTGGTTGCCAGGACCCGCCTTTAAAAAATTAAGAAAAACTTCCTTGCCCTCGATACCACTTAGTCACTGCACATCAACAGACATCTCCTCAGCCCCAGTTTCTGATGTTTTCTTTTGCACCCCACGTTTCCTCTTCTCACCCCCCAAATCTTCCACATCAGAGTCCTCCAAATCTTCAGCATTCAATGCTAGTAGAGGTGTGTTATGGGTCTTTATTATCGCATTATTATTAATGATTTACTCTTCTTCAACATTTGAAAAATTCCCTTCCTGACTTGATGGCTGGCCCAACGGTTTCTCCTGATATCTCGCATAGCTGTTATTTTGAATTTGCTGCTCAAGATTCTTGCCTCAATACTGCCTTCCCAGATTATTCGGGATTCCATCATCAGCGTTCTCCTCCCGCAAACATCTGCACCGCCCTGAACCACCACCTATCCGCCGTTCGACCCTGAGCTCAAGCCCCAATCCACGCATGCCATCATCCTCCTCCTTCTGAAACAATACTTCACATGCGGTATTTGCATGGCCAAGCATGCCATAGTAAAAACAGAATACCCCTAAACGCTCATATTTGAAAGAAACTTGTTTTATATCCTCTCCATTCATCCTGATCTTCTTTCCCCTCCGTAAAGGCTTTCGAACGTCAAGAAGACATAAGAAGAAAAAACACAAACTCTCACTTTTCAAGAGAGAAAACCTAGCACAACTCACTTTTCAAGAGAGAAGACCTAGCATATCTCACTTTTCAGGAGAGAAAACAACAGAGCGACAACTTCTTGAAACGTAGGTTTATCTGTGTTGAAAAATGTTAGCTTTAAATGTTAGCTTCTTGATACAAAGGTTAAAACTCTCAACTTTTTCTTCCAAAAATTATATTATTAAGCATATTTGAAAAATTGAAAAGAGAAAACTTGGAGCATGGACCGTAACTTGTCATGTTTGGGATGAGTAATTTTTAAACTTTCAAGGAATTAAATACACAACTTTGATTATGTTGGGGGATTTTAGTCCCCGGTTGATTCTCTCGATTTTTTGGGGTCTGCTTGTTAACAAAAAAAAAAATCAACATAACATTTCTATTTTTAATTTTTTAATCTGTACAAGATTATATAGGATAGAAAAATCGTTATTATTATTATTGATTAAAATTTAAAAGTGAAAACTAAAAACTTGATAAAAAAGTCTTCAAATCTTTTTTTTTTTTGTGATTTATTATTATTTTTAAATGAAACTCTTCAACTTAATTATCTGAAATCATCTAACTTTATTAGTTTATGATAACCATCCTCCTAATATAAATGCAAAAAGATTTTTAGTCAATATTCTTAATTTAATGAGTTTAGACTTTAGAGAATGGTATCAATGAGTTGAATCACACAAAAAATTATGCAAATGGGTTAATTGCATTTTTAGCCAACACTTACAAGGTAGGTATAATTGTGAAAGAATATTTTCAAGGATCTTCTTATATCAAAAAAAAAAAAAAAAATCCCTAAAAAGCTCATTTAAAAAGTATAATTGCGATCGAAAGCTTAACCTTGTGGACTAAACCTATGTCATTTCTTTCAGACTTCTCCAAATCAAACTCAAATGAACACTAATGGTCATAAAAAGAGAAAGATATGTAACATCTAAGTGTTAAAAGACCCCAACAAATTTAATGCTTTTTATTAAGAAGACAAACACCTGGTGTCTGAGTACATGAGTTTGGCTTGAAGGGTTTGGTACTTAGGTGAAACAGCAGCTAAAATGACAAAGCCACTGAGTATGGCAAGACAGAGCCCTAAACTATTAACCACCATGGACTCAGTGCTGTGTTTGGATACATTTCTCTTTGTTGTTTGTATGAATGTCAACTTCTCTAGCAACCCAGTTTCTGCTGTTGCAACTGCCAATGCATAAGTGTATAGGCCAAGGAATACATGCCAAGGTAAGATACTTAACCTCACCCTACGCACCTCTCCTCTGTGCCAAAAGTTCAAGAAGCCTATCAACCACTGGATAAGGGCAAGAAATTAAAGAAATATAGTCAGTTTTATTTGCATATTGAAAATAAATTAAAGTTGATTATTATAATTCGTGATAATTTTATGGAAAAAAAATTATACAATCATCTTATTAATTAAAAACAAACTTTCATAAAAATATTTACCAAAAATCTTACATAAAACTCAGGTGTTCTCCAAAACACCACAAATCAACTCAAAAATATTAGAATTAACAGTACTTTTGGTCCTTCTACTATTGATCATGTACAATTTCGGTCCCTAAGTTTTTTTTTACATATTTGATCCCCTATTTTTTTAATGTTACAAATTGGATCATTCTGTCTAATGTCCATCAATTTTTTAATGATTAACAGAGAGAAAGCACTGCTATAAGTGCATAAAACCTCTAGTTGAGATTTTTTGGTAAAGGACCATGTGGTGAACAAAAAACAGGTCTCGAAAAGGAGGGACAAAACCAGAAAATAACAGAAATGAATCATTGAATCATGCTGAATCAGAGAGGTGGTGGATGGAGAAACTCAACCAGAGGTTTTGTGCGCTTTGAGGAGTATTTCATCTATGTTGATCATTGAAAAAATTAACAGACGTTAGACGGGAGGATCAAATTTGCAATGTTGAAAAAATTAAAGGACCAAATTGTACAAAAAATTATAGAGACCAAAATACACATGGTCAATAGTAGGAGGACCAAAGGTGTAATTAAGCCAAAATATTATTATCTCTAACAAAGTAACTAATTTAAAAGGATCCGGTACAGCAATATAACTTTTTTATTCCTTGATCACTTATTATTAGTTTTCATCTTGAAATCAAAAACTTAAAAGGGGAGGTTACTTCTAATTAGAATCACATAATATTATTTTAAAAAATGTGATTCTTGTAATTAACAGTGTTATAAGTATTTGGTTTATTAAAAGTACTCTAAAGAATATTTCATGAAACTCTCGATTACGTAATTTATATGTTCGACTAGAATATTACATTCTTGAAAATCCTAGCCATTATCCAAAGTACTATCAGCTAACTTTGATAAGAAAAAATCATGAACACTCCATACTAGGCTAGTGATGACATTTCACTATTTCAGGAGATGAGACTGGTTGTAGTGGTGAGGCTAATAAGGATGGAGGGATAAATTATGAGCGGTGAAAAATGATAAACTAAGTATACATACTAATTTTTTTTAAAAAATAAAACAGACCTAAGTACATGAATTAAAAAAAGGGTAAATTTATGATCACTCTTTAATATATTAAAATTAAATACATCGTTTTTAAATTTACTCTTTAACCCGTCTTTGTCTAATTAAAAAAAAAAACGAGGTTGTGTGTTGTAATCTTCTGAAAAGCCTATTGGGCTTCCTCCAGAAAATACAAGCTAATTGGGATCTATTCCAGCCCACCTGGGGAATGTAATAAAAAATACATACATTTCATAATTGCTCGACAACGATGGCTGACACATTTACCAAAATTCGTGCTTATGTCTACGCATTTCATAATAAAATACATACATCTCTAAATATGGTGTTCTTGATTTTGGATATAATATTTTGAGTTTTGCTACCGTGTGCTTCAAAGACATTTTTTTTTAAGAATTTTAAATAAGTTAATTATTTATTAAAAATAAAAGTATATCTCTATTGTATTATTGAAAATACAACTTCCTATAAAAAATTTAATACCGATTTAGACTTCTTAAATAATATTTTTAGGGTACTCGTTAGTATTGTCAAATTTTTTCATTAAGTTACTTAATTTTTTTGTGCGGACTAAACAAATGTGTATTAGGGATGACAATTTATACCCTACCTATTTGATACCCACAAAAATTACCCACAATGAGTAGGGTAATTACCCGCATAATGGGTAAGGGTTCGGATACGGGTAATTACCCGTAAATTTGAATGGATACGGTACTATAGCACCCACCCCGCTCCATACCCGCACATATGTATATGTATAAATAATTATTTATTTATTTATATTACTAATATATATAATTTTAACTATAATACAAATTTTAAAACCAAAATTAATCTAAAGATTATTAACTTTCTAAACATAGTTGCATCTATAATTCCTTTTTGGATGTTTTTATTTATTTAAATATTTTGATTTATAATATTTATTAGTAGATTTAAAAGACCTTTGAATCATCTTTTAATTGTTATAACTTTCTTTTGTTATTTATTGCCTTTTCACTTTTGAAGTGCGGGTAACGGATACGGGTACGAGTATTTAGGTACCCATAGGATACGGGTAAGGGTACTAAAGTTGTTATCAATGAGGGTGTGGGTCCGGATACGGGTAATTTTTTCAAACGCAAGTATGAGAACGAATATTATAGTACCCTATACAAACCCTACCCATTGCCATCCATAATGTGTATACATTACTTGCACGTTACACCTGATTAATTGGAACGATTATTGCGATATTTTCAAGTATTAAATAATAACACTTTCATAATAAGAATAAGAACTAGTTACAAATAACAATTACTTATCAATAAAAATAATGATTATTATTTAAAGTAATTATGTTTTACAATAAAATAATTTCACTTGTAAAGCAATTAGAATAAGAATATTCAACTTTTGTAAAAAAAAAGAAAAGAACAAGAGTATTCAATTCAAAGGAAGGGTTATATTAAAAATTTAGAATTCATATGTGCTAAAACCACCGACAAAAAGTTTTATGGCAACAACAATAGAATTTAATTTAATATTGATACAACTAGGCATTATCAAATGATATTCAATATATTGTATAAAAGCTTTTTATATTTATACTTAATTATCATTGTCAAGTTATACATATAATAGTATGTAATTATTTTATAATATAAAAAATAAATACTAACCAATATCCTAACGTACGGACAAGGAATCAAAGATGAAAATTTTATATAAACAAATGATTTATTCAATATATTAAAATTTAAAAACTATAATTTTCCATACAATTTTTTTTTAATTCCTTATCTCTAATTTGTTAATATCCTAAAAGCACTAACTAGCGAGACCTTATAAAAAATCTTACACTAACATGTAACATCTATCATAGGCTAAGAGCTTATTGAATAAACCAACCTTTTCCTTACATGGCTTCCTTCTTATAGGAGGACCACACTAGGCATCATCCTCATCCCCCACCTCTTTAGTGCGTACAATAATAGCATAGTGATAGTGACAGTATTAAATTCACCAACTAAAAACCCAAAAACTTGATACAAAAAAGAGTTTAAATTTTATCCTCTATACTACTAAAGAAATTATATATCCTGTTCAGTAAGCAACAAAACAATCTAAAGAAATTATCCAGCATGAAAAAGAAGTATACCTGAGCTCCAAACAAAGATACACAAATCAAGCCCATCCATGAATGAAGGCTATAGAAATTTGCCACAATCCCATCCTGTCCCTGGAATTTAGTCCAAATCCCAAACATCCCAGATGCTAGAGCCACCCCTTGAAGGCACAAATGCACCAATTTCTTCAAGCCAGTTGACCCAGGCAACCATCTGTGCACCAAAATTGCTGCAAAACACACACACAAAAGAACATTCAATGACCATTAATGTTATACATGCCTTTTACTCTACTGTATTATGGTTTCCTCAAACTAGTACCATATAGTACCTTCTCCACTTAGTAGAATAAACCCAATTACCATCAATAGGGGATGAAGAACCTGCAGTTAAAAATATAAGAAAGAAGTTCCTTTAGCTACTTGAAGATGAAATGTTAGCTTTTTTTTTTCTTTCTTTGGATGTAAAAAAGGAATGCAGAAAGAAAGAAGAAGAGAGCATATATAGTTATGTACAGCATAGATGAGGTCTTGTTGAGAAAGGGAGGGAGAGAGGAAGCTAGACTTGAAGGCAAGAGCCCAGAAGAGGACAAGCACTGCTACAGCAAGACCTGAAAGCCTTGCAAAGAAGAGCAGAAGGAGTAGTGAGGGTGAGACAGTGGCCATATGAAGTGGGTAATTGGGTGAGTCACTGAGTTCAGTTTCAGTCTCAGACTCAGTCTCAGTACAGTGAGTAATGCCGACAACTCATCTCTAGATCCATCTTGGTACCACTGTATACCAACAATTTCCAAACAATGAAGTCACTTTACACTATTTTTCATCATACTTATGTAATTTTAAAATTTGAATTTGGACACTCATATAGATACCTAAATGTGAGTGTAGGTAGAGTAAAAATATATTATTTTATGATAGGATATATATATAATATATAATTGTGAATGAGATGTTATTTTGATGTCCAAATTCAAGTCTTCAAATTACATAACTCTTGCTGAAAAATAGTGATAAAGTGACTTCTTTGTTTGGAAATTGTTGGTATCCTTTGATGCCGCCCAACCAGGGAGGGACCAATGTTATTTATTTATATAAAAATTATATATAACTTGAAAAGAAAACTTGTTGAACAAAATTGATAAGTACACCAGATCGTTTTGTAGTAATAAAATAAAAAAATATCATCTTCAAAGATTGAACTGTTAACTACTAATGTGTCAACTCAATTTCGTTTGAGCGATCGAATGGTTTGAAATTGGCTTTCGCCAATAAGTAAGAATAAAAATTTAACAAAGAAAAGAAAATATTTTTGATTTTTTTTTTTTCTTTTGAGAAAATTAAGTAACAGAAAATTGATTTTTAATAATAAAAAAAAATTGTTAGAGGATCGATTTCCCTGTCTTTTCCTGTAATCTCAGTTTGGATGTAGACAAAAATATTCTACACTAAGATGGTGTTACTACGTGCAACTACGTACTGGAACGATCACCTGCAAGAATTATTCATTTTTCCTACATGCAAATCTCATGTTGTTATCAACCAACAAACCATAATTTATTATATATTTAGAAAAATATTGCCACACAAGTCCTTTATAAAATTTAATCAATAACAACTAATAACCGAAGATACAAATTCAACTACATTTTTGTTAGCTCTTTCATCTTTTTTTTTAATCTTTTCTCCTACCTTCAAAGAATAAAGCATCAACATTAATCCTCTTATTATAATTTTTTGAAAGGTAACTATCTCGATTTCATATATCATATATGGAATTCGATAAGTATAGGAAAAACCTTGTCAAATAGAAATTTTATCTTTCGACCATCTTTCGGTTGTTAATATGATATATTACATCACACTAGATAGAAATCATATTCATGGAATATGATTCACTTTCAAGATGCCTTGGTGGTGATATGGTAGACATGGGAAACTCAAAATCTTGTGCTAAAAAGCTGCTCTACGGGTGGGTCTTGTAATCAAGCTCCTTTTTGCCGTTGCACTCGAGGGCCAATCTCTATCTCACCCGAGGAAACGTTTGCATGCCTCCAATACCTTTTGAGATATGGCCTAGTCGAACCAATCATGAGATTAAAGGATGGTACCTTTTCTAAAAAAAAAACTCGTCTCTCGACTACGAGCATAAAAAACGGAGTCCCCCTTTCATGCTCCTATTGCAGTGAGGTACTGTAGAAGAAAAAAATCGCAAAATCCGATCCAATTTATGAGTGCAGTTGGTGATTCAGGGGGATATTAATAATATATATATATATATATATATATATAATAAAAATATGGAAAACAAGACAAAGATCCCTTAATCTGTTTGTATTTACCTACAAAGTTTCTTTTGCACACTAGAACGATTGGCCGATAAGTAACTCACTTCTTGGTCTTCGACCCTCTAAATCACTACGAATCCCCCCTGATTCGTGCAATGAGATGTATCTATTTATCTATCTCTTGAATAATTGTTGATCAGAAAGAAGAATATACGACTCTTCAAGAATGTATCACTTTGGGAATTCCAACTATTTGTTTAATATAGCTAAATGAGGGTGTGCAATATTGGTCAACCATAAACTTGCATCTGTTGGTAGGATTCATTGTCCAAAAACCCCCATAGTTATCCTGAATCTCTTTACAAAAGGGCGATCCCTAAGACAATGAATCATAGATTCATCACCCTATTGACATCTTGGACAAAGACTAGAGGTGCCTGGCCCCTTTTAGCCCTGAGCTCGCAGGTTGTTAAGGATTGATGACTTAACAACCAAATATGGAACCTGATTTTTTCAGGGGTAAGTAATCTCCAAATTCAGGTAACACTGGTTTTGAGAAGTACATGTAGGAAGATTAGAAATTAATCATTAATATCCAGACTTAATAGACTAAAGATCATTCATGTTAGGAGCTCATATCCAAGAATCTTCCACATCATCATCCACTCTGATGTTGAACTCTGCTATAAACCTATAACTTCTTTAATGGAAATGGGTAAGGTAGTTCTTAGTATACCCAAATCTTACCCACCTTGCTAAAAGTAGATTATAAATTAAGGAATATATGAAAGACTTTGAAATTAAGACTTCCCTAATTCTAATAGGTCGTTGTCATCTTTTTTTTTTTTTTTTTGAAAGACATTAACATCTTATTTGAATCATAATAACATTTTAATTATGTAATTATCAAACATTCCCAACTTGACCAAGCCCCTCCAAACTTCACTTTTAAGATAAGGACTAGACCATGTACCCGTACGATGCACTAGAAATCAATGTTTCTTCTCAATAAACTCTAATCATCACCTTTTCTTCTGGCTTTTATATTTGACTACACAATATTCTTTTGTGAAAGCAATTTCAATCAAGTGAAGAATCACACAAACTAATACTTTACGTACTCAACTTCAATTATAAGCTTGTTTATTAGTGGAAGAAAATCCAACAGGTGGAGTGGAGGCTGGACTAGGCCACTGGCTGTGGGTGGTTGAACCAGGATAAAATAAGCATTCAAGTATATCTTCCCTATCTCCTTATTGTTTAATTCTTATTATTGCTGATATATTCATATTTTGTTTATTGCTTCTTGTGTGATTCAATATTTTATATTGAGAAAATTAATTTTGGTAAATTAAATTAGAAAATTATATAAACCCAATTCACCCCCACTCTTGGGTAATGGTTGCCACGTCCAACACAAAGGTGGTTATACTTGTTATTCACAATCTCCCACTTAAAGCCACTTTTGTGAGCTTTTAAAATATCTCTATGTAACACCCCCTCGATGCTACAATATGCTTAACTCGTTGCGAAACTTAAAATAAAAAAAATGCTGGTTGCTTTCGGAAAATAATTTGGGTATGTATTTATATTTGAAAAATGTGGGTCTAAAACTTTTATTAAGTAATGACTATTTACAGACATCAAGGCAATAAAATAAAATCATAATACATACATCACAAGATAAATCTCCACAGAATCATTAAAAGATTTTTCTCGCTGAGGCGCATAAGTTTTCAAAATAGTCATAATAGACCATAATAATTACTTAGAAAAGACTCCGAAACCCTTATACAAAAAAGACGATTCCACGGCTGGTCAAACCCAGAGATGTCCGTTGGAAAATTCTCCAATGTCATCTCCATCATCAGATACCTTGAAAACAAGGCGTCGTAGCTCTCTCCAGTGAGAGGTACGGGAGAAAAACAGGGTCTTGCCCACAACAGCTCACACATCGTCATTGTTAGCATCATAACCTTCAGAACCTCAGGGTCTCGTAGTGATCCAGAAAACTGTTGAGACAAAACTGTACATATATCCAAAAATGCCACAAGGCATTCCACATGTACATAACAAGGGTGAGATACCGACATGTAAGTTTATCACAATAGCCACATACACGACACACCAACCAACAACATATGACAACCGTGGCATGTAAAACAATATAATTAATATTCATAATATCAATGTTGTTTAAACAAGGGGATTCATACCCGACAACCATCATAGGTTTATAAAAATGCATGACACTTCAAAAATCCACTATATATTTCATAATCTACGGAGATCCTAACTTCCCTTCGTCGAGCAGGATAGACCGCAATAATCCCCATAACACAATTGCTTCACGTGAGGTTGTCCTCTCAATTTAGGTTTGATCCCCAATTGTTCAAGGGTATCACGTCAAACCTAAATAATATTAAATAGTTCCCTATTGAGCACATTCGTGCATGGTAGTCGAGTTCCACGACTTGAGGTTGCACGTCCCTATTTACTTAATAACATTGAGCTTAGGGGTTCTCATCTTACCAGTCACTTCTACACCTCAACAAAACTCCTATCACCTCTTATCTATCCTACTATAGGGATGATCGTACTTAGGTACTACACTTACTCCTAGCCAACCTTCTAAGGATCAGAACGTTTTTTTCCCTTGTTCATCGAATTGAGGGTGATAAGCTGAACTCAGCCGCCACTTGGTTCCTAACGCTTGATGCAAACTTGGCCAAAAACATGGGGTAAGCTTCCGGTCTTCATCTGAGACGATGCTGGAAGATACTTCATGAATCCTGATCAGTCCTCTGATACATACTGCGGTTAGCTTCTCCACTATATAGTGGATCTTAACAAGTAAGAAAAGTGTCGAATTTGTTAGCCTGTCCATGACCACTCGAAACAAAACAAGGCTCTTAGAGGTCCTTGGTAAACACACAACAAAGTCCATTGCGACGTCATCAGCTTAAAAAGTAAGACCTCAATCGTCAAGTTATCCTTTCACTGTACTCGACTAAATCTGATATCATAAAATGGATAAGATAAACTTTCTCATGACTCATGGGATAAGTCACACGTCAATGATGCTTGGAAGAGATATAGGGTAAAATTGATCAAAAAGTGATAAGTTATATCGAACCACAATAAGACATGGTCTTAAAGATTACTAAAAGAAATTTTCCAGAAGATAAATTTCTTGATTTCACTTTCAAAAGAAAGCATAGAGA
Source organism: Sophora flavescens (assembly GCA_030762895.1). NCBI lineage: Eukaryota > Viridiplantae > Streptophyta > Magnoliopsida > Fabales > Fabaceae > Sophora > Sophora flavescens. Next base: position 117,682,162 of record CM061065.1, read on the forward strand.
AGAACTTTATCAATTTAAAAGATAAAGAAATGTCCTATATGTAAAATGATTCTTCAATAGATTCGTGAGTGTAAAAATTCCTGATACATTCTTACAAACATGACTCTACTAAAGTTCCTTATTTCATAAAAGAACTTCCAGTGGATTAGGAAATCCAAATACAAACAGTTCCCAACCTCAAGAGGATTCATTCTTAGTACAAGGAATTTACGAAACAACGATTTAAAAAGGAAACAATTTGGCCAAAAATCAGACTGGATCACATTTACCAAAAGTAAAAGTGACTAGAGTAAGTTTCATCAAGAAACTCCCGTTACCAAGAAACCATCTGTGTTACAACTCAAGAAACAGTCACAACATATTTTCCAACGAAATACTGAAATATTCAGGCCAACGGATACTATCAAATCAATCCACTCAAATGTCTAATACATTGATGGGTATTTAGAAGCGCGAGCACCAATTGTCACGTACAAAATCCATTGAAGTAAATTTACAATTACAGACTAGCATGATCAATCGATGGGTCATAATAAATTTCAAATCAGAGTCATAATAGTCAATTCCACACATAAGCATGAAATTGGTCACTATGATTGTCCAATACAACCATAGGGATTAGAGAAACAATTGTCAATATACAAGTTCGTAGAGAATACTTTAAATGGGATAAAGCAGTAGAAATTAATCCCTAAAGGATAGAAAAATGAACTTGTATGAGAATTACAGGAACAGAGAAATTTAATATTCTCACCTAGAGCGGGAAGTGTAACAACCCGATTTCGGATACGTTGTATTAACCATTTAGATATATTTATTTATATTTTTATCTGCGATCTAGGAAATGATTTTGGAGAAAAAAATCGTATCTAGAACCTACTCTATGGTGGGAAGCTTTGGTTAAAATTTGGGTTTAAAACTCAGATGGAAACCGGTATGTGTTTTTACTTACAATATAATTTTATAACGGCAGAAAACCTTAATTTGACCCGAAACTGAAAATTTGTATATATTTTTTTTATATCATGTCCATGAGGGATTCTAATTTTCAAATTTTTGATCAAAAATAAAATATTAGGTTTATTCGGACAAATTTTGGTGAAAGTTCGGACGGAAAACAGTTTGTGTTTTCACTGACAGTAAGATTTCACTGATCAGAAAACCTAATTTTGACTCGTGAATGAAATGATTTATATTTAAATCATATTTCCAATGAGTTTGGTTATTTTGAAAATTTTAGATCGAAAACGAAAGATTTTGTTTTTATTCGGGTGTAAAACCCTAATCGGGAAACCGACGGAGTCGGAAACGGAACTGTAGAGGCGGAACCGAGCACCGGAGGGGATGAGTCATGGGGTGAGTCATCACCTTGACTCACCAAGCATTTATGAGCATCGAATGATAGTAATCATGCTTTTTAGGGTGAAAAGACCAAAATACCCCCAAGCTTTCATGGTTAGAAACAAGCCACATCTCCTCACTTCTAACCACTCATTTTACATGGTTGTAAACCTCCCGCGTCTCTCCAATTTCGTGCAGCCACATCCCATAAACCATACATATTTCATTTTGTTTTCGTTTCATCTTTTTCCCCTCAAAAATCGAAATCGGGTAAATGACGGAGCTGAATACGGGATTTCCGGAAACCGCTAAGGGATTGGATCGATGAGCCATGGATGACTCATGAGATGTGGCCCAAAATCAGACACACCTCCCTTCATTCTCAACCACATAATCTAACCTAATCATGATTACAAATTAACTCTAGTTAGGTTATTATAACCATAGTTAAGTTATTATATTATTTTCTAACTTAACCTTGGTCAAGTAAACTCAACCATGGTTATATGTAGCAATTAAACAACACATTTTCACTCCCTAACACTCTCATTTTCATGCAATTCCCCATTCTCACACTTAACCAATTTTCATTTCATCCTATTTCACATTCTAAGTCTTGTTCTTCACAAAACCCTAAGAACTACCTTTGTGTTCTTGCTAAGTTCATCAAACCTCTTCAATTTCTTCATCAAACTTCTTCATTATAAGGTGAGGAACCTATTCCTAATCATCTTAGCTTCATTTATCGTGCATCAAATATTCATTTTCATCAACTTTTCACAAATCTCCATTTCTAGATCTAGATTTTCAAATAATTCTAGAAAATTGTAGAAAAATAATTTTAATGTGAAACCAATTTCTATGGTCTTAATATGACTTCTAATTTCATCATCTAAGATCATGGAAGCAAAATAATTTTCCTCCCTATTTATCTATTGAAGGCCGAACCTAGGTATTTCTAGGCAAAGGAAGTTTTGTTCAACTTTTAAAGTATGACACTTGATTTTAACTCTTTAATACCTCTAGTTGTTATATCTAGAAACTTGAAATCAAAAGAAATTCCTAACCCTATTTTCTAGCCTTGGTCAAATTTATTTTCATGAAAGCCAAATGAGTTTTCTTAAATCTTTACTTGAATAATGATTTATATCAACTATTTAAGGTGTGTAGGTTCTAGATCCAAGAGTTTGTGAGCAAAAGGAATTTCTAGCCTATTTTGCTCATTGAGGCCGAAACCCTAACCTAGTTGATTAAAGGATTTTGTTTCATATTTTTAACTAGTAACACTTGATTTATGTTAGTTAATACTCTAGGAACTAGCATCTAAAAGATTGGATTGAGAAAATAACCCTAGCCTATTTTTAACATCATGGCCGAAACTAGCATGAATTGGTCATAGTGGGATTTTGTTTGATTTATTTGTGTTATGTTGTTTTGGTTGAAGGTTAACCATTAACCGTGGTAGAGTAACGAGGATCGAAAAGTTCGGGACTTCAGTGATAATTTCAGGTGGGAGAAAGAATCAACCTATCATCGGAATGGATAAGTAGTATATATTATAAGAATGGTGTAAGGCGACCTAAACCTACTAATGGTTGAGTAATCGACAAGACCAAAATCGCATTAGAATCTTCTCCATAATACCAATGATGATTTGGGGATTGTAGATTTATCGACGTCGCGATAATCTTATAATATTTGAGGATGTCTGACTTTATTATTATTGACTATTTGTGATGCACTGGTTGAGGTATTCTACTGTTTGTAACATTTTATTTTTATGTTTGAATATTTTATGATTATTGTGTTATGCATGATCTGCCTAGTTTGATAGTGTGCATAATTGGCTTTTAAGTAAAGATATATGTTGTTTGGGAGATGTTCATGTGGGTGAGAGAATGAATGTGACTTAGAGGTGCCTAGCATAATTAGGTTGTTTTATAGATGAGATTATGATATATGATTTGAGGATTTATACGAGTTTCTAGTGAGAGGTTGAGGCACTGGGTTATGACCCCGTAAGAGTCGGTGAGACTTATATAATTTTATGTGTAGCAATTGGGCTACTATTGATATAACTTTATGTGTAGCACTTTATGTGTAGCAATTGGGCTACTATAGATATAACTTTATGTGTAGCAATTGGGCTACTATAGATATAATTTTTATGTGTAGCAATTGGGCTACTATAGATATAATTTTTATGTGTAGCAATTGGGCTACTTATATTATATATGATAGAGGGGAGTGCTCGGTCGGACGTAGGACTAACATTCCTATTAGGATGGAGATGGTGTGACAAGATTGTAGTGGTCATGTTAGCATAAAGGTTTAGTTGCATGAGATTAAGAGTAAAGGATGATATCGTAATTTGAGGATGATTGTTAGTTATGCGTGATGCGTGTCTATGCCTGTTGTTAAATTATATGTTATGATTCCTTTCCGCTTTTGATGATAGAACTGTTTCTTATCCCCTATATTTTCTGTTTGTTGTATTTTATTTATTATGTGATCGTACGAGAAGACCCTGTGGAGGAGCTTGATACTGAGGAGCTGGATGGGATTCCCTATGAATCTGATGCGGGAGGACGAGTTGTGGATTCCAATGATGTAGTTTAGTGTCTAGGGCCAGTGAGTCTTATAAGACGTTTTATATTTCCGCAAATGTTAGTTTGTTTAAATATGCACCTGTAAGGGATCCTGTTGCTGAGATACCCTAAACAGTATTTTTGATAACTCTGATGCAAGACATGTGTGTATATATTTATTATATAAGGTGTGATACATTAATTTGTTGGATGCATTATAAGTTAGGTTTTAATTTTTAACGTATTTTACGTTAAGCGCGTGATTAAGAAATTAATTAATAAAGTTTTAATTTAATGGCACAACGGGGTGTCCGAGGAAGTGAAAGTATGACTGATAAAAGAGTTGAATAGTACAGATGTTTTCTTAGTCATGAGACATTCACCCAAAGTTGAAGATTCACATTGGCTTATCTCGGCCCAAAATAAGAACGAAGATCATTCCAGACACGCTTAGATTGGTATGTTGCTATTTTCTGTGTTCTCCCCTGATTTGTGTACGATCACGGGAAACTTAGTCAATTCCTCGCCTCACGAAGAGTTGATATTTACTCGTAAACTGGGTCAACGGTGCGACTATCCTTGAAAACCCTCGATAAACCTCCTAGAGAAACCGTCCATTTCCACAAAATTGCGGATCTCCGTCACAGTCTTCGACCTTTTTCCATAAAAACACAGCTTCCACTTCCGCAGGATCGACAACAATTCTTTCCTTTGTAATCATGTGCTCCAAGAACTTCACCTCATCGAGTCAAAACACGCATTTTGCTAACTTTGCATACAACACCTTCACGCGTAGGATCTGTAGGACTTGTTGCAGATGTTCCTCATGACTTTTTGAATAAATGAGGATGTCATCAATAAACACAATGACGAATCTATCAAGAAACAGATGAAAAATCCGATTCATGTAGTCCATGAAGATAGCAGCTGCATTCGTTACTTCAAAAGGAAATACAAGATATTCATAAAGTCCATAACGAGTTCTAAACGCAGTCTTTGGTATATCTTCAGTCTTTACTCTTAGCTGATGATAACCCGTCCTCAAGTCGATTTTTGAGAACACAACAGCTCCTCGCAGTTGATCCATCAGATCATCTATGGGTGGCAAAGTGAACTTGTTCTTGATCGTCACTTTGTTGAGTTGTCGGAATTCACGTAGAGTCTCAAACCTCCGTCTTTCTTCCTCACTAACAAAATTGGTGCTATCCACGGTAATGCACTCGCTCTCCTAAACTTCTTTGAAAGCAGACCCGTTGAGTTGAATCATCTAACTCGAGTAATTTTATAGGTAACATCCTACATGAAGCGATGGAGATCTGACTCAATCTAGGAACTAGATCAATCGAAAACTCAATATCCTTAGTAGGTGACAAACCTGGAACATTCTCAGGGAAAACTCCCGGAAAATCTTCCACAACAGGCACCTTGCTCAAATGTCTGACACAATCCAAAAGGACAATCGAATATGTGGCACTTGAGTGAAAGTACCATCTACAAGCCATGGGTTCCCTCAAGGCAAAACACGTGAAAACCCTTCAAGAAAAACACATACTTGTGCATAAACACACATTGCTTTATCAAGGAAACAATCCAAACAAGGTCTAACCAGAGATCACACAACAAAAACATAACAGACCTATTCCCCAAAGGTTCCCGAAAGACTCGACCAGCTCTAATACCACTAATGTAACACCCCCTCAGTGCTACATACTTAACTTGTTGCGGAACTTAAAATATAAAAAAAATGCTGGTTGCATTCTGAAAATAATTTTGGTATGTAACTATATTCGAAAAATGTGGGTCTAAAATTTTTCTTATGTAACGACTATTTACAGACATCAAGGCTAGAAAATAAAATCATAATACACACATCACAAGATAAATCTCCACATAAACATTAAAAGATTTTTCTCGCAGAGGCGTACAAGTTTTTGAAATAGTCATAATAGACCATAATAATTACTTAGAAAAGACTCCAAAACCCTTACACCAAAAAGACGACTCCACAACTGGTCAAACCCGGAGATGTCTGTTGGGAAATTCTCCAATGTCATCCCCATCATCGGATACCTCAAAAACAAGGCGTCGTAGCTCTCTCCAGTGAGAGGTACGAGAAAAAAATAGGGTCTTTCCCACAACAGCTCACACATCATCATTATTAGCATCATAACCTTCAAAACCTCAGGGTCTCGTAGTGATCCAGAAAATTGTTGAGACAAACTGTACATATATCCAAAAATGCCACAAGGCATTCCATATGTACATAGAAAGGGTGAGATACCGACATGTAAGTATATCACGATAGCCACATACGCGACACACCAACCAACAACATATGACAATTGTGACATGTAAAACAATATAATTAATAATCATAATATCAATGTTGTTTAAACAAGGGGATTCATACTCGAAAACCATAATAGGTTTATAAAATGGATGACACTTCAAAAATCCACTATCTATTTTGTAATCTCCGAAGATCCTGACTTCCCTTCGTCGAACAGGATAGGCTGCAATAATCCCCATAACACAATTGCTTCACATGAGGTCAGCCTCTCAATTTAGGTCTGATCCCCAATTGTTCAAGGGTGTCATGTCAAACCTAAATAATATCAAATAGTTCCCTATTAAGCACATCCATGCATGGTAGTCGAGTTCCACGACTCGAGATTGCAAAGCTCCTGCCTTATGTGGAGTTCGAATCCGGATGTCTCTAAAGACCTTCCTTGGTCCGTAACTATCACATTTATCAATCCACTTATGGATTGTAGCTCGTTAATGTGGTGGCACGTCTGCCGGTTCATGCATGTAAAACAATTGGTTCGCTGTTTTCTTTTTTGTTCGTCCTTTCTTGTCGAGGCTTAAAGCTCACGACTAATTTTATACAAGCATCAAGCCCATCGCACTTAACACAGCACACACAGTCTAAGTGCTCATTTACAAAGCTCTAGGCCGAATCACTGGTCACTAGGTTCGTCAATATTTGACACGAAGTCAAGTCGCCAACGTGGGATTTTTAATCCGAGACTGAATACTTACTCACAAGAACTCTAGTTCGACGTCTCAGTTGCTAGGTCCTCACAACTTTCATAATTTTCAACACGGTTTTCGTTTGGTGGAAACTAAATTGAAAATCAAATACAAGATGTTTATCAACGTTTGTCGGAAAAACATTTCTAAAACTTTTTGACTAAAACTTTAATATTCATTTCGGAAAACATCAAATCATTAAAAATAATTTTTAAAACTTTTTGACTGAAGCAATAAAATTATTATCAAGAATTTCGTCATAAGGAATTTTTCTAAATATTTTCATTTAGAATAAATTTTGCGTACACCAAAAGCTTTTCTTTCAAAAGACTTTTCTTTGATTACATTGAAACATTTTTATGATTTTTCTTCTTTCTTTGTTTTTTTTGAAACTTTTTCAGGTAAATTAATATAAGTGCAATTCGCCACAGTTTGTCCTCACTAACACTCATTTTTTAAACGTTATTTTAAAATCATCTGTGATTTCCCAAAAACGTAACTTTTAACAAAAATATACTTAAGTCACATTACTTTTGTTTTTAAAATTTCTTCCACTTACGAAAATAAAAATCTTAAATTTTATGCTTAAGATTTTTAGTGTCTTAATTCTCATTATCAAGCTATGACTATTGTCATGCTCTCAACCAATACAATTAACAACAATCTCATAAATAAACATACATAAACAACTTTAAGACACAATTCACTTATCAATTTATCACAAAACTAGAAATCATTAATTCAGAATCACATAATAGTTACAATTGATATTTGATCACACATACCAAACAATTAAGTATATGACTACCAAACTCATTTAGGTAAACTCCCCTTACCTTTGAAAACCTACATTTCCTTTTGATCTAAGTCTTTAGTCCGTGTTTCCTTACACCACACAAAACTTCAACCAATTAACAATTACCTTCACAATCAACAACAAAACAAGTTAAAGAATGAAAAAAAAACCACTTAACCCATTTTGTGAGGGTTACAACCAACTCTAGAAAAATAGTCTAGTAATTTCTTTTGCTCTCAACATTTTGGATCTAGAGTTTAGAGGTCTTAGAGAGTTCATAAAAATTATCACTACCTCAAAATCATTTTTCTATGATTTTCTATAAATTTCTCAAGAAAATGGGTTTGATCTTGAACTTGTGAAAAACAAGTGGATGAGCATAAATTTCATGAAAGGAAAGGATGGTTAGGCCATGGAGATGGAGGATATACCTCTATAAATTGAAGAAAGAAGCAAGAGCTTGGAGCTCCAATGGAAACCTTGAATATGAACTTAGTGTTTTCTTATGAACAAAGTGAAGAAGTGTTATGAAATGAAGGGTTGTGTGTGTGGTACGGGCTGCCGAGATTTTTGTGTAAGTGTGGGGTTGTAAGATTAATTTTAGGACATAAAAGGAATTACAAAAAACCTTAAGGGTAGTATGGACATTTTCATATGTAGATATTTTGTAAAATATCTAATGTCATAAGGGGTGAGTCATGATGGTGACTCATTCTCAATGAATCATCATGGATGACTCGTCGTTCTGTTTCTCAGTGTGTCTCTGCAGTTCCGTATCCGGTTCCGTCGTTTACCTGATTTCGATTTTTCGCGCGATTTCCTCGAAAATTCATCTGAATAAAATATAATATTTTATTTTTATGCTAAAATATTCAAAAGAGACTATATCATTAAAATAGTGATAAAATATAAGATTACTCAGTTTTGGGTCAAATCATGGTTTTCTGACCGATACAAATGTACTGTTGATAGGCTGCGGCAAGCGTACTGGATCGAAGCAAGTAATAATAAAACGGTGAGAAACCGAGTATTGAACTCAGGATTGGAAAACCAAGTACCACTTCACAAATTAAACAACTGTTTTAGATTAAGAAATAAGTGTGAATAGATTTCAAGAAAATAAAAGAAACAATAAAATAAATCAAATGTTTTTGGGATTTTCAAATTAAAAGAGATTTCCAGGAGTTGGGTTACTGACAAGACTGCTCATGTTACTAAATTGACTACCCCTCTTGTTAATTATTGAAATTAGCTTTGAAGGTGAATTTATCCTAAATAAGTTAATGTTCCATCTTGGGATACAAGAACCGTGCCCGATTAAACCAACCCCTACTCTCGTGGTAATTGAATTTAATTGAACCCTTTAAGCTTTATGACAACTCAGTGAACCCTCGAAGGACCGCTTCTAACTCTCGTGATTTAAGTCCTAAGTTCAATCCCTATAGATCCAATACCTAAGTTCACTGCTAGGTTCCTCCTTAGAGTATCTATGACATGCAAATAAGTGCGCACCAAATTCACAAGTAATTCATGCAATAGGAATCGAATCGAAAGCGAATTGAAATTAACAAGAAGTAAAATATCAATTCATAACATAAAACAGGTCTTGGGCATAGCCCCAATTCCTAGAAATAAAAACAACTACTCAAGCATTGTCATGGTCATGAGAACCTTGAATAACAAAAGCATAAAAAAACCTAAGAGAAGAGAATAAATTAAGAAGAAGAGAAATCCTAATTTTTGCCTAAGGTAGCAGCCCAGTTGTCCCCTCCAAGTCCCCCCAAAAGTCTCTAAAAGTCTCCTATTTTCGAGCCTAAGTGCTCTATTTATAGATTAGGGTAACTTGAATCCCAAGCAATCATAAATTTAGATCAAATCAGTTTCTAAAGATCCATATATTGCGCGTCACGGCCGTGATGGCCATCACGGCCAGGCCGTGACGGATTCTTCCTTAGAGGTTGCTTCAATGGTTGGTCTGTCACGACCTTGACCACCCTCACGGCCTAGCCGTGATCAGTTCTGCCTGTGAGGGTCTGGTTCAGCTGGCATGTCACGGCCGTGATGGACATCACGGGCAGGCCGTGACCAGTTTTGACTTTTCCATTCTTTCTTTTCAGCTCTACTCGATCATAGCCTTGATGGCTGTCACGGCTAGGCCGTGATGGGCTCTGTTTGGCTCATTTTCTTACTTTTCAAGCTCCATCTTCATGCAAGCTCCATCATGGTTAATCTTGAGCATTTTGATCCTCAATTCCTGCACAACAACACCATAAAATTGCCTTACCCGTTCCAAGATAAAAACTAACCAAAATTAAATTAGAAATGCCTAAACTATATGAAAATGCATGCAAAATGTCAATGAAATATGAGGTGAAATTACACTCATCAAACAACCCCAAGCTTAAGATTTTGCTTGTCCTCAAGCAATCACAAAAGCCAGTCAAGATAAACAATCAGAGCATGGATAGTGAACCAAGAACCCGAGTAACTAATTCAAGTAACAGGCATATTCAATAAGTACCCAAGAGACAATCGATTTTAAGTCCAATTAGAAGCTTAGGTTCCCTAAGTTCATATCTCTCACTAATTCGGACACTCTTCTCACCTCACTCAAGTGTTTAAGGGCACATGACAATTCGCTCAATTTCCTCAAGGAAGGTACTCTACCATAAGCTTGACTATTAACCAAATCTCTAATTTATTAATGAAAACACATAAGAATCAAGAGGTCTTTTATTTTGGTTGTAATGAGGCCATGTGATTAATCGTTAGGTAGGGAAATCAAGAAAAGGAAATTTCAAGAAGGCTAAACAAAATATAAAAAATGCAAAGCATGACAGCCTTCTAAAATACCTTTTTGGGCTTTAGTTCACTTTTCCACCTTTCTTTCTTCTTCCTTTTTTTTTCTATTTTATTTTATTTCTCACTTTCTTTTTGTCATCCCCTTCTCCATTTTTTTTATTTTATTTTATTTATTTGGAGAATGGGGATTTTCAATTCAAGAGAAATATTTTTCTAATTTTCTCATCCCACAATTTTATTTTTCAAACTACATTTTTGCCCTTTTTGCAATACTTTAAAAGGTGTCATACCAAACATTATTCATCAAAATAAATCAAGGTACCAAGAAAAGTATTTTATTCTTTTAGGCTCAAAATTGGCCAACTAAGGGGTAGCATTTAATCAATAAAAGCTCAGAAGGCCAGAAAAATACCTAGTGCCTCAATCATTTTCAAATATGTTTTAAAAAAAAAATTTAAGTTTCAAAACGGTTCAAAACGGTTTCAAGTCAAGTTCTAGAGAACACAATCCAAGAGAAATAAAACACTCAATCACAAAGAATGGGGTAGATTTAGTGAGTACCCCTTTTTGGCTCAAAAATCTCACATTTAGTAGTTTAAAATCAATGAGAAACACAAATCTAGAGAACCACATGCTAATTATCAACTATCAGAAGATAATCCCAAGCATTTTTATTTTTAGCCTATCACAAGAATACACTAATTGGGTTCAAAAATTCACTGTCTCAATTCATTTGGCGCAAAGTTCTCAAAATTAGATGCATACTCTAAGCAAGGGGCAATCTAATCATGTGATTATGCAAAACTATGCCTATATGAATGCAACATGAAAAATGCAAAAATGCAAAAACAAAAATTGCAAAAATACCCCTACCCAAGCTTAAAAACTTACATTGTCCCCAATGTAAATAATCAAGTCGGAGAGAGGAGAAAAATGGAACAACTCACCGAGGTGGTAGAGGGTGCTCGCTCACATGTCAGTCAAAGAGATGCTGGAAAATATGTCATGGTCGTGACGTTCATCACGGGCAGGCCGTGATCAGTTTGGTCTATAGGAGCTGGCCTGTCACGTCCGTGAATTCCATCACGGCTAGGCCGTGATACATTCTGATCTTCAGGGTCCTTCTCATCACGCCCGTGATGGATATCACGGCTGGGCCGTGATCCTTTCTGATCTTATTTGGTTAGCTAATCACGACCGTGACCACCGTCACGGCTTGGGCGTGATGACTTCTGACTTTATTTTTCCTTGCCTTTTTACTCTTACTGCTTTCATAACCTGAAAATACTTGGCAAAACCATCAAATAGTGATCTTTCTTCTCTTAATCTCCTTAAATTATTCAAAAACAAATGGAAAAGGGAAAGGAAAATTGGGTTGCCTCCCAAGAAGCGCTTATTTACGGTCTTGAGCTTGACCATACTTCTTTCAATCAACCGGGGTCGGCTGGGCTTGGAAGTGGAAGAACACCTCTCTTCCATGGAAGTCCTTCAAAGAGCCGATTTTGTTCATATGGCCAATTGCGCTTTCGCTTTGTTCTTTTCACTTCGAGTTTCATGGCCTTACTTTCTTCCGGGGGAATTTTTAACTCCACATGTTGAGCAACTCCTGGTTCATCTTTATTTGGTGCATAATTTGTCATGCAAAGCTTTGGAGTTGCTTCCATGTTAATCTCTTCCTTCACCTTTTGAGGCATTATCTCAATCGTGCACACATGGCTCTCAAAAGGAGGGTTGTTATATGAGTTAGTCAAATCAAAATCTACCCTACCTTCCTCTACATTCAGAGAGAGCTTGCCATTCTTTACATCTATTGTTGCTCCAGCTGTGGCCAAGAATGGCATTCCTAGAATGATAGGGAATTTAGAATTCCTGTTCATATCCAATACCATGAAATCAGTAGGAATGAAAATTTTCCCTATCTTTATGGGAACATTCTCTAGTATGCCTAGAGGAGTTTTAGTTGAGCCATCCGCAAATTGTAAAGAGAACTTGGATGGGCTCAATTCCTTGGTTCCTAACCTCTCAAGGATGGTATGTGGCATCAAAATCGCACTAGCCCCTAAGTCACATAAGGCTTGGTCTATTTTTAATTCTCCAATTGAGCAAGCAATGGAGAAACTTCCTGGATCTTTTAGTTTAGGAGGCATATTAGTTTTTATCACGACATCACGCTCCTCAATTAAGCACTTAGTTTCTTTTTCTACTTGTATTTTCTTGACCAATCTTTGTGGGAAAGGTATTGGGGCTTGGTAAGGTGGTGGAGGGACATAGTTTGGCTCTATCTCTTCATCTTCGCTCATGTCCTCCTCACATTCCACATCCTTCTTAACTACACCAAGCTTATCATCCCTTAAGTATATAGCATTACAGTGCTCATTGAGATTAACTTTGGGTTGTCCTGGGAATGTACCCTTAGTTCTGGTATATGTACTAGCTTGTTGGGCAATCTGGGTTTCTAACATCTTATTATGGATGGCTAAGTTATCTACCTTAGATGCTAACTCTTTTATTGCCTCATTGACAGCCCTACCTTGTTGCCTAAACTCCTCATTTTGTTTTGTTTGAGTTTCAACAAAATTTTCCAAAAGAGACTTAAGTTTAGACTTTTGTACTTGAGGATACCCCGATGCGGGTTTCCTATTACCTTGGCTTTCCTGGAATTCGTGGTTCAACGTGTTGTTGAAGTTCCCGTACGAGAGATAAGGGTTACTCTTCCTTCCTTGGTTGTAAGAATTTGGGGGAACATAGTTTGGCAACTTTGGGTTCGTGTCATAGAAGTTGTGACAAGAGTTCACTTGTTCCCCCGAAGCACCGGATCCAGGAGCAATACCATGTGGGCACTCCATGATGTCATACCCTGCATTCCACAAATCTCACAAACAATATTAGTAGCACCTATTGAACTCACATTCGCCTTTTCAAGCTTATCAAAGCGTTTATTCAGTGAGTCAATTTTAGACATAATTAGATCAATGTTATTCATTTCAAACTTACCCCCCGAAAGCTTTTTCGGGTTATTACCTCTTTCCGAACCCCATTGGTGGTATTTGGTGGCTAATGTTTTCAATGATATTGAATGCTTTAGTCAGAGGTCTGTTCATAAAGGCTCCACCAGCTGCTGAGTCAAGCGACACCTTTGACGAGTAATCCAGTCCGTTGTAGAAGGTATGCACTAACAACCACCTCTTGAGTCCATGATGTAGGCAAGACTCTAGCAATCCCTTGTAATGATCCCAAGCTTTGGATAAGCATTCTCCGTCCTTTTGGAAGAAGTCGATGATCTGAGTCCGTAGGTAAGCAGTCTTGGATGGAGGGAAGAATTTCTCCAAGAATGCCTGCTCTAGTTAGTCCCAAGTTGACAACGTATTAGTGAGCACTTGCTTCAACCAAGCTTTCGCCTTTCTGGTCAGAGAGGAGGGGAATAACCTCAAGTGTATAGCATCGATAGGGGCACCTTGAATCCTTATTGCATCGGTGAATTCCAAGAATGTCTCCACATGATCGGTCGGGTCCTCCGAGGGTAATCCTACGAATTGATGTTGCATAATCATGCTAATTAGCATAGGCGGTATAGTATAGTTCTCCGCCTCGATTTCTGGCCTAGCAATCCCAGTTCGCAAACCCCTAACATTTGGGGCTGCGTAGTCTTTCAGTGGTTTGGTATCCGGTAGATTCACCATAAGTGGAATGAGAATCAACCTCTCTCTCTCTCTCCTTGTCTTTGTAGTCTCCTACGTCTATGAAAGATCCTTTCGATCTCGGGGTCAACTTCAATAAGGTTTCCAAGACTTAGGGATCTTTGCATAAAAGAGAAAAATACCTATGGTAGAGAAATAGATACTCTAGAAGAAGAAAAAAGAAAGAAAGAAATAAAAAAAAATGTCCAGAAAAATCAATTTAAAAATTAAATAGAAATTCAAGAAAACACAGTCCATGGCAACGGCACCAAAAACTTGATAGGCTCTGGCAAGCGTACCGGATTGAAGCAAGTAATAATAAAACGGTGAGAAACTGAGTATCGAACTCAGGGATTGGGAAACCAAGTATCATTCACAAATTAAACAGCTGTTTTAGATTAAGAAATGAGTGTGAATAGATTTCAAGAAAATAAAAGAAACAATAAAATAAAATCAAATATTTTTGCGATTTTCAAATTAAAAGAGATTTCCAGGAGTTGGGTTACCGACAAGACTGCTCATGTTACTAAATTGACTACCCCTCTTGTTAATTATCGAAATTTGATTTGAAGGTGAATTTATCCTAAATAAGTTAATGTTCCCTCTCGGGATACAAGAACCGTGCCCGATTAAACCAACCCCTACTCTCGTGGTAATTGAATTTAAATTGAACCCTTTAAGCTTTGTGACAACTCAGTGAACACTCAAAGGACCGCTTCTAACTCTCGTGATTTAAGTCCTAAGTTCAATCCCTATAGATCCAATACCTAAGTTTACCGCTAGGTTCCTCCTTAGAGTATCTATGACATGCAAATAAGTGCACACCAAATTCACAAGTAATTCATGCAATAGGAATCGAATCGAAAGCGAATTGAAATTAACAAGAAGTAAAACGTCAATTCATAACATAAAACAGGTCTTGGGCATAGCCCCAATTCCTAGAAATAAAAACAACTACTCAAGCATTGCCATGGTCATGGCAACCTTGAATAACAAAAGCATAAAAAAACCTAAGAGAATAGAAGAAATTGAGAAGAAAAGAAATCCTAATTTTTGCCTAAGGTAGCAGCCCAGTTGTCTCCTCCAAGTCCCCCCAAAAGTCTCTAAAAGTCTCCTATTTTCGAGCCTAAGTTCTCTATTTAAAGATTAGGGTAACTTGAATCCCAAGCAATCACAAATTCAGATCAAATCAGTTTCTAAAGATCCATATATTGCGCGTCACGGCCGTGATGGCCATCACAGCCTGGCCGTGACGGATTATCGCCTTAGAGGTTGCTTCATCGGTTGGTCGATCCACGACCGTGACCACCATCACGGCCTAGCCGTGATCAGTTTTGCCTGTGAGGGTCTGGTTCAGCTGGCATTTCACGGCCGTGATGGACATCACGGGCTGGCCGTGACCAGTTCTGATTTTTCCATTCTTTCTTTTCAGCTCTACTCGATCATGGCCGTGATGGCTATCACGGCTAGGCCGTGATGGGCTCTGTTTGGCTCATTTTCTTGCTTTTCAAGCTCCATCTTCATGCAAGCTACATCATGGTTAATCTTGAGCATTTTGATCCTCAATCCCTGCACAACAACACCACAAAACCACCTTACTCATTCCAAGGTAAAAACTAACCAAAATAAAATTAGAAATGCCTAAACTATATGAAAATGTATGTAAAATGTCAATGAAATATGAGGTGAAATCACACTCATCAACTGTCAGCGAAAACGCAGACAAGTTTGTCTGAATTTTAAACCCAAATTTTAACCATAACTTCCTACAATATAGTAGGTTCTTGCTATGATTTTTTTTCTCCAAAATCATTTTCTTGGTCTTAGGTAAAAATATAAGTAGATATATCATTACCGGTAATATAGCGTAGATAAAAAACAGGGTGTTATACTCTACCTTGCCAATTCCTTGGTTATTACGTTTTTCTAGGCAATAGTGAAGTTGACATAGGAAAACACAAGAAGGGGGTTGAATTGTGTTTGTTAATAATTTTCGAAAACAACCTTTAAAACTATTTTTGCACACAAGAAGATTAAATTAGAATCAAGCACAAAAATAGATCTTTTTTAAAAAAACTTTAACAAAAGCAATATCAAAACCTCTCAGTCAGTAAAAACAAATAAATCCGTCAGAGTTTAAGGATGGAATATTCACACAAGATGTTTTATCCTGGTTCACTCTCTTCCAACCAAGAGCTATGTCCAGTCCCTTCTACTTGAAGGTTTTTCTCCATTATTTTCCAAATAGATTACAACCAAGAATTCAACACCTTTCCAGGCTTACAAGTATTCCTTTCTTACCAAGCCTCTCCAGGCTCTAACTCTAACAAAGTGATTTAACTTATGATCTTCTTAACTCACTATGTGTGAGAATATGAAAGTTTAATATCAGTTGAATATTTCAACAATATTCAAACTAAAGATTACAGACTCTTGCTCTTAAAAGAAAATTAGAATGAGTGATTATCGATTGGCAAAAAGTTGTTCTTTAGAACTTGAGGTCTTCTATTTATAGCGACCTTCTTCTCCACTTGTATTTCTTCAACGGTTATTTTGAATAGTCCCGTTCAGAGATAGCATTGAATGCATGATATCCGTTGTGACTGATAGCTAGATTGTGGCAATGCTGAAAAGTACTCTTGGTTATCGAGGTAGCACGAAATGAAGGCTCACTGCTTTGAGCATTGCATCTTTAAAACTTGTTGTTCCTCCTTTGTGTACAATTCAGTTTTTTCAGTCATAAAGTTGTCATCGTACAGATCGTTTTGTAGTTTCTCATTGTACGATTCTGCTTTTTGCATTTCTTAATGGTACTATGTTTCTTTTACAACAAGGTAAAATATTAAAGCAGATAAAACAAATGTGAAGAAAAAATATTCTATAGAAATAAATATCAATCATTTGAAATAAATTCAAGAGATTCGGATTGAATTTATTCATTCAAGAGATGGAGCTCGTCTACTTAAGAACTCCGTCTACTTATGTGAGACTAAGTCTGTTCACTATTTTATTTTGCTCGTCTACTGACGTGGCATATCCTCTCGCCTATCAAGTCTTTGGACTTGCTATACCTCAGTGAGTTATCATAATCTCCGTCTAGTGACGTGGCACTTAGAGCTCGTCTACTTGATTATTTTATCTTTCAGTTCATTCAATTCTACCAATTATTCCCGTCTGCTGACGTGGCAAGCTAGACACGTCTACTATCAACTCTTTGGACTTGTTGTATCTAAGTAAGTTATCTTGATTTCCGTCTAGTAAACATTTAGTACCTCGTCTACTTAAAGAAACCAGTCTACTCAATTAAATAAATAAATAACTTTACCAATATTAGAGCAGCCGTCTACAAGGGTGGACACGTATTTTTCTCAAGGAGTCCAACGAAAACTTATCCCAAGTTTCCATTACTTATATTATAATTATTCCTACATAAATGAAAGCACATGTTAGATCTCAACTAACACTTTGCCAAGTAAATTTAATCATTTTTTTAATATCAAAACGTAGAGATTATTTAATTTAGAACCATTTTGGTTCCAACAATCTCCCCCTTTTTTATGATGACAAAAACTAATTAAATTTGAAAAGCAAAGTCTAAGAGAGCTTGCAAAGCTCCCCCTAAGACAAAGCATTCATATATTTAATCAGTAAAAGCATATGAGACAAACTGCATATAAGCTATTAGATCAATGCAACTAGTTATCAAACTTAGAGTATATATGAAAGAATAAATAAGCATAGCAGTTATCAGAGCAAATAAGTAAAAAGAAGTATCAGAGTAGTTATAAACAGAATATGCATATGCGGGCAGTTAATATGAGCTTTTCAAAACTGACTTTGTATATATAAAAAAAATCTCTTTTCTTTCCTTTCTCCCCCTTTTTTGTCATAAAAAAAATGTGAAAGGAGTGGACCATCATTGTCAGTAACAAAAAAATTCAAAGTTAGGCAAGAGAGGTGGTGGTGGAGGTTGATTCTAAGTCTGGGTTTTCTTGAAATCAGTCAAAAATTCCAGTATTTTGTTCACAACCTCTAAGGTTGGAGCCATAGATACTTGAACTCTCTGAGAGACTTCCTCGGTGATCTTATCAGTCATCTTTTCAACCTTCTCTTCAACTAGCTTGCCAACTCTTTCATTAACTATCTTGCCAAGAACTTCTTCAAGATTTGGTGGCAGAGCATGTTGTCTTGAACTTTCAGCAGATTCTTGGAAATGAGCAGGTGCTTGAAAGGTGCTTAATGCTCTGGAATGTTCAGGATGGTCTGAAGGGTGAACCACAGCCAGAGCTTGTGGTTGAGAAGAGTGCTTTTCAGAGGTGCTTTGTTTGGGAATGGACTCGGCAACCTTTTCCTCATGACCCCCTAAGTCAACAATAGTGGCATTCATGCTAGGTCCTTCAACTACAATTTCATCTTCTGTGTGCTCAGAAGGAGGTGAAGGAGGGGCAGAATTAATCACAAGAAGGGGTAAAGTGGTTGCTAATACTTCCTTTGCCCATTTAATGGGGTAGGAGAATTCCACATTCCTACTTGTTATAGGAAGTCCCCAAAGATCTTTGTAGATCATGTATCTGAAGTTTGAAAGTCCACATTTGTCTCTGACTTTAGGAATGACCTTCTTTTCTTCTTAGGTCAGACCAGAGGAAGACGCTTCTCTTGTGCAATGAATGATGTGGGATTTCCAGAAGTTAGCAACACATTTTTCATTAATCATCCCAATAGACTCAGATCTCAAATAATAGTCCAGCAAGGAGTAGTCAAAGGTTTCTTGATTCAGATCAAGCATTACTGATTCAGATCTATGCTTCTTGTCCTTGTCCTTGTCCTTGTTCAGATCAATCATCTGTAGTCTTGGACAGGTCATATAGGGTATGATTCCAAATCTTGTTTCTTCATTATGCCTCAGCCATGATGGAGGGACAAAATGTGCAGCTCTGTCAACTCTGAAATGACTGAATTCCCACTGCAGTTTTTCATAGATGAGTTGATCCTTGAAGAAATCAGAGGCCCTCCCATAGATACTGGGATACTTGAAGGATACCCATTTTGTGTCACTGTCATTGATCATAGGGACATGTTGTGAGGATCTCGCTCTTCTTTCAGAAAGGGTAGGAAGATTCTTCCTTAGTGGGTTTGTCTCCCAGACACTTATCACGTGTCTCTGAACTCCATCAATGAAAGGTATGAGAGGTGGAGTTCTAACAAGATTATGATAGATTTTCTTGAGAGGGAATCTTTTCTGGGGAAAGTGAGTGACTACGGGTCCAAGGTTGTTGAACATATGTGAAGGAAATTTTGTGATTAGTTTGAAGTCAGGATGGGGTTTATGGTAGGGTTCAACCGGTGGGTCTATTTCTTCTTCATACTCAGGTAGGGGGTACCACCTATCAGGGATGTGTTCAGGTTCAGACTGGTAAGTGAGAAACAACTCTCCAATCTCTCTTTACTTTAGCCCAATCCTCAGATTTGCCATCATAAACAACAGAAATTGGAGTGGAAGGAAATAAATTTCTTAAAGGTTTTGGGAAAGGAGCACCGGGGGAAATGTCATCATCTGACTGATTGAACCAGGGATCATCAGCAGGGATAATTGATTGAAATTGTGGTCTAGATGAGGAGGCTATTTGTGAGTGAGCAGGGGAATGTGTAGGTAAATTTGTGGTTTGGTCAGTTTGTGTTGGTTAGGGTGAGGGTGGAGATGGAATATAAACATTGTCAGTTATGTTTTGGTTAAACACCTCATTTGGAGCAGAGACAATAACGTTTTCAACAAAGGCAACAGCAGCAGGTCATAGTTGTTCTGGCCATTTTTGTAGGTTGCCTTCTGGTTTGTGTTGAGACAGGCACAAAGGCCTTAGCAGCAGTGACAACAGCAGTAACAACATAAGTTTTTTGCTTCTTCAGGATGGTACTGATAGGAACTCTGTCCTCATCAGCTTCCTCATCCTCATTGTGTGAGAAGATGATTCTTCTTTGCTTCTTCACAGCAGGAGCACCGGTAGGTTCCCTAATTACAATGCCACCAGGTAGCCTCTTGGGGGCAGGTTTCCTTGATACAATGGTCTTTTGCCTAGTTCCTCTTTTTATTCCTAGGACTTCAGCATTGTTGGCCTTAGAACCACCTAAGTCTTCTTCCCAAGTATCAGTAATCACCAAACCCTCTTAGGCACAAGCAATAGCATCGAAAATGGTCTTCTCAGAGACAATCAACTTCTTTCCCAGTACGAAGCTAATAATCTCAGTTTCAATGATTGTAGATTTCCTCCAGAAGGTCCTAATGAGGTTGGGGTAGATTGATACTTTCTCTAAGAACATGTCGTCCTATCCAGCTGCATTTATATACTTGCTTACATTCAAGTTGTACTCCTCCAGGACTTCAAAATTAAAGTGGTGTTCAAACGCTAAGTACAGAGAATCAATGACGTAGGAATGGACAGAGAGCGAAGGTGAAGCCATTTTTTTTTTAGCTTTGAAGGTTAGGGTTCAAAGAAGCAAAGAAACAGAGGTTCGTGAAAAAACTCAGGCAATGAAAAGTTTTTCCGAGGGAAGAGAAGTTGCTTTAAATGTTTTTCTTTGAAAATAATTCGAAAGGAAAATTAATGACAAGACATGTCATTAAGAGTAAAACGTCGTTGTCATTTTGAAACCATAAATGGTTATGATGGGATTGATGGAAATTAGTGACTCAGCAAAGAGAATATACTAGATATATATGTCTAGTAAGACAAAATAAATGCATTTAATAAAAATATGCTTAGACGCAAGCAGTTGTGGACGCGTATGAAATTATACAATGGACGCAGTAAACAACAACAGTAGATGGAACATATAGTGGACACGCAACACAACATGCAATAGACGCAGAAATTTAACAGGAATTAGACGCGCATATGTAATGGACGCAAAATTATCAAAACAATTTTCTCAAGACTGGACGCCTATATCAATCCACACATATCATGTTAAGATGCTTTATAATAAAGATAAATATGTCCACTGCAAGAGGTTTAGTAAGGATATATGCCCATTGATGGTCATTATCTACAAATGGAATATCAAACACACCTTTTGGCACATAATCCCTAATAAAATGATGTTTAATCTCTATGTGCTTAGCTCTAGAATGCAAAATTGGATTCTTAGATAGATTTATTGCAGCAGTATTATAACACATAAGTGGAATACTACTTACAAACACATTGTAGTCCTCCAATTGATGATTGATCCAAACAAGTTGTGAGCAACAACTTGCAACTGATATATACTCAGCTTCAGCAGTTGGTAAGGCAATGGTACGTTGTCTCTTGCTTGACCAAGAGACAAGATTAGCTCCAATGAAGTGACATCCTCCACTAGTGCTTTTTCTTTCAATTCTATCTCCAGCATAGTCAGCATCACAGAAACCAACTAATCTGTAATCTTCATTTTTCTTAAAGCACAAACTAAGATTAGTAGTACCTTTTAAATATCTAAAAATTCTCTTAACTGCTAATAAGTGAGATTCTCTAGGATCAGATTAAAATCGAGAACACAAACATACAGTGAACATAATATCAGGCCTAGACGCTGTAAGATATAGGAGAGATCCTATCATACCTCTATATACCTTTTTGTCTACCTTTTTCTCTTTATCATCTTTGTTCAGTATGGAAGTGGGGTGCATAGGGGTATTCATTGGCTTACAATCATCCATCTTAAACTTCTTCAGAAGCTCTTTTGTATACTTAGTTTGATGGATGAGCACCTCTTCCCAGGTTTGTTTTACTTGAAGTCCAAGGAAGAATTTGAGTTCTCTTATCATGCTCATTTCAAATTCTTTCTGCATTAACTTAGAGAATTATTTTCAAAAGGATTCATTAGTAGCACCAAAAATGATATCATCAACATAAATTTGTACAACTATGAAATTAGACTTAATTGATTTTCTAAATAGAGTTGTGTCTACTTTTCCTCTATTAAAGCCATTTTCCAAAAGAAATGAACTTAGCCTGTCATACCAAGCTCCAGGGGCCTGCTTAAGGCTGTATAAAGCTTTCTTAAGCTTATATACATGTTTAGGGTGGGTTTCACTCTCAAAACCCGGAGGTTGCATAACATAAACTTCTTCATTAATAAGCCCATTTAGAAAAGCACTTTTAACATCCATCTGAAAAAGCATAATACTATGATGTGCAGCAAATGAAAGTAGAATTCTAATTGCTTCTAATATAGCAACAGGTGCAAAGGTTTCAGTGTAATATATACCTTCTTCTTGAGAGAAACCTTGAGCAACAAGTCTTGCTTTGTTTTTTATTACCTTACCATTTTCATCAAGTTTGTTTCTGTAAACCCACTTTGTTCCAATCACTCATTTGTCTTTGTGCAGGGGAACCAGAGTCCAAACTTCACTTCTTTCAAACTGATTCAGTTCTTCTTGCATAGGTAGAATCTAACCATCGTCCAGCAGAGCCTCGTCTACTGTCTTTGGTTCCAACTCAGACTAGTGCAGAAATATCTTGTTCTCTAAAATTTGATCTGGTTCTTAGCTTGTCATTGGGGTTTCCAATGATCTAATCTTGTGGATGATAATTCTTGAAGTACCAAGATTTTTGAACTGCATCATGTTTAGAAGTGGAGGTTTCTGTTTGTTGAGTGGGGTCGTCTGCTTGATCTTCAGTTTTCATCTCTGGTGTGTCTCTTGAGATGTTTAGATCAAGATCTGTAAAAGCTTCATCTAGCTCTATAATTTCTTATCAGACTGTTTGTCATCAAACTTGACATGAATACTTTCCTCTACCATCAGAGTCCTAGAATTGTAAACTCTAAAGCCTTTAGAAGTTTCAGAATATCCTAATAGTATTCCATTATCTGTTTTAGCATCAAACATACCAAGTTGATCTCTAGTATTCAATATATAGCATTTACAACCAAAAGGATAAAAATAAGATATGTTGGGTTTTCGTCATTTCCACGGTTCATAAGGAGTCTTGTTTAGGATAGGTCTAATGTATATTCTGTTCTGAATGTAGCAGGAAGTGTTAACAGCTTCAGCCCAAAAGTGTCTATGGATAGAGTTGTCATTGAGCATACTCCTAGCCATCTCTTGAAGAGATCTGTTCTTTCTCTCTACCACACCATTTTGCCGTGGTGTTCTAGGTATTGAGAATTTGTGAAGGATACCGCTTTCTTCACAGAACCTAATGAAATAGATCATTTTCAAACTCTCCCCAATGGTCACCTATGATTGAAGTGATACATATGCCTTTTTAATTCTGTAAACGTTTGCAGAATACAGAAAAGACCTTGAAAGACTCATCCTTGTGAGTTAGGAACATAATCCATATCCATCTAGTGTAGTCGTCTACTATGACAAGACCATATTTCTTACCACTGACAAAAGCAGTCCTTGTTGGACCAAAAAGATCAAGGTGTAGCAACTCTAGTGGTCTATTGGTACTAACGACATTCTTAGATTCAAAAGAACCTTTGACTTGTTTTCCCTTTTGACATGCATCACAGAGAGCATCATATTTGAACTTAAGGTTTGGTAGTCCTCTCACGAGGTTATGCTTGTTTAGATTTGAAATTAATTTCAAGCTTGCATGACCTAGCCTTTTGTGCCAAATCCATTTCTCATCTTCAATGGACACTAGACATGAGACACTTTGATTTGAGAGGTCCTCCAAGTCAATCTTATAAAGATTGTTTTGCCTCTTAGCAGTGAATAAAAGTGATCCATCATCTTTCTTGACAGTACACATGTTCTTATCAAAAGAAACTGCATATCCACTGTCACATAATTGACTTATGCTCAGCAGATTGTGCTTCAAGCCATTTACTAAAAGAATATTATCAATGGAGGGAAAAGGATGTTTACCAATTTTACCTATACTAATGATTTTCCCTTTCTGATTTCCTCCAAAAGTGAGCCAGCCACCATCTTTGGGCTTAAGGCTTTGGAACATAGACCTTTCTCCCGTCATGGGAGGTGAGCAGCCATTGTCCAAGTACCAAGACGTCTGTTTTCTTCCTGTTGTTAAGCAAATCTACAACAGGTATTATCTTATCTTTAGGTACCCAAACTGACTTGGGTTCTTTCTTGTTAGTTGTCACTAGACAAGTATGCTTCACATGTTTATTGTGTATGCATCTAGATGTAATATGTCCACTTTTTCCACATACTTTGCATAAGGTGTTGGACGAGCTAGACTTAGCTTTAGCATATTTATCTGGAACTTTTGAAGCTCTATGTTGTGTATGTGGTTTTGACTTTTTGTGAGATGCTTCTTGCTTCTCTTTGTCATAACCAAGGCCAGATTTATCATGAGGTGACCTAGAGTACCTTAAAATTAGACTAAGCTTATCTGAGCCACCTACAAGCTTTGACTGAGAGTCTGTTAGATATGTTACTTCTTGTTTCAGTTTTGCAACTTCGTAAGAAACATCAGGCTCACACTCCATTTTGTCAGCTAGACTGACATTCACTGATTTTAGTATGTCATTTTCATATTTAAGGTTTTGTTTCTCAGTGCAGACCCTATCATATTCTCTAGACAGTTTAGAAAATTTCTTTTTGAGACTCCTATACTCTCGTGATAGTATGGATGACTCATGCAATAATTCATCAAAAGCTTTTTGAAGAGTGGATGGGTCAGAGTCCATTACCTCAACATCAGTGTATTCACTTTCTGATGCAGTGTTTGCCGTGAGACAGATATTTGCTTCTTCCTCAGCTTCATTTTCTTCATCTGATAAAGACAGATCAAGATCCTCCCATGTAGCCATTAATCCTTTCTTCTTTTTGAAGAATTTCTTTTTATGCTTTAGCTCAGGGCAGTCAGCTTTGAAATGACCAGGTTTCTTGCATTCAAAGCACAAGGGTGGACCTTTTTCTTTGGAGTCTGACTTCTCCTTGAAAAACTTTTTATTGAATTGCTTCCTTCTAAAACTACCTTTCTTTCTCCACATATGTTGAATCTTCTTGTAGATGAAAGACAATTCATCCTCGTCTTATCCTTCATCATTATCAGAAGATCCAGACTCATCTGATGACTCAGCAGGTTTGAGAACTTTTGATGAGGTTGGTTTCTTCGCCTTTAGGGCAATAGATTTTCCTTTTCTGGAATTTTCTTCTTCATTAATTTCAAGTTCATGAACCTTGAGAGATCCAAGAAGCTCTTCCAGAGAGAGTGTATTCAGGTTTTTGGCTTCCTAAATAGCAGTAACTTTGGGTCTCCAATGCTTGGATAGACTTCTCAGGATTTTTCTAACATGATCTATATTTTCATAGACTTTTCCAAGAGATCTGAGATTGTTGGTTATGGTTTGGAATCTTCCAAATATTTGGTCTATTGTTTCATGTTCACCCATTTTGAACAGCTCATACTAATGAACCAGCATGCTGATCTTTGATTCCTTTACTTGTGAGGAACCCTCATGAGCTAGGGCAAGAGTATTCCAAATTTCTTTAGCAGTATTGCAGCTGTGAACTTTGTCATGTTCAGATCTGGTAATAGCACACATGAGATAATGCTTAGCCTTCAGATTCAACTGATGTTGGTTTTTTTACTCTTGAGTCCATTGGGCTCTAGGAACAACAGCTCCAGCTTCATCTCTTGGCTCTATGTATCCGGTTTCAATCAGCTCCCAAATATCTATATTCAGCGCATCCAATAAGGCCATCATCCTCTTCTTCCAGTAGTCATAATCTGTTCCATCAAAGAGAGGAGGTCTGTTGATAGCTTGTCCTTCTGCATCTATGGTTGTTGGATCGTACTCCCTCAGCACTTGTTAAATGCTCAACCCTTTCGAGGCTGAGCTTTGATACCAACCAAGTTGACACGAGTAAAAACAAGAAAGGGGTTGAATTGTGTTTGTTAATAATTTTCGAAAACAACATTTAAAACTAATTTTGCACACAAGAAGATTAAATCAGAAGCAAGCACAAAGAAATAGATCTTTTAAAAAAAAACTTTAACAAAAGCAATATCAAAACCCCTCAGTTAGTAAAAACAAATAAAACCGTAAGAGTTTAGGGATAGAATATTCACACAAGATGTTTTATCCTGGTTCACTATCTTCCAACCAAGAGTTACGTCCAGACCCTTCTACTTGAAGGTTTTTCTCCACTATTTTCCAAATAGATTACAACCAAGTATTCAACACCTCTCCAGGCTTACAAGCATTACTTTCTTACCAAGCCTCTCCAGGCTCTAACTCTAACAAAGAGATTCAACTTATGATCTTCTTAACTCACTATGTGTGAGGATACGAAAGTTTCAGATCAGTTGAATATTGCAATAATATTCAAACTAAAGAATACAGACTCTTGATCTTAAAAGAAAATTAGAATGAGTGATTATCGATTGGCAAAAAGTTGTTCTTCAGAACTTAAGGTCTTCTATTTATAGCGACCTTCTTCTTCACTTGTATTTCTTCAACGGTTATTTTCAATAGTCCCGTTTAGAGATAGCATTGAATGCATGATATCCGTTGTGACTGATAGCTAGATTGTGGCAATGCTGAAAAGTACTCTTGGTTATCGAGGTAGCACGAAATGGAGGCTCACCGCTTCCGAGCATTGCAGCTTGAAAACTTGTTGTTCCTCCTTTGTGTACAATTCAGATTTTTCAGTCATAAAGTTGTCATCGTACATATCATTTTGTAGTTTCTCATTGTACGATTCTTCTTTTTGCATTTCTTTGATGGTACTATGTTTCTTTTACAACAAGGTAAAACATTAAAGCAGATAAAACAAATGTGAAGAAAAAATATTCTATATAAATAAATATCAATCATTTGAAATAAATTCAAGAGATTCGGATTGCATTTATTCATTCAAGAGATGGAGCTCGTCTACTTAAGAACTATGTCTGCTTATGTGAGACTAAGTCTGTTCACTATTTTATTTTGCTCGTCTGTTGACGTGGCATATCCTCTCGTCTATCAAGTCTTTGGACTTGCTATACCTCAGTGAGTTATCATAATCTCTGTCTGGTGACGTGACACTTAGAGCTCGTTTACTTGATTATTTTATCTTTTAGTTCATTCAATTCTACCTTTCCCGTCTGTTGATGTGGCAAGCTAGACACGTCTACTATCAAGTCTTTGGACTTGCTGTATCTAAGTAAGTTATCTTGATTTTCGTATAGTAAACATTTAGTGCCTCGTCTACTTAAAGAAACCAGTCTACTCAATATTAGAGCAGCCGTCTACAAGGGTGGACGCGTATTTTTCTCAAGGAGTCCAATGAACACTTATCCCAAGTTTCCATTACTTATAGTATAAATATTCCTTCATAACTGAAAGCACATGTTAGATCTCAACTAACACTTTTCAAATCAAATTTAATCCTTTTTTTAATATCAAAATGTAAAGATTATTTAATTCAAAATCACTTTAGTTCCAACAAATAGGAGGATCAACACCATATAAACTTGTCAGTATTGATTATCTTTGTCATAACATCTGCTAGGTTGTCTTTGGTATGAATCTTATGCATATCTACACTCCTTTCCTCAACTACTTCTCGAACAAAGTGATATTGAACACCAATATGCTTTGTCCTGAAATGAAAGGCTGGATTCCTTGCAATGTGCAAGGCACTCAGACTATCACAATACACAGTATCATCTGCTGTTTGTGCCCGAGTTCTTCCATTAACCTTTGAATCCAAATAGCTTCCTTTCATGCTTGGGAGATGGATCTGATTGAAGAGTTTAGAGACTTTAGCTTAGCGTGAGAAGTTACCCCTAAAAGTATTAGGCTTGGAACTTTGAAGATCACCAATAGTTTGATGGAACAGATTAAGGAAGGTCAGAAGATAGATGTGTATCTCTTAGACCAGAGAGAGTTGCTTGCTCAGGGTAGAAACCTTAGCTTTAAGGAAGGAGCTAATGGAGTTTTGAGGTTCCAGGATAGAGTTTGTATACCTGACGTTCCAGGGCATAGGAAGTTGATCCTTGAGGAAGGATATAGGAGTGGTTTGAGTGTTCACCCAGGTGCCACAAAAATGTACTAGGATTTTAACCGTATGTTTTGGTGGCCTAGAATGAAAAAGGATGTAGCTGAGTTTGTCTATGCGTGTTTAGTGTCTAAGAATGCTAGGATAGAACACCAGAAGCCTTCAGGTAAGATGCAGC
Organism: Sophora flavescens; assembly: GCA_030762895.1. Lineage (NCBI taxonomy): Eukaryota > Viridiplantae > Streptophyta > Magnoliopsida > Fabales > Fabaceae > Sophora > Sophora flavescens. The sequence continues at coordinate 117,710,519 of CM061065.1, forward strand.
CTTTGAGTATACCAGAGTGTAAGTGGGATAATATCTCCATGGATTTTGTGTCTGGACTCCCTAAGACTCCAGTAGGTTGTGATGTTATATGGGTTGTTGTGGATAGGTTGACTAAATCTGCTCACTTTATCCATATGAACATGGAATACCCATTAGAGAAATTGTCCAGGTTGTACATCATGGATATAGTTAGATTTCATGATGTGCCCTCTATCATAGTGTTAGATAGAGACCCTAGATTTACCTTTAGGTTCTGGAATAGTTTGCATGAGGATTTAGGAACCAAGCTTAGATTGAGTTCAGATTACCACTCACAGACTGATGGTCAGTCTGAGAGAACCATCCAATCCTTAGAGGATATGTTGAGAGCTTGTGTGCCAGAACATTCGGGTAGTTGGGATAAGTTCTTACCCCTTATAGAGTTCACCTACAACAATAATTTTCATTCCAGTATTGGGATGACACCCTATGAAGCTTTGTACGAAAGGAGATGTAGGACACCTTTGTGTTGGAATGAACCTGGTGAGAATATTGTGCTAGGACCCGAAATAGTGCAAGAGACTACAAAAAAGTGAGAATGAACCAGGATAAGATGAGAGTGGCACAAAGTAGACAAAAGAGTTATCATGACAAGAGAAGGTGATCATATATTCTTGCGAGTTACTCCTACAACTGGGGTTGGTAGAGTGATGAAAGCACGGAAGCTTACTCCTAAATTCATTGGCCCTTACCAAATTCTGAAAAGAGTCAGTGAAGTTGCTTACCAAATTGCCTTACCACCTTTCCTATCCAACCTTCACAATGTGTTTCATGTGTCACACCTTCGGAAGTATATTCATGATCCTAGCCATGTGATCACACCCGATACAATCCAGTTAAAGGAGAACTTGACTTTGAAGGTACTGTCGCTTCGGGTTGAGGATCGAAGGATTAACCAACTAAGAGGGAAGGAAATTCCCTTGGTTAAAGTTGTTTGGAGTGGGGCAACTAAGGAAAGTGCTACTGGGATATGGAGAGCAAGATGATGGAATCGTATGATGGAATCGTATCCACACCTTTTTAACCGAGGTGAGTAGAAATTTCGAGGACGAAATTTTTATAAGGGGGTGGAATTGTAACACCCCATTTTTCGTATGTATGTTCTTATGCGTTTATATGTGTTATATACAGTTGTATGTTGTGCTAGTTTATTAGAAAGTGCCCTAGGGAAGTTAAAATGGAGATAAGTGAGTTTTGGTGCACATAAGATTAATTTAGAGCTCCAGATATTTATGCACGACCATACATAATTATGTACGACCGTACATATTATGTATTGCCTAGACATATTATGTCCCACCTGTATCCTTTTTTGCATCGATTCTCTGAACGCGCCGTGTATAACTGATGCACGACCGTACATACTATTCTAATAGTATAAATAGGTGAGTTAGGAGGGTTGCAGATACAACCCTCATTTTTGACACTTTTCGCGATCTTTGTGCGACAGAAACCTCTTCCCTTTCTTCACTTTAAAACCTTTCGTGTGCTTCGGCGTTATTGCTTGCGATTGGGGAGAGAGTCTCATACTAGTGTCAAGTTAAGGTAACCTTGTTATCCCTTTTGTTAATCTCCTCTTCTTGTTTTCTTGAATTTGGAGATTAATGGTTTATTTTTTATATTATGGTCAAGGCTTGAGGAACTCGCCGAGCCATTCGAGGGAGCTAGAAGTAGATTCACTCACGTTTGGAAATAGTTTAGATCTTCATACCATGTATGGGGAGAATGGATTAGTATGAACATGTAGGCTTTGGGGCAGCTTAAGATGATGGCTAACCCATGACCCTATTGTGTGCTATATGTTTTGTTGATGTATTTTGCCAAATATGTTTGTTGATAACATGATTTATTGTGGAATGGTTTATGATGATTATGTTATAACATGATTTATTGTGTAATGATTTAAGATGATTATGTTAGTAAAGAAGGGTGAGATTTATATTCAATGGTGTAGTTTAAAGCCAATAGGATTGATCTATGAGTGCTCTAGGGAGTTTTGGCAAGGATTTCCAAACATTCTGCCCAGATTCGTACTACCATGCTCCAATAAGCACGGCCGTGCACATGGGTAGCACACCCTTGCTCAAAGGCGGCGCGACCATGTTCAAAGGGCAAGACGCCCGTGCCCAAAGGCCGTTGTACGGCCGTGCTCCAAAGAAGCACGATCGTGCATCGATAAATAAGCACACTCGTGCACAATTCAAGCACGCCCGTGCTTGGGGTAGTATAGTCGTGCTTCCCCATCAATATGTGACGTTAAGTGAGATTTGGGTGGCTTCACCCAGATTTTCCCCTATGATGAAAAAGAACCATAATTAAAGTAAAATCAAGAGAGATAACACAATCCTATAAGTGATGTAATAAACCTTAACAAAGATAATTAATGATAAGATATTAATGATGGTTATGACGATAACGAGGAGTTATCACACATTGACAAACTTTGTTTCTTATTGGACAAAGTTGTTAAATCAAGATTATAGATGATATTAAACTTTGGTGCTTATTGACCAAAGTCGTTAAACCTTAAATAAATGGTGTTGATGGAGGTGGTGAATAACATTTGATTGTTTGTTGGTATGCATGCATTCATGCACGAAGTTAGTAGGGGAAGTTACAATGACAGGGGAGGTCACCCTAGAGTAAGGCGATATGGCCATCTGCGGTGATTCATTTGAGAGTTGGGTGAATCGTGTGCCCCGTGGTGGTGCATCCGAGAGTAAGGTGCATCGACTATCCTAGGGGTTCACCCATGGTTTGGTGGACTGCCGGCATTGGTGCTTATTGGCCAATGTGGATATTTAACTCCAAAGTCGTCTTCCCGGTATATATGGATACACATGCATTTGGAGTAGTGAAGTCACATCACTTTACTTGTTGGATGAACATCTTGCCAACCATCCTACTGCCATTATGTTTTTATGTATAGTTTCTTACTCCCCATCTTTTGTTGTTTCTTGTATGAATCTTGGTTTATGCAGAGGATGTTGAGCAGGTTGTTGAGGAGTGACTCTGAGGAGATCGCTTGCTCGAAGTTAGGACTTTTCTTTTATGTCGGTTGTTTTTCCGATGTAATTTTTGAATTTGGTTACCAACTCTGATATGTAACATCGGGGTTTGGGGGATTAAGTTTATATTTTCTTTATCTATGTTTTTCGCATATGTTATGGTTATTTGATGTGGTACTTGCTACTCTATGATTTTGCTTATTTATATAATAAATGAACGCTTTATTTCTATATTTAATGTTTGGGGTAGAGGGTGTCACAAGTATGAGGCCAAGTCAACTCAAGGTCAAAGATCAGTTCAGGAAGATGATGTGGCGAAGATCAAGACCTGAAGAACTTTCAATGGCTCACCTGTTTGAAAAATCCTTGCACACCCGTCAAAAAACTGGATCAGTACACCAGTCTAAAAATAGACTCTACTGCACCCGTCTACTGATCATATGTCAGAATAAAGTCCAAGTCAAAATCCTTTTATCAAGATGCTTCATTTGAAGATCTCGAAGACCTCTGGACAAAAGCACCAAGCACGAAGAATAAAGAAATTATTCTGTCGTTTTAACTTCCTCGTAAAAATAGGAGAATACATGATGGACTCCGACAAGTGTACCGGATCGACGTAAGTAATAATTAAAACGGCAAGTAAATTATCGAATATCGAACACAGGGATTGTGTGAAACAAAGAAACTCCATTAAAATTTGTACTGAATAGCTCGAACTCCTGGTGCGGTACTGCTGCGCAAGAACGGCGCTCTGTGGATAATCCATCTCACTGACGCTGTTGCATCCTTTTATATTGCCAATTGAATTTCCAATCTTCTAATGATTCAATCCAAATTGAAGTCGCGTGGGTCAGGTTTCCTTGCAAATAACCAATTTTCAATTGTAATCGAATTGGCAAAAGATATGTATGTCAGTATGTAGCTTCACGTGACTTTTCTTTAACTTCTGATGCAAATATTTTCTCAATTGGACCTTGGGCTCCATGCAAGACTTGATTCACTTTCCTCCTCCATTTCATCTTACTTATTTCATGTGGCACCACCCTTTAGCTTCAATTTCTTTGCCCTCGGTAGCTTCATATGAAGCAAGGGAAATTGGAATCAAAACTCAGTTTTCATTTACATGCTCTCACTTCCAATTCTCAATTGAAGCCTTCTTTTATTTTTGTCAAGAGTACCGTGACTTTTTCACTTCAATTACAATTCAATTGCAACCTTTCTTCTTCATTCTTTATATCTTCTTAAAAATTAAAATAAAAAAAATAAGAAAATTAACTAAAATCTAAATAAAATTAATTAAATAGACACGTTGACTCTAAAATAACCGAAATATGAAAATAAAGTATAATTTGTGATAAATCAAACATTCAACTCAATTTAATTGATGAAATCCACTCTAAAATAATAGATAAAACATAATAAGCAAACGAATTATCAATACACATTATGAGAACCTCACAGGAGAAATAATAATCTTCTCTTTGAATTTTTCTCTCACTCACTCAACAAGTTTTCATGCTTGTTGTTGTACATATTCATCATATGCATACCTCTAATTATAGAAGAAGGATGGAGACAACTTGCTTTGCAAGTTGGCCACTTGGAGTCTATTTTATTGAATTCAAAGCCAAATTGATTTTGACAACTTAATTAAATAAAGCCACCATAATCATTCCTTGCCACAAGTTGTATAGTATAGTCACTTTATTTGACTTTGACAAAAGTGATTTTACTTGTTGTTGACAGGTGAGCCATCGGGATCCAACTCATCTAAAATTTTGAATACCAAATATATATATATATAGACACACACACACATATAATTCTTGTATTTGATTTGAAAAACTTGAGTGAGCCTTCTAAAGGCCAAGTTAGGAAGTGGATTAACTAATTCCCCACTTAGATACTTCTATTCACTACTTATTAATTTGGTGTATGTACAAAAATTAGGTTTTCTAAATTGGTTACACAAATAACAGAGTTGATTTATATCATAGAAATCTTACTATGGTATGAAGGTAAATGACATGTCCTACTTGAGATGCAACATTATTATACTATACACAACCAATTTTCATTACAAAGTTAAAGCAATGAATCTTAATGCACTTATTTGTAAGGCTTCAGGAAATGGTAGCTGCAAATTGGACTACCCGAGACTAGTATAGTTGCTTGCATAGATACTTTTATATCCTTCAACAAATTGCTGTCGTTGTCATCACCTTTTGCTCATATCTGTTGTTTTTTTCGGGATTTAAAATATGGACCTATGATAAGTTGGATTATTCAGTCGTCTCGAGCTTCTGGCTTAAGTTTTCTGAGCTGATGTTTGACTCTTGCATATAAGTAAAGACAGCAGTTTCCAAGCTAAAGTTAACATATAAAGAGTCAGAGGTTCAAAACCAAGTTAAATTTTCTGGTCAGACCATTATTTTTAGCATGACAAGTGTAACATAAATGTGAAGTTGTGACTCCATATAAATAGTGGAATGTTGAGTAATGAATCATTCAAACTAATTAGACTGCCATATTACATATTTTATAATGGTCAAAGTTCAGCAGTCAAATATAGACATGGTGTTTGCCATTATATTATTTGTTAGATTTTGCAGTCAACAGATCAATAAATTAGCTCATTAATTATGTGACACTTTTATACTCCAAAATAAATAGGAGTTTGTTTTGCCATAGACCTGGTGAAGGATAACTTCCGGTTGTAGAACAAGACACTTCAGCTGTTAAGGCATCTAATCGAGCTTGTTGCTTCCGAAATCCAACTAATAATTATTGGAAATCATGTTTCTAGATTGAGCCAATTGATGACAAACTTGCACATAATCCAAAGTATAAGATTAATTGGCTTTATCAACCCACATTCTGAGGTTCTTAAGCAATGTTTAGGGATGATTACAAAGAACTTCGTTTGTTGGGATTCACTAAAGCTTTGGGGATTATAATTGGTCCTATCAAATTTTTTGGTATGCACCTAAACTTGTTTTGTCATTGGATCTTGCCGACCAATGTCGTTAGAGTACTGGTTAAGGAATCAATAAGAAGTAACTTTTCATTGGGAAACTTACTGCATCGTCACTTAATTCATTAAATACAAGTATTCCCAATAAAACATTACCATTTTGAATTCCTTAACCAGTGTCCTAGGATACTGATTATCATTTGTCTTTCTTGTTTTACCTAAATTTTGTCATTATCATTAAAATAGTTTATATATTCCTTGTAAAAACAGAGGATAATTTAATCCCCTCCCCTAAACTGTCTTTACAAAAATGTCAAATGGTTGCTTTTACAATTTGTAAGAATGACGTGCTAAAGTTCCTATCAAAGCATATAAACATTTAGATAACGACAACATGAATCTTGATAAACATATGACAACCTCTACTATATATATGTAAGCCTATTCAAGGTAAACTCACCAAAGTAAAATAATCTAACATACAAAAACATTTGATATCAAAGAGGTAGAAGAAGGAAGCAGAGAGGATGGAATCTTCATGCAAAGCCTTCAAGGTGGGGAAATGTGAAGGAGAAAAAGTAGTGGATGGAGAAACCATGCCCTTGGTGCTACAACCTCCTGAGGCCAACAAGGGTGACTTGGAATCCTTGGTCTTGTCTTTGAAGAACAACAAAGACTGGTTTGAGCAAATGATCATCAAGAACAGTGCTGTTCTCCTTAGAGGTTTTGATGTCAACAATGCTGAGGACTTCAATGAAATTATAGAAACCTTTGGATGGGAAGACATTCGTTATGTTGGACCAGCACCTAGGACACATATTTACAAAAGAGTGTGGACTGCCAATGAAGGGCCCCTCTCAGAGTTCATATACTATCACCATGAAATGGTTTTGGTAAGTCAAGCATATTCATATTAGTACTATGATATGGAGAAGTTCTAACATGCTCATAGGGTATAATAAATGCATATTGCAAGATTTATGCTATTAATTTTAAACAAATTTACATAAGTTTTATGTCATCGATTTAAAATGAATGGTAAAGACTGAAGATATATCTTGCAGCATGCATTTATTGTGTTGTACATGTAATAAATAGTTTCCTCATTGGGAAAGTTCTGGTGTCCAATGATCAAAGGATGATTTCAAATAAATTTTTCCAAAAGTAATTCTCTTTTGTTTTTCTTGTTTTATTTTTTGTATTCTTCTCAGTTCAGTTATCACTGGGAAAATCCTATTAAAAAATCTGATGACATGTTTTACCTGCAAGTTGCTTAGGCTCCATTTGATAAAGAAAAGAAGGATAAATTGAACAGAAATTGAGATCAACATGTATTGCAGAATTATAGAGAAGCTTTGGCTGAATTTGAGTATCAATTTGTTTGATTCTTTTGTGAAAACTGATGCAGAATAGACCAAATAGAAACAAAGTCGGCATAGATATGAGCTCACGAGAAAAACTTAAGAAATATATATAAAATTCAAACCACTAATTATAGACAATGAATGAGAAGATTCTCTGTATTCTTCCATTCTTGATATTAATATATTCAGAAGAGACTCTCATCATAAAGTTTTTCATATTGTCAATCAATCATAAATTATTTACTGCTGATTGCATTTTCGATATTATTTTTTTAAAAGAATTTGCAAGTAGAATTTGTTTAATTATTTGCATTTCCTATGGAGTTTTTTAATTTTCAATATGCTGTTTATAAAATGGGGGGTTTAAATCAACAGATCAAGGAATACCCCAAGAAAGTGATACTCTTCTGTGAGATACCACCCCCTGAAGGAGGAGAGACCCCTTTTGTTCCAAGCTTCCGAGTGACAGAAAGAATGGTGGAGGAGTTCCCAGAATGGGTGAAGTTGATGGAGGAGAAGGGGTTGAAGTACTCATTTACAGCTCGTAGCACTCAGAATGATACCTCCTCCATGAGAGGTAGAGGCTGGGAAGATGCCTTTGGGACCTCAGATCCACAAGAAGCTGAGAAAAGGTATTTTACCTTCAAACTAACACCTACATATATAGTACATATAATATCCACTACTTTTGTACATGCATGTTATGTTATCGTCTATGAAGTGCTTGTGGTACTTCTCAATAAGTGCTTATGACACAATTACATATATAGGTCTCTAAATTTTCAATATTTAGGAAGTGAAGTTGGTCTTTCTAAGCCATGTTGCATTTTTTTATTTTATTTTTTTGGACAACAAGCCATGTTGCATTTATTTAAGAAACTTGGTTTTGACTAATTAGGCTCATCATTGCTAAAAAAGCATTGTTCCATTTAGTGTTCTATTGTATAAATAGAGCAGCAGCATGATTCCAATTGAAGCAAAAGATAATAAATAAATTAATAAGCAGCATCAACAACCATTTATGTTAACTATAAATGTATGCCTGATGCTTCAGTCGCATGCATTAACACTTGTTTTTTTGTTTTGTTGCATTAATACTTATAAATAGAGAATCTAGTGAAAATCTCGGATGAGGTGTCTCATTTTGGTATACCATATCCTATTCTTATCAAATAATATCTTGCCACAAATTTTACTTTTTTAAAACTACATGGAATTTTAACTTATATAGCAAGATATTATTAGTGGGGACAGGGTGTGGTACACCAAAATGGGACAGCGGATCTTCATTCGAAAATCTCTAACATTATTTGTGGCATGTCACATTGAACTTTACATGTGTTGATGAAATTGTTGCAGGGCGACAGCTCTAGGAATGGAGATGGAGTGGCTATCAAATGGTGGGGTGAAGACAATACTAGGACCAAGAAATTTAACCAAGGTATTTGAAGGAAGGAAAGGAAGAAGAATGTGGTTCAACACAGTGGTTGGCATGCATGGGAAGGAGCTTAGCTCGGCCACACTGGCAGATGGAACAGAGATTCCAGAAAATGTAGTGAAAAGGTGTGGAGAGATCATTGAAGAAGAGAGCATACAATTTAAGTGGCAGAAGGGAGATGTTCTCTTCCTTGATAACTTAGCTTTGCTTCATGGTAGAAGGCCTTCACTTCCTCCTAGAAAAGTGTTGGTTACTACATGCAAGTAGTTTAATTTGTGATTGTTGTTATTCAATATATAATATATATGCTATAAGAGTGAGAAAAAGTATATATATTGAGAATAAAAGCTATAAATAAGTGTCGTTCACCAATATATGTTAAGGGAATATGTAATGTGATGTATTACATCATTATTTATCATTGAATAAAATTGTTCTCTATGCAGAACCTATTACTTACATGTGAAAGTCCCGCCAATTTGAGACCAATTATATGTGAAGTTGGTACATGGAAAATTATGTAACAAACTGCACTTTATATATGTGTAGCCATGTAACAATCAAAGAATGAAAAAATCATTGCAAGTCAAAAAAAAAAAATAAGTATGAATAAAAAAACAATAAATTACTCAACAAATCTCAGGTGTATTACCATACTCTACTTTGCAGACAGAAAATGTGATTACTATAAAAAATAAAGGTGAAGAGGGCTAAATCAAAACAAAACTATAACAAAGCAAAAATAATGGATGAGGGAAAGACCCTATACCTAAGGTGAGTTTTATGATTGTATTTTTCATTTGAGTGGCCCCAAACCATGACGAACAGATGTGGCAAGAGAGACGTGACATTTCAGCCAACAAATTTCAAATTTATTTTTTTTTTGACACGAACAAATTTTTATTTAAAAAATAAAAGAAACTCAATTGTTTGGATTGTGTCAAATCATTTGGATATATATAGTTTGGACGAAAATTGATTCGTACAAAAAAAAAAAAACTTCTACTAAAATCATATTGAGATTTTCAATAAAAAAAAATTATATTGAAATTCTGATTGAACGTGTCTAAGGCTCAGATTGATATATATTTTAAAAAGTTGGGGGGTGGGGGGATTAAGAATAAGTTTCGATGCCCATAATTTTTTCTTCATACGATTTCCAATTGGGCTGTGAGTATTCTAAATTTTCCTTTACACTTGTATCATTTACCACATACCTTCAGGGAGGTAAATATAATTTTAAAATAAGGAGCATTGGGTGTAATAAAATCATTAAAGATCAATATAATTTTGTCTTTAATAAAATACTTGTAATCTTCATAAATTATTTAAAAATATTTATATTCTTCCTTTCTAATACAATTTCACTTTACAAGCTTTCCCAATATAGTTAAATATGAATAAATATCAATTCAGTTGCCATACCCAGTGACACCGACAACATCAACTTGCATTTACAATGCAAAATGACACAGCAGAAATAGACGAGTCGCAAATAGCTTAAAAGCATAAACAATGTACTGCTGATACGGAAATGAGGAGGCCCAAGAAGACCTTATTGTATGAAAAAGGTAAATGGGAGTCCATTAAGTGGCTCCAAGGGTGCAATGCACCATATTACTCCCAGAAGAGAGAAACTTGTAACTAACTGCTGCCTAGTGACAGTAGCAGAGTGGGCTGGGGCGAGTGAGGAGGGATTTCTGTTAAGTGAGGTGGGAAATATAACTAGGAGGGAGGGAAAGAGTGAGGTTAGGCTGGAATTGGACTAGAACCCTAGGAGACCACCAGACTTCTCGAATTGTCTGGAGTTCTTTTGTAGCCTCTCTTTAATTTCTGCTTTTCCAGACTAGATATCACCTTGATACTAGCTGATAGTGAAATAATACTACAGTTTCATACTCTTTTCTCTATTTTCTCTATTGATACTCATCAATTGGTATCAAAGCTCACGATTCCTGGAGCTTTTGATTATCACTACACGTACAGCAAAATGGAGTCTAGAATGGAGAATGTGGAGAAATGCTTGCTGGAAAGGAGGACTGTAAATCAAACCCGGTTGGATGAGATCAAGTCGCTCTCCGGAAGGGAGGAAGAGGAGAGAGCGCTTCAGACGTCGATATCGACGTGATCATGCTCCGAGTCGACGTTGACAAACTCCGAATGGATCAGGATCTGTCTCCGAGCTGCTGGATCGGGCCTTGCTGTTAATAGAGAAGAACTATGCTCTACCTGGAGGAGGACTGGCTGAAGAAGGTGATGAATCGGGGCCGAGATTGGACTCCGAGCCCTTGATGGATCAAGGCTCATCCAACCATCAACAAATGGGAATTCCTCAGGTTACTCAAATCCCCTCTGAAAATGCAGAAGAGAAGAAGGATACGGAGGAGGAAGAGGATGGTAGAGGAGGTGGTGGGTCCATTAACAATATCTCTTAAACTGTTACAGAGGTCAAAACACCGAAAGAGGAGGAGAAACTTCAAGCCGGGCATGTGGAGGAGATCGAGGTGGAAGGTGTTGTCGGTGGTGATGTCTCGGATCTCTCTGACATGGAAACTGAAAATCAGAGTGCTGGCCGCAGCCGAAACGACGGCGACCGTGGTGTTGGTGGTGGCCGAGGTAGTCTGGTGGAAATAATGAGCGGTGGAGGGGGCGTGACGCTATCGTCGGAGCCACCAAATCTAGGCGTGCCCAAGGCGGAGGTGGATTTGTCATCTCTAGAGCTTCCACCGTCAGCACCGCCGGGCCACTGTCCTTGTTTAGCGGCTGTGAAGTTAGTTTTCGTGAAGGTAGGAATGGAGGAGCTGCCGCCGCCGGAGTCGCCAGACCGAAGTGTGTACATAGAGGCCGGTGGGACACTCATCGCAGCGGCGGGTGGGTCATCACCTGCCGTTGTCAAACTATCATCTCTTTATATGGCTGAGATGACCATCGCATGTGAGAGGGAGAAGGGAGCTTGGGCAGCAATGGAGGAAGTAGGTTAAAATTTCGACCTAATGGGCCAGGCCCAAAAGTGTTCCATTAAGAGAATTTCTGCTGCTAGAGTAAGGTCTCACATGAGACATAGGTGGCGTTTGGAAGAGCTTATTTAAGCTCCTTTTGACTTATCTGATGACATAAGCTCTTATGCAGTGTGTTTGGCAGAGCTTATAAAAATAACTTATGTCATCCCATAAGGAGTTTTTGACTTATTTTCATAAGTTGCTGGGAGAAGCTTATGGAATTATCATAAGAGCTTATACACTAAACACCCTCTCCATGTTTTTCACTATTAGAATCCTCTTATGTCCCTTTCTTTCTTTTTCTTTCTTTAAGCGCTTATGGCATAAGCTCTCATGCGAAGGTCTTATGTGATAAGCTCTTAATTAAGTTGTTTACCCAAATGCACCCATAATACTGGGCCTCATCAAGTGCTTAAAAATAAGACAATGGGCCAACTTAATGAAGAAAAGATGTGGGCCTTAGAAGAAGGTGAAAATCTAACAATTACTGATGCAAACAATGTGGAACTCAGGGCTGGTCGTGAAGCTGGAGAAAATATTCACATACAGCTATCCTCAGGCATAGAGATCGACTATGAAATGTATGCTAGATTTTCTAGATTGTTGTCTCTCGATAGTTGGGCCTATTTATATGCTAACAAGACAAGATGTACCACGTCTGTGTTTTTCATGCCATATGATTCTAGTGATGGCAAGGATGATTTCAATGTGTTTTTCTACTCTTGCGATGGAAACCATGGAGGCTTTGACTGTAGCATTGAAATTGCAACACATCAAGGGTATATTTGGTCATCAATCCTTCTTATTGTATTGAGTGCTGCAACCATACTTCCTGCCTATTGGTCCCTTTGGCAGAAGACATCAGTAGAATGGGTTATACTCACATCCAGTAGAATTTCAAGTGGAATATATCCTACAGGTGATGCAAATATCATGAACTCTCGGTCCTATTTTATTTTCATGGCTGCCATTAGCACTTTCCTTTATCTAGCTACCATTGATGAACGATTCAAATTGTAGCTATCCTCACAGCCCTAATGACTTTTATTAATGCAACAAGGCCTTCCAATGTTGTTCTTGTGTTTGTGATTGGTGTTTCTTGGACTGGTCAATCTGATGGTAGACACAAGTCCTTTAGGGACATATGTTTCAAGAAAATGAACATTGTCCCTAAGAATTTAAGGAAAATTCTTAGAACTGCTATATTAGCTGAGTGCAGCTCTCCTAAACCGGAATGGGTATCTCCAAAGCTTGGCCTCTTACTATATATTGCATGCCCTGTGGTGCATCTACAGCTTGGAGGTGGAGGCCATACCTCAAAGGTGGTGAAAGTTGAGGTCATCACAGGGAAGAAGTATGACAAGAAAAAAAGTGGAGGGGGTATAACAATAGCAATACAAGACATTGAGATAGTCTTGGATTTCTTCTTATTTGACCCAGGTGGAATAGATGCAGAATCTAAAGGTGGTTGTGCTGCTATTATGAATTCATGCCCAATTTTTATCATTGACCTAACTCTTGTGGCTGAAGTCCACTACACTAGTGGAGTTGAAGTGAATTTCCAGAACAACTTTCTAAGGAGCCAAATCAGTGCTGATAACTTCCAAGACAATGCTTGTGGTTTCTTACTGGTACTTGTGGTTTTCATCCCACCAATTTCTGATGGGATATTGGATATTATTGTTGCTTGCTGCAAGCAATGTGGAGCTAAAAGTAGCAGTACCAAAATGGGTTCCAAGAAATGGGGTTTTCATCTATCTGGTTTCAAGCAATAGGATCCCGGTGGGTGTTGCTCTTCTTGCCCAATCCTCAAAATGGAATTACTAGCTGCAAGACAAGATACGCAGGGAAGTGTGGAGATGCTAGTCAAAGGGAAGCAATTGCCCACTTATGAGAATTCCAAGGAAACAGTAGCTGATGTGCAAGAGCAATTTCCCATTTTTCACCTTGAGGACAAGGTGAATTTTGAAGGGGAGGGTATTGATGCAGATATGAGAAGGCCCAAGAAAACCTTAGTGTATGAAAGAGGTAAATGAAAGCCCATTAAGTGGCTCAAAGGATGCAATACACCAGATTACTCCCAGGAGAGAGAAACTTGTAACTAACTACTGCCTAATGGCAGTAGGGCTGGGGCGAGTGAGGAGGGATTTCTATTAAGTGAAATGAGAAATATAAATAGGAGGGAGAGAAAGAGTGAGGTTAGGCTGGAATTGGACTGGAATCCTAGGAGACCACTAGACTTCTCGAATTGTCTAGAGTTCTTTTGTAGCCTCTTTAATTTTTGCTTTTCCAAACTAGAGATCACCTTGATACTAGTTGATAGTGAAATAATACTACAGTTTCCTACTCTTTTCTCTATTTCTACTCAACAACTGCAATAAAAATTAGTCTAAACTTCTGCCTTGTTGATATTAGCCAAACAAATTGGTGTACATATATCTTTAAACCAAACCTAGTGCCCTTGGCAGAGGAGTAAAAGAGGGCAACATGGCAAGAAAAATTGTCCTACTTATTTCTGTGAAACAAACATACACAGTAAAAACACAACATTGAAATATGGTCTCTAAGATAACTATGGTGCTATAATGGGAGGCTGCCTTGGCTCTTGTTCTCCACCATAACAAAACACTAACAGCCACCTAAGAACTGCGACTCATGCCGCGTCCCCTTCCTCTTCCAGAATAGCCATACCCTCTTCCATAATAACCACCTCGAGGATATCCACCACGGCCAGGACCACGGCCCCCTCTACCACCACCGCGGTGCCTCGTGAAATCACCAAATGTCTGCACCACAAATCAGCAAATGAATTGAACATTGTCCCCGACTATGAAATCAAAACATGAGACTGACATTACCTCAGTATCAATCTTAATTTGTTCAGAATATCTAATCCTCCCATTCTGTGAAGCATGATCAAGCGCGTTGGATGACAGCGAATCAAAGAAATCATCCTTGTTATAAACAGGCTGTAAAAACCATGAAAAGCAGTGTCAGAGACAGACCAACAACAAAAATATATTTCCATATTAACTGAATACGCATCCAATTGCACACAAAATAACATTACATGAACCTTAAGATTTGATGAATCGTCATTGTCATCATCTTGACTGTAATCTTCATCAAATGCATTTTCTTCCCCATCTTTCTCTTTTGCATGAGACTTGTTGCTTTTACCAAGATGACCCCATACCTCATCCTTTTTGAACTTCTCATTCATTGCCATGAAATCAAAATCTTCAGTGAATCTTGTGACAGGGCGCAAAACCTGCCAAGCATTAATTCAATCTTTCAAAGCCTCAACTTTATTATTACAATCTTAAAGATAACAATAAAAAATTACAAAATTAATGACAGAAACCCCTTCTGGAAGAGTTATTTAGCTCATATTGATTGCTCAACCACAGTTACCAGATTTGCTCTCTGTCCCAGGGAATCACATCACCACAGTTACCAGATTTGCTCTATGTCCCAGGGAATCACATCTAAAATTTGCCATACTGCTTACAAGATTTGCCATAAACAAAGTCTTTGTAATATGGCGGCAAGAAGCGAGGAAACACATATCCCCATGTATCACGTCTCTGGTAACTATGTGCTCAACAAACATTCAAAAGAAGCATATCTTACCCACTAAAGACCACAGATTAAGAGATACTTTGAGCATAATTTATTATTTTGATATTGTACCGTGAAAAAAGATCTGTGAACTCCGAAATTCAAAATAACAACCCCGCCTCCCGCTGCACTCTCCATCCCGCTCAAAAACCAAAAAAATTTGCTAAAATACAGCAAATCCTCCAGCAAGTTCTCGATTTCTATACATAAGGAAATACAAGAATTATACATAATAAAGATAATAGCAAACAGATAATTACCCCAGTTCCTCTTCCTCTTCCACGCCCTCTGTAACCATAGCCAAGATGAGTTTGGGCAGGAGCTCCACCGGGCTTAAAACAGTGCAATCAAATGTCAAAAGTCCTTCTCAATCAAAAGATTAGACGATCACAAGATAAGTTGACATAATAAAATACTCATACTTGCAGTCTAGATATGAATCACATGCTAAATTTATTTGATAAAAGTAAAAACAGAAACAAATTGAAAGAAGCTCAACAATCATCATAATCCATTTATGGCAGTTTGCCTTGTCATTAAAAACCATAGACAAACAAGACCAAATCCTACTTTAAATTGTCTGCAAAAGAACAATCAGAGAAAACAACAGGGGTGGGGGAAATAAGAGTAGGCATACTCAAGGTTGTCAGACTCGCGAGTCTACGTAGACTCGTGAAGGGTACGTAGACTCGACTCGTAAGAGTCTACCTAATATAAAAAAACGTATAAATGGCATATATATAACATAAAACAGTAACGTCATAATCCAAATTCATCTAAAATCATAATCATAAAATAGTAATTATTATTACTATTACTACTACTACTACTACTATTATTATTATTATTATTTAATAGGACTCCTTATATATATATATATATATATATATATATATATATATAAAACTACAGTGTAATAGAACCTAATAGAGTTTACCAGCCCAGCCCAAACTATTTGCTGATGCTATTGATTTTAATTTTGACTAGACCCTCCTCTTCTTTCTTCCCTGACCTACAGACAGAGACAGAAAGTAACCCTAATCTCCAACATCTACAGAAACAGCGCACAGTGGAGAAGACCCTTCACACGGTGCCTTTGCACAGGTGAGGGACGGCGGCTCGCGACAGGCTCAGCAGGAAGCAGAGACACGGTCGCTCGCGACAAACTCGCAGGGATGGGGAGGAGCAACTTCGCGCGGTGGTGGTCCGAGGTGGTGTGCCAATTTGTGGCTCTATTCGCGGTGAAGATTCAGGTCCAGTTGCAAACTCGCTGACTCGCACCTAGACTCGCGAGTTTGAGCGAGTTTGACCGAGTCAAACCAAGTTTGACCGAGTTTGCTCAGATTTCGATTCCACCACCGAGTTAACCGGTTTTGGCTACCTAGAAACATAGAGTCGGACGATTCTACGAGTCAACTCGCGAGTTTGACAACCATGGGCATACTATCTAAAATACAGAGAACAATTTCCAAATATTACTTGACTCGATCAAAGCCTAGCTTACATGATGGACAGTGAATACCTTCCAATGGAAGATCAAAGAGAAAGCTATAAGAGCTGTAGATGGTAAGAAGATATTTCAATTAATTTACACGACTCCAGACTCCACCAGATACACTATAGAAACATAAAAGCATTTGCAATACCAAAATATGCATGTGCATATGTGTGTGTATGTCTGCATTCATAAAACAGATAGATCAAGAGCAGAAGGATACCCTGTCACTGTATCGTGAAGTTACTGGCAATGGCAGTATTGGTGGTTGACTTTCAGCAGCAACTGGACGAGATGGCTCAGGAGATGATGTTGACGATACCTGAACCACTTCAACATCCTTATGAGGTGTTTGTGAAGGCTGAGCTGAAGAAACTATAGGTGGTCCAGGCTGCAATAATTGACCTGGGGTTACCAAAGAAGGGGCTGGCGTTTCTGTAAGGATAGAATTTGATGATCCAACAATTGCAGGAGACAACTGGGATACAGTTTGATATGTCAAGCTTGAACCTAAAATTGCATTAGGTTTGCTGGATATCGGTGGCGTTATGGCATTTATATCTGCAGCAGAATTGGTCAAAGGAGTCAGTGATGGTAAGTTAGCAGCTCGTGTGACTGCTGAAAGTGAAACATTTGGTGCCTTGTTTGTTGCTGATACTGGCAAAGTTTCAGAAGCTAGTGTTGCAGGTGCAGGGGGCAAAGTAGAAGGTGCAGGAGGCAAAGCAGAAGGTGCTGGAGGCAAATTTGAAGGTGGTAAAGAAGCAGATGTTACACTAGGGGTGCTACTACTCACAGGTAGCAAAGAGGATGGCAATTCGGGTAAATTAGAAGATCCAGTCGGTAAAGAGAGACTAAAATTGGGATACTGCATTGACTGCTGCACAGATGAAGGCATTGATAAACCAGGTGGTGGTCTCAGCAAAGACTGTTGGTGTAAATGAGGAAGCCCATTTGGGGTACCATAATATCCTTGCCAATACATCGGCATAGCAAGCCCACCACCATTTGTATTTGGGGCAGGTGCAGAAGCTGCCCATGACCCTATGTTCCCTCCAGGTTGATACAAAGGTAAGGGGCCTTGAAAGTTTGAGCCAGGGAGTCCAAGTTGGCTGGCATGAGAACTATGATCAGGCAAAGCCCCACTCACAACAGAAGGCAAATTTGTAGATGTAGTGACTGGGCGAGGATAGTGAGACTGCAAATTCAACTCCATATAATTAGGATGTGATTAATTTAATTGATTCATTATCCAGACAAAAAAGACTCTCATCAACCTGAATAATAGCAGGGTCATTGTTGACTTGTGGAGTAGGCTGAACAGGTGGTGTAGATTTAACCTGTAAATCCTGCAGAAAAAATTACAACAAATGTCTAATGTGATCTGATTCATATAACATAGAGATCAATTATTCAAAGCCTGCATGGACTAAAATCTAAATGAAGCCTTTGTCATGCAATAACAATAACTTAAAATAGCATAAGAAAATATGGATCAGCCTTATAATGTTCCTTTTCCCTGCTTCCAAAATATCTAATGATAATAATGTGACTCACTAGCAATTACTATAACCATAGAGCTTTTACAAAAGGTTAGGGACAAAGATGATCACCATACATATGCATAAATGACCCAGTATTTTAATGATTCTAGGACCAAGTGGTCCCAGAAAAGCTTTCTAAAAAAATCACAGCAGAGACATGTCTTTCAGGGACCAGTACATTAACCATTTAGAAAAGGTGCTTGTATATGTTACATGTTAGCTACCTTGATGTCAGATCCTCGGAACAGTATATACTCATAAACCTTGTCACCTGGAGGAATTTGTAGACCATCCTTTTTCCTTCCTTCTGTTCCAAAAGATCGCACTGCCTCAAAAACAAAAGTACCAGTCAACCAACCCAGCTGGTGATAATAAACATATGAAGACATATTTACCAGCATAGAATTAAATAAAAAAGTTTTATCAAAGAAATAAGAAACAAAAACAAAATGATAAATTCGCAGCTGCAATAATCCAAAAGGTTACAAGAAATCTTGCACAATTGAAGCCAATGACCTAACCCTGTCCATATATAATGTAAGCAAACAGCAAAGCCAATGTATCTCTTTCACCAAAAGAGCCAATGCATCTCTACTTAAATGTGATTGAAGTGGTTTCTTCCTTTCAACAGTAATAGGGGACTTAAGTCCCATACAGCCATACCTCACTATTGGACTGTAACAAACAAAACCAAAGGAAAGGGGTACTCCCCCTAGGGAGGAAATTATTCTTCATCTTTTTTCTTAACTTGTTTTTCCTTCTGAAGGTGATCGGAAGTAGTGGGAATAGGAAATATTTGAAGGAGACTTTATGAACTCCCAATTTTAAACATTGACGACAAAAGGAAACAAGTCAAAACATACTTGAAATAGTAAAATTCTATAAATGCTCTTCCATCTCGTGTTCCCAAAAATACGAATGTCAATTATTTTTTATAGAAATGTCAGTATGTGTGCCAATTATTATTCTCTCACTAAGGTTAATCATCTAAACAAAGGAGAGAAAAATATGTATATCGATTCTTTAATGATTACTGCAATACTTTCCATTCCATTTAGTGTGGTTTCAGTGTATTGGAAGCTGTATCATTAATCTATCTCAGTTGGAGTATCTGAAATAGTGAAATGTGCTTCTTTTAGTGTAGCATCAATGACTTGGGGTTTTTTAACTCAGAGTGTGTTAATGCTGTTCGCATTTGTTGATTGTACGGCTTTATATCATGGTCATTAATCCGGAACTTCGTACAATTGATTGTATGGCTTTCTGTCATGATCATTAATCCAAAACGGGACAGAAGGCTATGCAATCAACAAAGGCAAAAGGCAAACAATAAACTCAGAAATTAAAAAAACCGAATGACGAGTGAATCACAAGCAACACTAAAAGAACCACAATTCATATACCACAACCATGATAGACTAATTCCAGAACACTAAAACCACACTGGTGAACAGCAGATAACTCGCTTTTCAATCAAATTATTCCAGTTCAGGGCACACGAGCTAACAGTAAAACATGTTCACAACAATCAAATCCTACTGAATAAAAGATAAAATAAAACAAACAATCACAAATTCAGTTCAATTTTCCTTTCACAGCCATTTAACAAAGCCCACACTTCAGAATAAACATGGGACATAATCATAAGAAACATAAAAATCAAAACTTGGTACTGAATTCAAAGATCTGAAATCAAAGAAACCAAACTCAGCTAAAAACAAACAAAACCTGAAAATTCCTTCAAAAAATCAAAAGGGGGTAGTAGAATCAAACCGTTTCTGAGGCCAATACTGGATTCTTCGGTGTTGACGTTGTAGAGAACACCTTCGTATCTGATCTCACTTTTGGAGGTCAAGCTTATCAAGCATCCAATGTAGGAATCGGCAGCGGAATTCGAACGAGAAGCGCTCTCTGACAACGCCATAATCGAACGCGCATTCGATTAGGGTTTAGGTTTGGGGGTTGGGTTAGAAGAGAGAGTTCTCGTTTTGTTTTGTTATTTTGAAGGCTTTATCGGTTTCTGCTGCTGTGAGGTGGTGATGCAAAATATATATATATATATATATATATATATATATATATATCAATTAGCAGAGTGTCTGTCCGTTCGTATTTCGAATACTTTTACTTATCTTTATTATATAGATTTATCCAACTTTACAATGTGACATGACACACATTATATACATCAGTACATTAATAATATCATGTTACAAATAAATATAAAAATAAATAAGATACATCTTTTAATAAAAAACAAATCCAAGATACCAAATATTATTTAGTTACAACTATTATTTGATACCAAAGATAGTGTTTTAATAAATTGTAGAAATAATACAACTTATTATATAGTAAATATGTACATTATCATATCGAATACAATACATAATACATTACCTTTCTAACCTTTGAGCCCATAATTCTCTTTTTACCATGTTCCATCGTTGAGTCTTATTTGTTGTTAATGTCGAACCCCACCCAAAAGAGTATATCTTTAGATGATGTACCGGATTATCAAAAGATTAGAATATTGGTTTTTTATACAACGACATAATATGAAGTATCTAATATAAATTTATAATTCACCTTATTGTCAACTGGGCATATAGATGCGATTGATTGCTCAGCCTTCAATATTTTCCATAGTTTTTGACAGTCGTGATCCTATCATTTTTTTAGTCGAATTATTAATAGATTGATATGAAAAATATTTTTAAAAAAGTTGTTCACGTGAACCTACCTGCTTGATATGCACATGCCTGAAATATTTGTCATCATCTCTTGCAATAAACGGTAATATATTTGAAACGGTAATTTAGTCGAATTGTTAATAGATTTAGGCATGTTAAAAAAGTCAGTCAGCTACACAATTTCTTTTTATATGCATAATAATATATTAAGCAATTAGAGAAACCAATAGCTTGATACGGTAATATATTTGAAAACAGCAATTCAACCACATGCTAATTAATATACATGCATGTCTTTCATTTCTTCTTAGCATGACCAAAAGGTTTCACCATTTAAATGACACTGGGATATGATCAGATGAATAAGACAACGTCATCTGTTTGAAACTTTGATCCAACTTCCATATTAAATAAGCCACCATAAATCCAGATTGCGATTTCTTTCAGTCATATATATACATGTATTCAACCTTAATCGGTCTTTGCCAAGTGTGTCAAGCATTGATATTTTCAAATGCTCATTCCACCCATCTCTCTTTACAAATCTTAGACCTTCATTTTTACATTAAAAAGCCATATCATCGTAACCCAAAAAGCAAAAAGGGGAATGTCTAGGTAAAAGATTAGAACACACATACAAACACCCAACTGATGTGATACTTCCAAGTAACTAACACAAACTCACACTATGCCCTAAGATTGGAAAGCATGAATAAAAAACCCAGAATCAGATACACCTAAATTTTCAAAAATAAAAATAATGAATCTATCTTCAGACTTAATTGAAGGAAATGAAAAAAAAAACCAACAAAACCAGAGCAAATAAAAGAAGATACAAAGATCAAAGAAGGCATGTAGATTACATTTAAGTTGTTCAGTAATAGAAGGAAGATCAGCAAAAGTAGAAGCCATGAGTGAGTGGGGTGATTCTTGGAAATGAAAAGAAATGTGGTGAAAACAGTCACCACCATCAACTGATAATTTCAAATGCTCATTCCTCCCATCTCTCTTTACAAATCTTAGACCTTCAGAATGCCAAAATGGTGCCTTAGTCACTGACAATTATCATGGATAGTTTGACCAAAAAGCATTTAACACTCCAAAACCCACTGAGTCCAAGCCAAAAACAATTCAAACATCATTGTTCCATCCATCCTCGGGCAATGCAATATGTCATGTTTGAATAGGTTTTCTTGTTAATTCAGTCAAACAAAACAAACAAATAGGACAATGAGCATCATCGTCTAGTACAAAAGTTTGGAGTTTGGAGTTTGGAAAAAATTTCAAACTCATGTCAAAATAAATAAATGCAGAACATCAGGGTACATACCCAATGCAACAAAAACTTGCACATATGTCCTTTGTCTTCTCCTTTCAATCCTCTGCAAAAGCTTGATGTTCTTATAGGCAGAACTGCAAAAGAAAGACAATATTATATATTATTTAAACTTGCACATCCTTTTAATCCTCTACAAACTCTTTGCTTCTTTCATTCATTTGTTGTGCTCCCTCTTTGGTCATATTCATGCACCTTCCCTGACTGTTTATAATACGATAGGATGTATCTGTAATATGTAGCTATTTTTCACAAATAAAAACATTTGTTATTCTTTAAGACCTGCAATAAATCCTGGTAAACTTGTATTTACGCCACATATATAACCTAGAATGTGTCACTAACCATCATTTGAAAATGTGTCACCATAGGTGGCATAGGCATTAAACCCAGAATGCAAGTGGTGATCAACACCAGCATCAACACTCGATCCTCCACCATCTATTTTTTATAAAACAATCTTGGCTCACAAAAATTATTCTTACCCAAAAACCAAGATGGATGTACACCAATTTCTTTCAACCTTCAAAGTGATCCATCCCAACCCCCAACCGTAGTTGTGGATGAAATATTATGTTCTATCGATCAAAATATGGGTCAACTCTAAAATGTGACAACAACAACAACCAAGCCTTATCCCACTAGGTGGGGTCGGCTACATGGATCATACGGCTCCATAATGTTCTATCATGAATCATGTTAACAGTTAAATCATTGGCCTCCAAATCTTTCTTAATAGTTTCTCCTATAGTTTTTCTTGGCCTACCTCTGCCTCTAGCTATTGAATTGCCCTCCACTTGATCCACTCTCCTTACTACAGAATCTAAAGGTCTCCTCCATACATGCCCAAACCACCTGAGTCGAGATTCAACCATCTTTTCTACAATAGGTGCTACCCCAACTCTCTCTCTAATGCTATCATTCCTAATCCTGTCACATCTAGTTTTTCCGCTCATCCAGTGCAACATTCTCATCTCTGCTACATTGATTTTACTCTCGTGTTGATTTTTTACCGCCCAACACTCCGTCCCATACAATATCGCCGGTCTAATAGTTGTACGGTAAAATTTTCCCTTTAACTTAAGAGGTACCTTTTTATCACACAAAAAAACCCGAAGCCTTCCTCCATTTCGACCACCCTGATTGAATCCGATGGTTTACATCTCCCTCAATTTCTCCGTCATTTTGTATAATAGACCCAAGATATTTAAACCGTGTGACTTGTGGTATGTTGTGGTCTCCAACTTTCACCTCTAAGCTAGAGGTGTTTCGCCTTTTGCTAAACTTACATTCCATATACTCCGTCTTGCTTCTACTCAAGAGGAAGCCATGTGCTTCCAAAGCTTGTCTCCAAGTCTCCAACCTTCCATTTATATCATCTCTCGACTCTCCAACTAGGACTATATCGTCTGCGAAAAGCATGCATCGCGGTGCTGGCTCTTGAATGTGCTCCGTAAGTACATCCAAGACCAAGGTAAAAAGATAAGGGCTTAAAGCTGACCCCTGGTGCAAACCTATGGTTATTGGGAAATCTTATGTGGCTCCACCATGCGTTCTCACACTAGTCGTGGCCCCCTCATACATATCCTTGATAGCTCGAATATAGGCAATCCGAACACCTTTTTTTTCTAGGGCTTTCCACAAAACCTCTCTTGGCACCCTATCATACGCTTTCTCCAAATCAATGAAGGCCATGTGTAAATCTTTTTGATCCCTTCGATATTGTTCCATCACTCGTCGTAGCAAGTAAATTGCTTCCATGGTCGACCTTCCGGGCATAAAACCAAATTGGTTGTCGGTGATTTTGGTTTCTTTTCTTAGTCTCCGTTCAAGCACCCTTTCCCATAGCTTCATAGTATGACTCATAAGCTTAATCCCCCTATAATTTGCACAATTTTGTATATCTCCCTTGTTCTTGTAAATCGGAACTAAAGTGCTTCTCCTCCATTCGTCCGGCATTTTCTTTGACCTCATAATCTCGTTAAAAAACTTCGTGAGCCAACTAATGCCTCAATTTCCTAGACTCTTCCATACCTCCACAGGTATATTGTCCTATCCCAACTGCCTTGCCATTATCCATCTTTCTCAAAGCTTCTTTTACCTCATGCTCTTGGATTCTACGATAAAAAGTGTAATTTTGGTCCTCCTCTCTGATGTCAAGCACCTGTGAGCATGATAAAACTTCAAATCCTTCATTAAAAAACTTGTGGAAATAATTCTTCCATCTATCTTTAATATCTTGTTCCTTAACCAAAACTCTACCTTCTTCATCCTTAATACACTTCACTTGGTCCAAGTCTCTTGGCTTTCTTTCCCTATTTTTAGCAAGCCTATAAATAGATTTCTCACCATCTTTGGTGCCTAAGGATTGGTACAACCCGTCAAAACCTTTAGTTCTAGCTTCGCTCACTGCCTTCTTGGTCTCTTTTTTGGCCACCTTATAATTTTCCCAATTTTCAGCATTTCTACATAAAGACTAAGCTTTAAAACATTCCCTTTTAACCCGAACATTAGCTTGCACACTTTCATCCCACCACCAGGATTCTTTACGCTTAGGTCCGAATCCTCTTGATTCACCAAGCGTCTCTATAGCTACTTTCCTAATCCCCTTGGCCATCTTGTCCCACATATCATTTGCACTTCCGTTTGCCTCCCAAAAACCTCCCTCCAAAACCTTGTGTTGGAAGATCCTTTGTTTTTCACCCTTCAGTTGCCACCACTTGATCCTTGAAACCTTTTCGTGGCCTCTTCTCTTCACAATCCTTTTAACTCTTACATCAATGACCAAGACTCTATGTTGGGTAGTCAAGCTCTCTCCAGGTATGACTTTACAGTCCAAGCAAATCTTTCTATCCGATCTCATAATAAGAAAGAAATCTATTTGAGAGCTTGTCACCCCACTTTTGTACGTGATAAGATGCTCCTCACGTTTCCTAAAACACATATTTGCTATAGTAAGATCGAAGGCAGATGAAAAGTCCAAAATAGACTTGCTCTCACCATTTACCTCCCCTAGGCCATATCCCCCATGAAAACCGTCGTAACCTCTAGGTGCCCTCCCTACATGCCCATTTAGATCACCTCCTAAGAAAATCTTTTCACCTAGCGGTATTTCCTGAATTAGGCCTTCTAAATCCTCCCAAAATTTTACCTTGAAGTGTTCTTCTAACCCTACCTGAGGTGCGTAAGCACTAATCACATTAAAGGTATCTTGTTCCACTACAAATTTTAGGGCAATGATCCTATCTCCAACCCTTTTTACATCCACAATATCGTTCTTCCAATATTTATCCACAATTATGCCCACCCCATTTCTCGATTTTACTTTGCCAGTGTACCAAAGCTTAAAACCCGAAGAGTCTAATTCCTTTGCCTTTTCTCCCACCCACTTAGTTTCTTGTAGGCACATGATGATCCTCCTCCTAATCATAGTGTCAACTATTTCCATTGATTTACCTGTAAGTGTGCCTATATTCCAAGTTCCAAAGCGAATCCTATTCTCATGAGCTAGCTTCTTTACCCACACTCGTTCACAAAAATGTGGGAACCCTTGCTCATTTTTCACTACATCCAGGCGGCGATGCAGCGACCCTTGCTCTTTTGACACTGTACTCGAGCTATACAACGCGTTGCTTCTGGGCAACGACCTAGCATTAGCATTATTACGTCGTTGATCCATGTCATAGAGATTCGACTAAGTTTTACGTTGGCTATCGATGGCCTAACACAACCCTCTCCTTTTATCCGGGCTTGGGACCGGCTATGTTTAGCTTTTTCACAAAGCACAACATAGGCAGGATTCAACTCTAAAATGTGACATATTGGAAAAATCTTCAAATTATATAGTACTTCAAGGAACAAACCTTTGTTTCAAAGAACCAAAAGTTTGACTCTCGATTACAATAAATTTCAAAAGAATGTATGGCTTTTTCACTTGGGTCTTGCTAAGAAAAAGTTAAGTGCATGATGAAATTTTTAACCTATGCAAAAGAATTAATAGTAAAACTAAATCAATAAGAACTCGATCGGTTCATCCAAACAAAGATAAAGATTGCAAGTTGCATAATGTATCTTATCAAACATACATAATGAGTTGTCTTTTCCCAACTCTATTGTGTTCTCCCTGTCTTTCTTCCCTCCACCATTCTCTCCTGTTTCTTTGGTTTTTTTTAAAATGTTAAACACCCTTCTCTCTTGTTTCTCTGTTTTTTTTAGATGTTAAACACACTCTTCATGTCTTGGTTCCTAATTTAGCTACTCCTTAATTAATATTTGTGAAAAGTGTTTAAACACTCCCTAAATGGAATAAGACAATCTATAATCGGGCTGAAGGTTAAACTTCATATCTCTACTCTCTATCTTTGTAAGAAGGCTATGTCGTAACAGTTGGCTTTGAAGCACTTGAAAGTTTGGATCTCCTCTTCGCCGAGCTCTCACCATGGTGTTGTCATTGTTCCTTCAACCTCGAAGCAAGGAGTTTCTGATCCACTGCTGCATTTGATTTTGCCTTAACAATTTTCTTCTTATTTTCAATCCTTGCTTGCTTCCTATGTAGTGTCAAAGGAGTGACCAATAGTTTTATCTTTACAGCTTTGCTCATTTATTCCCTGCAACCAAACATCTACTATTCATAAAACAATTTATAACAAACTACGCATGTATCAATCCTCAATGCAATTAGCAAAACCATTAATCCATGATATATGTTCTACCATGAATTTGTAGAAATTAGAAGGGAACAAAAAGGATTAACATACATGTTTTGTTGTCTGATGTTAAATAGAAGCAATATTTTCCTTTTATCTTCAAGTTAAGAAAGTGAAAAAAATTTAACAGCCCATACATTTCCATATATTTATCTAGCCACTTTGTATCCCCAGGAATGTTCTTGTATGCCTTTGCCATAGCCACTACCCTTTTATGGAAGCTCCGCCCAACCGTAAAACATTCGAAAAGAAAAAAACAATTGAGCCTTTGGTTTTCATTACTCAAGCAGCCTATCCTATTTGAGGGTAAATGTGAAAGAATATTATACATCAAGTGAAAGGAACATGAAAATTTACATAAGCGAAAGAGTAATCGAGATAGAGTAGCAACAAAAATGATAATGGCAGCTAATCAAGCATATGAATAATATTTGGATCCTGAGTTATCCCCCCACCTTTATAAGGTATTTGCCTGCACATGAATCAACGACAACCTGTGATTCATTGTGTTGTAGTGTTAGATCACCCTGTTGATAGTTCCAGGATCATAACCAAGTACTAAGATAAAGCTCATACTTTTCGGTTGTTGTAAGAAACAATGCTTCAATGACACAACAAATAAACATATTTATATAAGTAAAGCTTCAAACATATCCAATCAAAAGCTAGGAACTAAGGAATACTACAAAGAGCTAACCTGGAACATTACACCGAAAGATCCATATACAACAACACACGCAACCATGTAACTTGTTGTCTATAATCACGAAAATAACCATGTAAGTCCACAAACCATATATATAACTGTATACTAATTATCAATGATGAGAATTCAGACTCATACCTGCTTCTTCTTGGTCTGTCCATTTTTACCACCAATGGTAGTAACAATTATATTTCCTTTTTCTGTCCCATTTCCTTCTAATATAGAGGCTTCCATCTCCTGCATTTAATTAAGCAATTTTAGACATAAAAAAACTCAATATTCAACCATGTGCTTCTTACAAAAAATGCAATGAAGGTTAAATAAAAAATAAAAAGATGAAAGCTTTTTTTTTTACCTTCTCATACTTAATGTTATTAAATCAATGGAAAAATATACATCCAATGAGAAGAGGCCAAAAAATTCCACATCAACAACTACACAATCATTGAAGAGACAGATGTTGTTGTTTTCCCTTTGTTACATTCCCCAATAATAAAGCAAGTTTGAGACATGCCTAAAGTATTTTTTATAATTGTTTCTTATGATGACTAAAAAACTGGAAAATTTACAGTTTTTGGGAATGTCCATCCTTTTAATTTAAAAAAACAAACAAACAATGAACACCTATTCGTTGAACCATTTAATGATCAAAATCTATTGAATAGAACCAAATCAACCAATGGCTTTCCTTAACCTTAACAATAAAGAGTAAAATGCTTGACCTTAACTCTTATAAAGTTGAACCCATAATAGTTACGAAAACTCAGATAACAAAAACAACAATTTGCCTTCAAATGATAAATTTAGATGAACTAAAGATAAAGAGAGAGATGGAAGGAGGTCACAGAAATATATATTGCATTATTAGTTCTTCTCACCACGTATACATGTTGATCCACTCCCCGGGAGCCGCCGTCATCGTAAAACCATCATCAGAAATCTGCATCGCATGCAGCACTAAGCCCTGCGTATTCGACAACACTATACTCCTATACACTATACTCCTATACACAGATTCATCACTCTCCGCACTTTTTCATTGTCACATCTCAGAATCGAATTTCAACCGGGTTCGCATTTCCGTTCCTTAATCGGTCACAACTATGAAACTGAATGAAACAAAAAAAAACAAACAAACAAAAAATCAATGAAACTGAAGAGAGTGTGTTTGAGAGTGTTTGTGTGTGAGTTTTTCTTTTCTTTGCTTTTGTTGGTCTTCTGTGGCAAGTGCCAGCGAGAAGGGGTAGGAAGAAATAAAGAAAAAATGGGGAAAAGAGCATTGGAAATTTACCAGATCCACTCCCTATCGCGCCCGGCCTCAGTCGCGACTCAGGACAATTAAATTCGCTGCCCAGACTCCGCCTCGCCCTCCTCTGCCCCACCGTCTTCCATCTTCCTCTATGCGCGTCCACTATCCATCGTTCACTATTGGTTTTACTGAGTATGGTTAATCAAAATAAGGAGATGGGGTCATGGGGTTGGTTACGTGGGAATTGTTGTGCGGTTGGTGGAAAAATTAAAAAATAAGCTAAGTATAAAGGTTAAATCTGTAATATTAAAAAATTGACACCAAATAATCAGTATTTTTTGAACTCTGCCATTATCTTTTAGTATAGATTACTATATAATAAAATTACGTACTCAAATTACTATATAATATATAATAAAATCACTATATAATAAAATTAAGTCCTCCAACTACAAGTGTGAACTTTATGTGAAATTTTTTTCCCTCATTCTATTGCTTCTTTTTTCAAATCAGATAAAAAAAATGCTTTTATTATTTACATTCAAAATTCAAAACTTCTTTGCATACAACACCTCCTCTCTCTCCTCCTTCTCCTTCCTCATTCTTCTTCATCCTTCTCTTCCTCTTCCTCCTCATACTTCTTCTTCTTCCTGCTTTTCCTCCTTCTTCCTCTTCCTCCTCCTTCTCCTCCTTCACAGAATATCGAAATCACCGCTCCTTCATCATCTTCAACACACATCGCTCTGGCTCCTTTCTTCTCTTGTTATTTTTTCTCATATCTAATTAAGCCTACATCGCTTCTGTCAACCTCTCCTCTGATGATCCCACTGATGACGAATTAACTCCACCAGCGATTTTGATGAACACTTTTATGGTATTTTGCTTTTTATGTTGTTTTTTTTTTTTGTAAGAGAGAATTTCCCAAATTAGTTTACCCAATATGGACCCTTAGGACAAAAAAACCTCACCTGCTGAGAAGTAAAATCGTTGGTGGTCCTCTCACTTTCCTCTATTTTATTTTATTTTTCTCTGTTGTTTCTTTGTATTCTTTGTTGTTTATTTAATAGGTTCTACAAACAACAATTTGTCTACTAGGCAAATAAATTGGTGAAGGACTTAACTCATAGGGATTTGAGATCACTCAAGTAACTTCCTTTCTTCTTCCATCTCTTCCTCCATATGTATTTTCAATCCTGTTGTAGATATTGGTTAATGGAGTGGGTTCTTTGTTATTAGAATTGTTAGATAATACTTTAAATACCTTTTAGAAGACATTTTAGAATTTAAGGTTGTTTTTACTATGAATTTGTTATTTTAGTTTTCTATCTGAAAGTTAGTCAGGATCACATATATTCTTTTATTGTAACTATGTTTTTGTTATGTCTATACCTTTAATATAAGATCTTAGGAGGATTGTAAATATTGTTGGATATTGTTCTCATGTTATTTTTCCTGATAACAGGCATTCCAAGGGACTCTCCCCTTTTTGCTAAAACTTGCTATCAAGTGGTGGTTGTTTGTTTAAGATATTTAGAATATTGGCTGAATTTGTTAGTTTTAGTTGGTGGCTTAGTGCACTTTAAAATGTTATTGGATAGATTTTATGGGTTGGTGTGCCACAATTTTTGGAAAGTGTTGTGGAATATTTTTCTTGGGCCACCCAAAGTTATTGGATAGATTTTTCTTGCAACAATTAAATGCTAACTAATATGAAACTATCCTATTGTGCAATTTGTGTCATTTGATGCTTCCCAAGTTTTTTTTGGTGTATGGATTAAGTTTGAAATTGGAAGAGTGTAGTTGAGATCCCTATAGATACAACATTATGTGGAGTTGTTATTGACCTATTATGTCTCTTGCATAGAGAAATCACCAATGTCTAATATGTTTCACTGTTTTTTCTTGCATTTGATGCTTTGTTTCCTATGAGTGAATGAATGTCAAATTACATCTATGCTCATTTTTTTCATAGAAGCGTGGTGATGTTAGATAGTTTAAGAATTTTCTCCATCCTCATCTTGATGAAGGCAATTCAATCTAATTCCAATTTAAGAGAATTTGATGGTGATGGTGCTAGATTCCCGTAACCTTATTTGGCTTTCAATAAAGTTTAAAAATGAAGAAAGAACATAAAAAAATAAAAAATTTATTAGACAATATTGTTTCAAGAACACAAGCATATGTGCATAACCTAGCAAACAAGACACTAAATGCAAGACATTTTTTTTTCAAGTACACAATATTGTCATATGGTGCTTGGATGTGAGGTTGCCTTCAATCACAGGTTCAATGCAAGACTTTTTTTGGTGGTTGTTATGTTGATATGGTTATTCCCCTGTTATCATTATTGCTATGACTCATTGTAAGATGATTTTCCTGTTGTTTAATTTGTTCATGTCATAACAAGCATCTTCATGTCATTTTTGGTCAATCGTGCATTTGTAGGAGTAAAAGGAGCTTGCTTTAGTTTTTTTTTTCCATCTTACCTATATTGGTTATTTGGATGGATTTTTGTTGTTCTGTTTCTATCACGTGTTTGTATTCTTTGACAAATATTCTTTGCTTCACATCTTTGTTGAAGAAATAAAAACTATATTGATCAAAAACTGCTAGAAGATCAATGAACCGAAAACTTAGTTAAACTTGAATCACCACAAATAAAAAACTATATTGATCAAAATCTGTTAGAAGATCTTGATGAAGGAAAAACTATAATTCTAAATACCATACAGATACAAATCATAGCATGTGATTCATGTTAATCAAAGGAAAGAGAAGAATTTCATACCTTGGAGATTCGCAGAATCCATCACAGCAGATCAGAGGGTGAGAGGGATACGAACAGTTGATCAGAATGTTAGAGAAGGTGAGAGGGTTACTCCTCTCTTTTCTCAGTTGGTTTTTGGTTTTGTGTTTCGTGCTCATAGAATGCCTAATGGGGAGGCTATTCTTATAACCTACCAGCAGAGAGTAGGGACCTCTCAACGGGTTAACATCAGAATGACCCATCCCATCAGAGGGTCACTCTTTAGTAAATACCCAACAACAATTTCATCAATTGGTTACGTAATTAAGAATTAATTTTATAACTGATATATTAATAATTTAATTATAATTTAATAACCAATTAATGCTAATCCACACATTAAAATTTAACATTCTCCCACTTGGATAGCATTAATCAATTATTAAAGAGAAATACCAGTTACGATCAAAGCACACGTTAACCAGCAGTATAAGAAATACAAGCTTTAACAATGCAGAAATAGTATCCGATAGGGAAGTAAATCATACATGCTAAAGACTCATATTTCACATAAAGATTGATGAATATAAAATTGCATATAATTAATAAAGAGAAATATACAATTCAAAAATGGTCCAAGCATCTTAAAATGCTATAAGAGATATGAATCCAAGAATGACGTCAATTTACATATCTCATAAAAAAAACGATAATGGGCAAATAATGGTTTCAGACTCCCACTAATCCAATACATCAAAAGACTTAACTAAGCCCATATGAATTACATGATTCCGGAATATTCCAACAGTTAAGCCTTTGGTTAGTGGATCGAAGAGCATGTTTCTCGTATCAATATGCTCAATACGAGTCTGAAACTCCTGAATCTTCTCTCTAACGAACAAATATTTCACATCAAAATGCTTAGTGCGAGAAGAGCTTCGATTGTTATGAGAGAAGTTCACAAAGAATGATATTGTCACAATATATCACAAGTGGCCTAGATATGCTTTCAACAATATGAAAGCCGAAAATCAAATTTTTCAGTCACATGGCTTGACAAGTAGCCTCATAGCAAGCAACATACTCGCTTCCATGGTAGAAGTAGTCGTAAGCGTCTGTTTGACGCTTTTCCAAGAAATAGCTCCTCTTGCCATCATAAAGATAAAGCCGGTAGATTTTCGGTCGTCAGGGCAACCTCGCGAAATCGAATCGAATAACCAAGTGACCAAGTTGATCGGACTTCTTATAGGTCAACATATAATCTTTGGTTCCCTCAAATATCTCATGACCTTTTTACGGCTTTCCAATGACCCAAACCTGGGTTGCTCAAGTATCTCCCTAAAGCATTTACAAAGAAAAGCAATGTCTGGACGAGTACAAACTTGAGCATACATTAAACCGCCAACAATGGAAGCATATGGGACCTTTTTCATTTCATTTATTTCTACATCATTTTTAGGACATTGAGATTTAGAGAATTTTTCTTCACCTTTTTGAACAGGTGCAGCACATGGGGAGCAAGAATGCATATTAAACCTTTTGAGGACCTTTTCAATATATCCTTTTTGAGACAATCCAAGAACACCACGTGACCTATCACGATAAATCTGGATGCCTAAAACAATAGAAGCATCACCAAGGTCTTTCATATCAAAGTGGCTACTCAACATGAGTTTTGTCTCTACAGGATTTTAACACAATCGCTAGCAAGAAGTATATCATCAACATATAGAACGAGAATGATGAATTCACCCTCACAAGTCTTCAAGTAAACGCACTGATCTGAGGCATTTTCTTTGAAGCCAAGAGAAGTGACAACCTGATCAAACTTCAAATACCATTGTCTGGAGGCCTGTTTCGACCCATAAATAGACTTATTCAGCTTGCAAACCAAGTGCTCTTTGCCTGTTTCAAGAAAAAACCTTCAGCTGAACCATGTAAACATCTTCATGAAGGTCTCCATTCGAGAAAGGCCGTCTTCACATCCATCCGGTGAAGTTCTAGATCAAAATGAGCTACCAAGGCCATGACAACTCGAAATGAATCTTTTGTAGAGACTGGTGAGAAAGTCTCTTTATAGTCAAT
Organism: Sophora flavescens; assembly: GCA_030762895.1. NCBI lineage: Eukaryota > Viridiplantae > Streptophyta > Magnoliopsida > Fabales > Fabaceae > Sophora > Sophora flavescens. Next base: position 117,744,519 of record CM061065.1, read on the forward strand.
GCCTTCTCTTTGGTTATAGCCTTTAGCTACTAGTCCGGCTTTGTACCTTTCAACTTTACCATCTGAGTACGTTTGGTTTTGAAAACCCATTTGCATCCAACAGGTTTACAACCAATTGGTAATTCCTCCGGACTCCAAACACCATTATGAGACATAGAAGACAACTCATCATGCATAGCATTCAGCCAATCGAAGCATGAGAGCTAGAAATTGCCTCCTTAAAGGTAATAGGATCATCATCATCATTGAGGTCAAACTCATGTTCCCGAAGATATACAATATAATCATCTCGGTATGGAAGGTCTGCGCACTCTTTGAGATCGTCTCGGTGGAATTTCATCAACAATAAGATCATGTTCCCTGTTCATCTACAAGTGGTGCCGCCACACCATCTTCATGTTGAAGATTCTCGATCAACATCATTAGTTGGAATCATAACTTCGTAGGAAAAGGAACAGCTGGTATAGGAACAATGGTGCGATCTTCTCTAAGAGTAACTGGTTGTGGTATATCACTCCCACTATTCAAGTCATCCTCAAAGAAAACGGCTCGATCAGATTCGACGACTCGCATAGAATGAGATGGACAATAGAATCTGCTACCTCTGGAACCCACACAATAGCCAATAAAGAAGCCACTAACAGGTCTTAAGATCAAGCTTCTTAGACCGAGGATTATAAGGTCTAACTTCGCCTTACAACCCCATACATGAAAATGTTTCAAACTCGGCTTCTTTCCACTCATGAGCTCATATGGAGTTTTTGGTACAGACTTGCTGGGTACTTGATTTAGAATATAGACAGCAGTTTTTAAGGCATCTCCCCAAAGAAAGTCTGGCAATGATGAATGGCTCAACATACATCTTACCATCTCCATAAGTGTGCGGTTACGCCTCTCGCAATTCCATTTTGCTCAGGAGTACCAGGCATAGTGTATTGAGCTTCAATACCGCATTCCTCAAGAAATCGGCAAAAGGTCCTGGGTTTCTACCCGTCTCATTATATCTACCATAGAATTCTCCACCTCTCGCGATCTTACATATTTTATTTTCCTACCTGTTTTCAACTCAACAAAGACCTTTAAAGGATTTGAAAGCATCTAGGGAACTAGACTTTTCTTGAAGAAGATCTATCCATCCATATCTCGAGAAATCATCTATAAAGGTAATGAAATACCCATATCCACCCATGGCAAGTGGTGTAATAGGTCCACACAGTCGGTGTGAATCAATCGTAGCACATCATCACACCTATTTACTGCTTTATTCCTAACCTTAGCAAAGAAATTTGCCCTTGATGCAATCAACACATGTATCAAAATCGGAGAAGTCTAGATCATGGAGAATACCTTCCTTGACTAGCCTCTCAATACGGGGCCTAGAAATATGCCCCAAACGCTCGGTGCCATAACATAGAAGAATGTTCATTAATCCTACTGCGTTTGTTTCCAATGCGAACTGATGCACATGTCATGTAGATCTAACATATAAAGGCCATCACGCAAAACTCTCCCGAACCAACGGAAACAGAATCTGAATAAACAATCAATTTCCCACTACCAAACTTAAAAGTGTAACCACATTTATCCAAAGCAGAAAAGAAAATCAAGTTCCTTCTCGTAGAAGGTGCATACACAAATCTCTTAAAAGCAAATTATGTCCGAAGGCAAAAGTAAAGAAACAATTCCAATGTCAATAACAGAAACTCCAGCTCCATTTCCCATAATAATCTTGGACTCAAGCATCACTTGGTTTCCTCGAAGCTTGTGAACCCCCGCAAGGAATTCACAACATGAATGGTTGCACTGAATCTAACCACCAAGTATTTGGAGGAACATCAATGACATTGGATTCAAAGCATGTTAGAGCCTTCTCAAAAGTCATAAATTTCTCCCCAACAGCTTTCCGATATTCTTTGGCATTATCGATCTCTAAGATACTCTCTCGATGGATTTTTCCATAGTATACTTCATCACTTTCAGCACACTCTATTAGAGTATTCCCATTTCTCATAAGCAATCCTCTCGTGCTGCAGAGACTCATTTGTGAGAGCAAATGGCTTGTCTTCCCTTAAGGCCGGATCCAAGTCAGCAATAGTTAAGTAGAGATCTAGAGACTCTTTCCAGTCCTCATAGTTTGTCCCATTTAGAGTTTTGACAGAATTTGGGAAGGAGGTCGACATAAACAGAGAATAAGGAATCATTAAGAATTGAAGGGTAATATGATTCCATATATATGTTCAGCCGATCTTGCCCATAATACAAATTTCTTATTCATTATAATTCCGCCTAAGGGTCCCGAATCATAATAAACAAGAAATACAATAAGAAGAATAATACAATGTACAAAACTTACATCACCAAAATTTCTAATACCGATAGGGTACTTGAAACCATAATTGACATAAGCTTAAGACAATAGTACGATGTATAATAACGAATTACATTAATAATAGTACACCGATAGGGTATAATTATTATTAATATAATACAAATATAACACATTAGAATAATCAATTATTTAACAACACAAATTTTGTATAATTATACCCACGATAGGTGAGTTCATAACTATACAAAATATCAATAGTCATGCTACAATTATACATTAGAATAATTAGTTGTTTAACAACACAAATTTTGTATAATTATACCCACGATAGGTGAGTACATAACTATACAAAATATCAACAATAATGCTACAATTATACATTAGAATAATTAATTGTTTAACAACACAAATTTTGTATAATTATACCCACGATAGGTGAGTACATAACTATACAAAATATCAACAAGAAATGCTACAATTATACATTAGAATAATTAAATTGTATAACAAATGCAACGATAGAACACACAACTTAATTCACATAAGGCTCTAAAATTAATTCCATCTATATGACACATGATCAAGGAGAGTATAACATATCAAAGTGTCACAAAAAGTAGAGAACAATCACAAAATTTTAGATCAAAACCTTAGAGCACAGATATTAAAAAATACAATATTTTTTTCGGTTTTAACCATATAAAATATTCGCGAGGCGAGAGGTATCTCGCGAGGCGAATCTTGTGAAAAGTCAGCAACGTTTGGTCTTCTCAGGGGTACTCGCGAGGCGAGTCAAGTGTTCGCGAGGCGACCCTAAACCTTTCATTTTCCTAGAACAGTCGGCCTTCGGGGTCGCGAGGCGAGAAGCGTAGTCGCGGGCGACCCGCAGAGGATGACAATTTCACTTGTTCTTCCGCTTTCAGGTTCGCGAGGCGAGAATAATCTCGCGAGGCGAATCTGGAATTCCACAGATGCTGATGCCCGAGAATCGCGAGGCGAGCAAAACTCGCGGGCGATCGAACCAGCTTTCACGCAAAAGGGAAACGAAAAGGCATCGATTTCTCACGTTTTATTTGATGAAATCCAACGATTTTCGAGTATGTTACTTGAATAACATGTGGGAAGAAAAGCCCTCAAACAATTTTCAAATCATTGGTCGAAATCATAGTTTCAATTTTGAAGAACAAGGCATGAAAAACGAAAGTCGTAAGGGAAAAAAATTCGGGCAAGCAAATTTTTTTACAATATTGATATAACATGATATGAAAATCCCAAAAAGATTTTGCATCTTGATTGAAAAACATAAATTAGGATTCATATAATTTTCGAATAGCTATAACATGTATCTATACCTGCTCGATACCAATTGAAGGAAAAACTATAATTCTAAATACCATACAGATACAAATCATAGCATGTGATTCATGTTAATCAAAGGAAAGAGAAGAATTTCATACCTTGGAGATTCGCAGAATCCATCACAGCAGATCAGAGGGTGAGAGGGATACGAACAGTTGATCAGAATGTTAGAGAAGGTGAGAGGGTTACTCCTCTCTTTCTCAGTTGGTTTTTGGTTTTGTGTTTACGTCATTAGAATGCCTAATGGGGAGGCTATTCTTATAACCTACCAGCAGAGAGTAGGGACCTCTCAACGGGTTAACATCAGAATGACCCATCCCATCATAGGGTCACTCTTTAGTAAATACCCAACAACAATTTCATCAATTGATTACGTAATTAAGAATTAATTTTATAACTGATATATTAATAATTTAATTATAATTTAATAACCAATTAATGCTAATCCACACATTAAAATTTAACACTTGAGAGTTTGAATCTTGCTCTTTCTTTTTTATTTTATGCATTCTGTTTCTAAATATTTTTTACTATATCTTCTTATCCTTTCTGATTTTGCACAAAAGTATACCTTCTTTAGAAGTTGAACGAATGGCTAGAGTTTTATTGGTAAGAGAGGTCTGTGTTAATCAGGGAGCATAGGGTTTGGCATTTTTTTTAAAGACACATGTTTACATATTTTTGTATTAACGTCTTGACAAATCATTTATTCATTTAATATTTATTTTTAAATTGGTCCTTTTTAAACAATATATATTAATGGAGTTTCATGATTTAGACATTAATCATTTATGAGTTAGTTATACTTATTTATATCATTTGCTTGATTCTGAAAATGGGTCTTATTTTAAGTTGTCTATATGATTTGGTTTGATTTGGTAAAGTTGTATAGAGGAATTGGAGATAGTGGAACTATCCTTCAAACCTAGGCTAATCCTTATTACATGTCATTTAATTTATTTATTTATTGCTATTTTGTGGGGATTACAATTCAAATATTCGACAATATGACACCATGACCATCATTTTTTTTTGCTGCTTTGTGGGGATTACAATTCATATATATCATTTTGCAGGCATAAAAATTGCACTCAAGCTAGCTTGGAAATGTCATAAGCTTTGACACCTTGGTCATGAGAAGCAATGTTTATGGGTTCGAGAGGTACTGCAATGTTCTCCTAAAAATGTTTTGCCATTTGTTATTATAATTGGTATTTATTTATTTGGTTTACTAATGGTGTTGCTTTTGTTGGCTTTTACTCCGTTACGAGTATGTTTGGATTGATGGAAGGGTATGGAATGGAGGGGAATGGAAATGAATGGCATGATGTTCCATTGTCTGGATTAGATAAAAAAGGATGGAATGAAATGGAAAGCAATGGAACCCATTCCATCCTATTCCATTATCTACCTTCACTTTTCTTCCCTCCCAATTTGGACGGAATAGGATGGAACCAAATATCAAAGCTTTAAAAACTTAGAAAATTATCATTATGTCCTCACCATGCTCCTTTATCTGTTATCACTCCTTATCATTTCCTTTCCATTCATATTGCTGCCACTCTCTTGTCCATCTACTCCGCCATCTGAAGCTTTAGGACCAGCTCCTAAAAGTCCCCCAACACGCAGCGATCATCAATCGAGCTGCAGCTTTGGTAGTACAAAAAGTTTTATAGCATATTCTTGTATTTCTTTCTTTTTAAATTATTTTCTTTATTTTCATTAATTACATGAGTCACAAATAATTGACTATTCATTGTTTTCGTTAATTTTTTTTTAGATTTTGCTTATTATTATTTTTATTATATCATTATTAGAATATTAGTAAATAATTGTTTTACTTTTATTAAAGGTATAATAAATAAAATCTTAGTATTTTCAAAGTAAGGGTAGTAAAAGAATGAAAAAAATTATAACTCATTCTATTCCATCCACTATCCAAATAGATATCCAAACAATGGAACATAATTTTTATTCCATTCCATTCTATTCCGCTCCATTCCATTATATTCCATCCTATTCCATATCATCCACTTCCATCAATCCAAACATACCCTACAGGAATATGTTGTCCATGAACATATATGGCATATTAAGTGTCATTATAATTGGTATTTATTTTTTAGGTTCTTTGCTTCTAATATATGGTTCATCTGCTTGCTACATGGCTTCTTTTCTTATTCTTTGTCGACTGCAGTTTGTCCCTTTGCGGGTTGTTTTTGGCCTGACTTTGGTTGTTTATTATTTAGCTCTTCTTTGTTGTTTGTGTATGGCTAGGGGTATCCCTTGCATCCATAGCGGGTCCAAAGAATATAAGTTTGTGATGATACTCCGTGGACCCAATAGGGAGCCAAAGGCCCTAGTTATTAGCAGAATGACTTTTGTACAATGTTTTAAAACCTGGTTGTACCATTGAACCGTTGGAGCGGTTAAACCAGCAAAAATCACTAAAAACAGGATTCGAAAAACAAGCCGGTCCAAACAAAATACTCTCTTTCCCTTTCATTCAACTGAAGAAAGTAACGCACATTACCCTCACGCCGCTCAGTCCCTCACGCAGTCACCCACGCACGATGGCGCCCTTCCCTTTAAAAAGGCTAATGCAAGTTGGCTTCCTTCTTCCCTCTCACGGTCAATTTATTGTGTCTTGGGTAGGTCTTTTTTTTATACAAATTTGTAATTTTTGGTTGCTGGTTCATTAGTTGTAGGAGAGTTTTCTTCTTAGTCTAGTGCTGCTGCATGGTTGAGGCTGTGCTAGTTAGTTTCTTTTTGGTGTTGTGTTGTTATTTCTCTGGTTCCTTGCTTCTCATATATGGTCCATCTGCTTGCTACATGACTTCTTTTATTATTCTCTATCGACTGCAGTTTGTCCCTATGCTTGTTGTTTCAGGCCTGGTTTTGGGTGTTTATTCTTTAGCTCTTCTTTGTTGTTTGTATATGGCTTGGGGTATCCATTGCATCCATAGCGGGTCCGCAGAATATAAGTTTTTGAGGATACGCCAGGTACCCACTAGGGAGCCAAAGGCCCTAGTTATTAGCATATTGATTTTTGTACTGTGTTTTAAAACCTGGTTTGACCAGGGAACCGCTGGAGCGGTTAAACCAGCAAAAATCACTAAAAACCGGAACCTAAAAACAGGTCGGTCCAAAAAAATACTTTATTTCCATTTCACTCAGCTGAAGAAAGTAACGCACATTACCCTCACGTCGCTCAATCCCTCACGTAGTCACTCACACACAACGGCGCCCTTCCCTCTGACGACGACTGGCGCTACTTGGCTTCCTTCTTACCTCTCACGGACAATTTTTTGTGTCTTGGGTAGGTATTTTTTGATACAAGTTTGTAATTTTCAGTTGCTGGTTCATTAGTTGTAGGAGCGTTTTCTGCTTAGTCTAGTGTTGCTGCACAGTGCAGGTTGGTTTCTTTTTTGTGTTGTGTTGCTATTTCTTTGGTTCCTTACTTCTAATATATGGTTCATCTGCTTGCTACATGGCTTCTTTTCCTATCCTCTGTCGGCTGCAGTTTGTCCCTTTGCTGGTTGTTTCTGGCCTGGTTTTGGGTGCTTATTCTTTAGCTCTTGTTTGTTGTTTGTGTATGGCTAGGGGTATCCCTTGCATCCATAGCGGGTCCAAAGAATATAAGTTTGTGAGGATACGACGTGGACCCACTGGATAGCCAAAGGCCGTAGTTATTAGCAGAATGACTTTTGTACAGTGTTTTAAAACATGGTTGTACCATGGAACCGCTGGAAAGGTTAAACCATCAAAAATCATTGAATACAGGATTCGAAAAACAGGCCGGTCCAAACGAAATACTTTCTTTCCCTTTCATTCAGCCAAAGAAATTAACGCACATTACCCTCACGCCGCCTAGTCCCTCACGCAGTCACTCACGCACGATGGCGCCATTCCCTTTAACGACGGCTAGCGCTGCTTGGCTTCCTTCTTCCTTCTCAAGGGTAATTTATCATGTCTTGGGTGGGTCTTTTTTTTTTATACAAATTTGTAATTTTCATTTGCTAGTTCATTAGTTGAATGAGCGTTTTCTGCTTAGTCTAGTGCTGCTGCACGGTTGAGGATGTGCTGGTTGGTTTCTTTTTGGTGTTGTGTTGCTATTTCTCTGGTTCCTTGCTTCTCATATATGGTCCATCTGCTTGCTAAATGGCTTCTTTTCTTATTCTCTGTCGACTGCAGTTTGTCCCTATGTTGGTTGTTTCTGGCCTGGTTTTGGGTGTTTATTCTTTAGCTCTTCTTTGTTGTTTGTATATTGCTTGGGGTATCCGTTGCATCCATAGCGGGTCCACAGAATATAAGTTTTTTGGGATACTCCAGGGACCCACTAGGGAGCCAAAGGCCTTAGTTATTAGAGTATTGATTTTTGTACAGTGTTTTAAAACTTGGTTGGACCATGGAACCGCTGGAGCGGTTCAACCAACAAAAATCACTAAAAACCTGAACCGAAAAACAGGTCGGTCCAAAAAAAATACTTTCTTTCCATTTCATTCAGCTGAAGAAAGTAACTCACATTACCCTCACGTCGCTCAGTCCCTCACGCACGACGGCGCCCTTCCCTCTTGAAGTTGACACAGGTAAACATAAGAAGGGGGATTGAATTGTGTTTGTTAATAATTTTTGAAAACAATCTTTAAAACAATTTTTGCACTCAAAGAGATATGAAATAGAAGCACACACAAAGACAAAGACCCTTTTTAAATGACTCTAACAAAAGCAATATCAAAACCCCACAGTTAGTATAAGCAAATAAAACTGAAGAATTTAGGGATAGAAAATTCACGCAAGAGATTTTATCCTGGTTCACTCTCTTCCAACCAAGAGCTACGTCTAGTCCCTTCGACTTGAAGGATTTTTCCACTATTTCTCCAAATAGATTACAAACAAGTATTCAACACCTCTTCAGGCTACAAGTATTCCTTTCTTACCAAGCCTCTTCAGGCTCTAACTCTAACAAAGAGATTTAAAGGTTGATCTTCTTAACTCACTAAGTGTGAGAATATGACAGTTTAAGATCATTTGAATATTACAACAATATTCAAACTAATGAATACAGACTCTTGCTCTTTAAAGAATAAAGGAATAAATGATTATAAAATGGCAAAAGTTCAGCTAGCAAGATTGTGCAGGCAAGAGTTATTTTTTTCAGTATGAGGTCTTCAATTTATAGTGACCTTCTTCTTCACTTGTTCTTCTTCACCGGTTACTTTTGAATAATCCCGTTTAGGGATAGCATTTAATGCATGATATCCGTTGTGACTGATAGCTTGACTGTAGCAATGCTGAATAGTACTTTTGGTTATCAAGGTAGCATGAATTTGGAGGTTCACTCCTCTGTATTGCAGCTTGAGTACTTGCTGTTTCTTCTTTGTGTATAATTCAGCTTTTTCAGTCATAAAGTTGTCATCGTACAGATCTTATTGTACGAACTATATTTCTTTTACAACAAGGTGAAATACTAAAGCAGATAAAACAAATGTGAGGAACAAATATTCTTTTGAAATAAATATCAATCATTTGAAATAAATATAAGAGATTTGGATTGCATTTAATTCATTCTAAGATGGAGTTCGTCTAAAAGGAAACTCCGTCTACTCATTCAAATGAGAGTCCAAGTCTATTTGATATTTTTCTTCGCTCGTCTGATGACGTGGCATATCCTTTTATCTATCAAGTCTTCAGACTTGCTATTCCTTAATGAGTTATAAAGATCTCTGTCTAGTGACGTGGCGTATAGAGCTCGTCTACTAGATTACTTTGTGTTTTAGTCCATTTTCTTCAACTAATTACTTCCGTCTGCTGACGTGCAAGATGGACGTGCTTATTTTCAAGTCTTTGGACTTGCTGTACCTAAAAAGTTATTTAGGTATTCATTTATAGCCTCGTCTAATAAATAAATCCAGTCTATTTATTTAAACAACAAGGTAACTTTACCATAGTGCTTGAGCAGCCCGTCTACAGGGGTGGACGCGTATTTTTCAATCGAAACTTATCCCAGGTTTATTTTACTTATAAAAGCGTTCCTGCATAACCGAAAGCACTAGTTAGATCTCAACTAATACTTTGCCAAGCAAATTTAATCCTTTTGTTAGCATCAAAACTTAGAGATTATTAAATCCAAAACCACTTTGGTTCCAACAATCTCCCCCTTTTTGATGATGACAAAAATAATTAAATTTGAAAATCAAATTCTAAGAGAGCTCGCAGGGCTCCCCCTAAGACAAAGCATTCAAATACTTAGACAGACTTATAAACTAACAGATAGGTACAAACACTTATCATTCTTAGAATCTATATAAACACAAGTATATCAGAGCAATATATCAAGTAGAAAAGAATATGCGAATGCAAACACATAAGAGCTTTCCAACAACTGACTTTATATATATAATTCTCTTTCTTTTCCTTTCTCCCCCTTTTTGTCATCAGCCAAAAAGGTACAAAAGGAGAGGATCACCATTGTCAGTACAAAAGAGAAAAGAAAACTAAGCAGATGGAGGTGGTGGAGGAGGATTCTGAGTTTGACTCTTCTTGAAATCTATAAGAAATTTAAGCATTTTATTCACAACCTCTAAGGTTGGAGCCATTGAGGTTTGAACCTGCTGATGAACATCCTCCTTGATCTTCTCAACTATCTTTTCAACCTTTTCATCTACCAATTTGCCAACCCTTTAATCTACCAGCTTTCCAAGAACTTCTTCAATATTTGATGGTAGAGTTTGATGCTTTGAGCTTTCTGCAGATTCTTGAAAAGTGCTCAGAGTTCTTGACTGATCTTCAGGGTGTATTACAACTATTGCCAGAGGTTGAGAAGATTGTCTTTCTGACGAGCTCTGTTGGTGACAGGATTCAGCAGTGTCTTCCAAATTATCAGCAATGACAATTTGTCCATTTACTTCAACAATAAGGTCATCTGAGATAAGCTTTGGAGTAGGTTTGGTTTTTACTATGATTTCCTTTGCCCATCTAACAGGGTAGACAAACTCCACATTCATGCTTTTGATTGGAAGTCCCCAAAGGTCTTTATATATCATATACCTAAAGTGTGAGAGTCCACACTTTCCTCTGACCTTGGGAATATCTTCCTTTTTTTCTTCAGACAATCCAAAGGAAGATGCCTCTCTGGTGTAGTGAATTAAGTGTGACTTTCAAAAGTCAACAGCTCTGTGCTCATCGATTAACTCAATGGATTCCTTATTTAGAAGGAAATCCAACATTGAGTAATCAAAAGTCTCTTGATCAAGGTCAAGCAATGCTGACTCAGCTTCGGGCATCACTCCCTTGAACCTTCTATTCTTTTAGTCCTTGTCCTTGTTAAGATCCAGCATTGTCAATCTCGGACAGATCCTGTAAGGCTTGATTCCAATCCTGGTTGCTTCCTTGTGCCTCAACCAGGATGGAGGAACAAAATTTGCAGCTCTATCAGCTCTTAGTTGGCTGAACTCCCATTTCAGCATAGCATAGCAGAGTTGATCTAGAAACAAATCAGCAGCCCTCCCATAGATTCTGGGATGCTCAAAGGACATCCATTTTATGTCCCTTGGCATGATCATGGGGACATGCTTAGATGATCTAGCTCTCTTCTCAGGAATAGTAGGAAGATTCTTTCCCTTAGGGTTAGTCTCCCAGACGGGAATAATGTGCCTCTCAACTCCATCAGTAATTGGTATGAATGGAGGAGTTTTTTGACAAGGTTTGGGTTAATTTTCTTGGGGGGAATTTGGCTAAAGGTAGGTGGGTGACTAAAGACCCTAAATCATTGTGCATTTGAGAAGGCACATTTTTGATTAACTCACACTGTGGGTGAGGCAGGTGGAGGGGTTCAATAGATTGGCTAACTTCTTCCATATATTCAGGTAGAGGATACCATCTGTTTAGGATGTGTTCTGGTTCAGATTGGTGAGAATGAAACAGAATTTTCCATTCTCTTTTTACTTTGGCCCAATCCTAAGATTTGCCATTGTAAAGGTCGGAAGTTGGGATGAGTGGAGGAAATAGGGTTCTCAAAGGTTTGGGGAAAGGTGCACTAGGGGAAATGCCTTCATCTGGTTGATTTAACTAGGTATCATCGGCTTGTGCAGTGATTGACTGTGTTGGTTGGGGTGAGAGAGGTATGGGAATATATATGTCATCTGGAAAGGGGATACGTATATCATTTATCCTAGTTTCTAAACTAGATACAAGGTCATCTACTGCTAATTGAATAGGATCATTAGCAGAGATAGTTACCTTGTGAGTTTTAGTCGACCTAGCTTTTCTTGCTGGTTGTCTCCTTGGTTTTGTTAGCCCAGTTGAAGGATCAGGCACAACGGCCTCAGCAGCAGCAACAGAGGTCTTCTGCTTCTTTAGGATAGAACTGATAGGAATGCTATCCTCATCAGCTTCCTCGTCTTCATTATGAGAGAGGATAATTTTCCTTGGCCTCTTTGCAGCAGGGACATCAGAAGGCTCCCTGATAGCAATCCCACTTGCTGGCCTTTTGGGGGAAGGCTTCCTTGTAGCAGTTGTCTTTTGCCTGGTTACCCTTCTAACCCCTAGGACTTCAGCATTATTCTGTTCAATCATCTCTTCTTTAGCCACCATTAATTCCTCAGTCTTAGCCATTGCAGCAGCAACATACATACTGAGGTTCATGTTGGCTATGTTCATCTTTCCAAAGTCTGCAGCAGACATTGGTTTATCAGCCAGTAACTTCGCTTGCTCCTCAGGAGTCTTAATAGCAAGAAACTCATATACTCCTTGAGCCTTGAAAATCTTCGAGAGAAGGTGGCATAAAGGAAGTGCAGAGAGTCTTTTCTTGTTCATCACTGCATCTCTGAATCTTTCATAAAGGATTCTTGGAAGATTGATTCTTGTCTCAGTGAGAAGATGGCAGAGACAGAATTTGTGAAGAGATGAGAGGTTGTCCTTTGATCCAACCTTGTGAAGCACCACTTTGTTGAGAAGCTGGTGATGGATACGAATGATATCCTTCATTTCAACAGCCTTCCACGAGTGAGTCCTGACCGTGTCCTCCTTCATGAGACAGACTTCTATAGTCTCAAAGCCACCCAAGTCTTCTTCCCAAGACTCAGTGAAAACTAGTCCTTCCTGAGCACAGAAAATTGCTTCAGCAATAGTCTTCTCTGAGACTGTAAGCTTCCTTCTTAATATGGTTGAGTAGAAGTCAGTTTCTGTCAGTTGAATGTTTCTCCAAAAATCCCTGACAAGATTTGGGAAAACAGAGACTTTCTCCGTGAAGAGTCCTTCCCAGCCAGCTGCATTGACATATTTGCTTATGTCAAGATTGTAGTCTTTTAGCACACTAAGGTTGAAATGATGCTCTATAGCTACGTTGAGTTTGTCCACGTTGAAGGTTGAAGATGCTATTGTAAATGATCAAAGAGCTTAGGGTTTGGAGAGTAGAGAGAGATAAAGAGAGAGATAGCTCGAGATATTATGGAAGCGTAAAGTCTTTCTCAGAGGGAAAAGATTTCTTTTAAATGAATCTTGAATATCAAACGGTTTTAAAAAACTTTTGATATGACATGTCATTATGATAAAACGGCGTTGGTGACTTGGGACCATAAAAAGGTCTTGCCGGGATTGATGGAAATACTGACTCAGCAAAAAGAATAAAGGATAAATTTGTCTTGTGACAAAATAAAGAGAATAACTTTAATAATAGGTAGATGTGAACTCGTTTGAAACTTATACAATGGACGCGATCATCCATAACAGTGGACGCGTGCAATACGTTATGCAATAGACGCACAACTTTAAATATGTATTAGACGAGCATAGGTAATAGACGCAGAATTAGCAAAACAAATTTTTCTAGGCTGGACGCCTACACTAATCCACACAAATCATATTAAGATGCTTTCTAATAAAGATATATCTGTCCTCTGCAAGAGTTTTAGTAAAGATATCTGCCCATTGATGGTCAGTATCTACAAATTGAATGTCAATCACACCTTTTTGCACATAATCCCTAATAAAATGATGTTTAATCTCTATGAGTTTAGCTCTAGAATGCAAAATTGGGTTCTTAGATAGATTTATTGTAGCAGCATTATCACACATAAGAGGAATACTACTTACAAATACGTTGTAGTCCTCCAATTGATGTTTGATCAAGAGAAGTTGTGAGCAGCAACTTGCAGCTGATATATACTCAGGTTCACCAGTTGATAAAGCAATGGTACTTTGTCTTTTTCTTGACCATGATACTAGGTTAGCTCCAATGAAGTGACATCCTCCACTGGTGCTTTTTCTTTCAGTTCTATCTCCAGCATAGTCAGCATCACAAAAACCAACTAATATGTAATCATCATTTTTCTTAAAGCACAAGCCCAGATTAGTAGTACCTTTTAAATATCTAAATATTCTCTTAACTGCTGAGAGATGAGACTCTCTAGGATCAGATTGAAAACGAGCACATAAGCAGACACTGAACATTATGTCAGGTCTAGATGCGGTCAGATATAAAAGAGATCCTATCATACCTCTATATACCTTTTGATTTACCTTTTTCTCTTTATCATCTTTGTTCAGTATGGAAGTTGGGTGCATCGGGTATTCATTTGTTTACAGTCATCCATCTTAAACTTCTTTAGAAGTTCTTTTGTATACTTAGTTTGGTGGATGAGCACCTCGTCCATGGTTTGTTTTACTTGAAGTCCAAGGAAGAATTTGAGTTCTCCCATCATGCTCATTTCAAACTCTTTCTGCAATAACTTAGAGAATTCTTTGCACAGAGATTCATTAGTACTACCAAAAATAATATCATCAACATATATCTGTACAACTATGAAATTAGACTTAATGGATTTTCTACATTGGGTTGTATCAACCTTTCCTCTGTTGAATCCATTTTCCATAAGAAATGAACTTAGTCTATCATACCAAGCTCTAGGAGCTTGCTTAAGACCGTACAAAGCTTTCTTAAGCTTATATACATGTTCAGGATGGGTTTCACACTCAAAACCTGGAGGTTGCATAACATAGACTTCTTCATTAATAAAACCATTTAGAAAAGCACTCTTAACATCCATTTGAAAAAGCATAATACTGTGATGTGCAGCAAATGAAAGTAAGATTCTAATAGCTTCTAATCTAGCAACAGGTGCAAAGGTTTCAGTATAATTTATACCTTCTTTTTGAGAGAAACCTTGTGCAACAAGTCTTGCTTTGTTTCTGATTACCTTATCATTTTCATCAAGTTTATTTCTGTAAACCCACTTTGTTCCAATTACTGATTTGTCTTTGGGCAGTGGAACCAGAGTCCAAACATCACTTCTTTCAAACTGATTGAGTTGTTCTTGCATAGCTAGAATCCAACCATTGTCAAGCAGAGCCTCGTCTACTATCTTTGGTTCCAACTCTGAGACTAGTACAGAATTGTCTTGTTCTCTGAAGGTTGATCTGGTTCTTAGCTTGTCATTGGGGTTTCCAATGATCTGATCTTGTGGATGATAATTCTTGAAGTACCAAGATTTTTGAACTGTATCATGTTGAGAAGTGGAAGTTTCTGGTTGTTGAGTGGGGTCATCTTCTTGATCATCAACTTTTATCTCGGGTGAGTCTCCTGGAGTGCTTAGATCAAGATCTGCAAAAGCTTCATCTAGCTCTGATAATTTCTTATCAGGCTGTTTGTCATCAAACTTGACATGAATACTTTCTTCTACTATCAGAGTCCTAGAATTATAAACTCTAAAGCCTTTAGATATTTCAGAATATCCTAATAGAATTCCACTATATGTTTTAGCATCAAACTTTCCAAGTTGATCTTTAGTATTCAGTATAAAGCATTTACAACCAAAAGGGTGAAAATAAGATATGTTAGGTTTTCTTCCCTTCCACAGTTCATAAGGAGTCTTATTCAGGATAGGTCTAATGTATATTCTGTTCTGAATGTAACAGGTAGCATTAGCAGATTCAGTCCAAAAGTGTCTAGGGACAGAGTTGTCATTGAGCATAGTCCTAGCCATCTCTTGAAGAGATCTGTTCTTTCTCTCTACCACACCATTTTGCTGTGGTGTTCTAGGTATTGAGAAGATGTGAAGAATACCACTCTCTTCATAGAACTTATGAAATAGCTCATTTTCAAACTCTCCCCCGTGGTACTTCTGATTGAAGTGATACACATGCCTTTTTCATTATGTACACGTTTGTAGAATACATAAAAGACCTTAAAAGACTCATCCTTGTGAGTTAGGAACATAACCCATGTCCATCTAATGTAATCGTCTACTATGACAAGACCATATTTCTTACCACTGACAGAGGCAGTCCTTGTTGGACCAAAAAGATCAAGATGTAGCAACTCTAGTGGTCTATTGGTACTAACAACATTCTTAGATTCAAAAGAACCTTTGACTTGTTTTCCCTTTTGACATGCATCACAGAGAGCATCAGATTTAAACTTAAGGTTTGGTAGTCCTCTCACGAGGTTATGCTTGTTTAGCTTTGAAATTAATTTCAAGCTTGCATGACCCAACCTTTTGTGTCAAATCCATCGCTCATCTTCAATGGACACTAGACATGAGACACTTTGATTTGAGAGGTCCTCCAAGTCAATCTTGTAGAGATTGTTTTGCCTTTTTGCAGTGAATAAAAGTGATCCATCATCTTTCTTGACAGTACACATATCCTTATCAAAAGACATTCACATCCATTGTCACATAATTGACTTATGCTCAGTAGATTGTGCTTCAAGCCATTTACTAAAAGAACATTATCAATGGAGGGAAAATGATGTTTACCAATTTTACCTATACCAATGATTTTCCCTTTCTGATTTCCTCCAAATGTGACCCAACCACCATCTTTGGGTTTAAGATTTTGGGACATAGACTTTTATCCCGTCATGTGTCGTGAGAAGCCATTGTCCAAGTACCAAGACATCTGTTTTCTTCTTGTTGTTAATCAAATATGCAACAGGTATTATCTTATCTTTAGGTACCCAAACTGACTTGGGTCCTTTCTTGTTAGTTGTAATTGGAAGAGTATGCTTAGCATTTTTATTGTGTATGCATCTCGATGTAATGTGCCCATTTTTTCCACATACTTTACAAAAGGTGTTAGACGAGCTAGACTTAGCTTTGGTATGTTTATTTGGAGCTTTTGAAGCTCTATGTTGTTTAAGTGGTTTTGACTTTTTGTGAGATACGTCTTGCTCCTCTTTGTCATAACCAAGACCAGATTTTTCATAAGGTGACCTCAAATGAGGCTAAGCTTATCTGAGCCTCCCACAAGCTTTGACAGAGAGTCAGTTAGATATGTTACATCTTGTTTCGGTTTTGTAACTTCACAAGAAACATCAGGTTCACACACCATTTTGTCAGCTAGACTGACATTCATTGATTTTAGTGTATCGTTTTCATTTTTAAGGTTTTGTTTCTCAGTGCAGACCCTATCATATTCTTTAGATAGTTTAGAGAATTTATTTTTGAGACTCTTATATTCTCGTGATAGTATGGATGACTCATGCAACAATTCATCAAAAGCATTTTGAAGAGTGGACGAGTCAGAGTCCATTACCTCAAAGATCGGTGTATTCACTTTCTCAGTGCGATTAATCCGCCATGAGACAGATATTTGCCTCTTCCTCAGCTTCATTTTCTTCATCTGAAGAAGATAGATCAAGATCTTCCCATGTGGCCATTAACCCTTTCTTCTTTTTGAAGAATTTCTTTTTGTCCTTTAGCTCAGGGCAATTTGCTTTGAAATGACCAGGTTTCTTGCATTCAAAGCACAAGGGTGGACCTTTTTCCTTGGAGTCTGACTTCTCCTTGGAAATGTTTTTATTGAGTTGCCTCCTTCTGAAACCACCTTTCTTTCTCCACATATGTTGAATCTTTCTGGAGATAAAGGATAATTCATCCTCTCCTGATTCTTCATTATCATCAGAAGATTCAGACTCATCAGATGATTCAGCAGCTTTGAGAACTTTTGATGGACTTGCTTTCTTTACCTTTAGGGCAATAGATTTTCCTTTTCTGGAGTTTTCTTCTTCATTGAGTTCAAGTTCATAAACCTTGAGAGATCCAAGAAGCTCTTCCAGATAGAGTGTATTCAGGTTTTTTGCTTCCTGAATAGCAGTTACTTTGGGTCTCCATTGCTTGGATAGACTTCTTAGATTTTTTCTGACATGATCTCTATTCTCATAGATTTTTCCAAGAGATCTGAGACTGTTGGTGATGGTTTGGAATCTTCCAAACATTTGGTCTATTGTTTCATGTTCACCCATCTTGAACAGCTCATACTGATGAACCAACATGCTAATCTTGGATTCCTTAACTTGTGAGGAACCCTCATGAGCTAGGGCAAGAGTATCCCAGATTTCTTTAGCAGTATTGCAGCTGTGAACTTTGTCATGTTCAGATCTAGTGATGGCACACATCAAATAATGCTTAGCTTTAAGATTCAGTTGATGCTTTGCCTTTTGATCTCGTTGTCCATCGCTTCAAGCAACAGCAGCTCCATTTTCATTTCTGGGTTCAGTGTAACCAGTTTCTATGAGCTCCCAGATGTCTAGACTTTGTGCATCCAAAAGGCCATCATCCTCTTCTTTCAATAGTCATAATCAGAACCATCAAAGAGAGGATGTCTGTTGATAGCTTGTCCTTTTGCATCCATGGTTGTTGGATCGTACTCCCTCAGCACTTGTTAGATGCTCAACCCTTTCGAGGCCGAGCTCTGATACCAACTGAAGTTGACACAGGCAAACACAAGAAGGGGGTTGAATTGTGTTTGTTAATAATTTTTGAAAACAACCTTTAAAACAAATTTTCCACTCAAAGAGATATGAAACAGAAGCACACACAAAGACAAATATTCTTTTTAAAAGACTTTAATAAAAGCAATATCAAAACCCCATGGTTAGTATAAGCAAATAAAATTGAAGAGTTTAGGGATAGAAAAGTCACGCAAGAGATTTTATCCTGGTTCACTCTCTTCCAACCAAGAGGTATGTCCAGTCCCTTCGACTTGAAGGATTTTTTCACTATTTCTCCAAATAGATTACAAACAAGTATTCAACACCTCTTCAGGCTACAAGTATTCCTTTCTTACCAAGCCTCTTCAGGCTCTAACTCTAACAAAGAGATTTAAAGGTTGATCTTCTTAACTCACTAAGTGTGAGAATATGACAGTTTAAGATCATTTGAATATTACAACAATATTCAAACTAATGAATACAGACTCTTGCTCTTTAAAGAATAAAGGAATAAATGATTATAAAATGGCAAAAGTTCAGCTAGCAAGATTGTGCAGGCAAGAGTTATTTTCTTCAGTATGAGGTCTTCAATTTATAGTGACCTTCTTCTTCTTCACTTGTTCTTCTTCAACGGTTACTTTTGAATAATCCCGTTTAGAGATAGCATTTAATACATGATATCCGTTGTGACTGATAGCTCGACTGTAGCAATACTGAATAGTACTCTTGGTTATCAAGGTAGCATGAATTTGGAGGTTCACTCCTCTGTGTATTGTAGCTTGAGTACTTGTTGTTTCTTCTTTGTGTATAATTCAGCTTTTTCAGTCATAAAGTTGTCATCATACAGATCTTATTGTATGAACTATATTTCTTTTACAACAAGGTGAAATACTAAAGCAGATAAAACAAATGTGAGGAACAAATATTCTTTTGGAATAAATATCAATCATTTGAAATAAATATAAGAGTTTCGGATTGCATTTAATTCATTCTAAGATGGAGTTCGTCTAAAAGGAAACTGCGTCTACTCATTCAAATGAGAGTCCAAGTCTATTTGATATTTTTCTTCGCTCATCTGATGACGTGACATATCCTTTTATCTATGAAGTCTTTAGACTTGCTATTCCTTAATGAGTTATAAAGATCTCTGTCTAGTGACGTGGCGTATAGAGCTCGTCTACTAGATTACTTTGTGTTTTAGTCCATTTTCTTCAACTAATTACTTTCGTCTGCTGACGTGGCAAGATGGACGCGCTTATTTTCAAGTCGTTGGACTTGCTGTACCTAACAAGTTATTTAGGTATTCATTTATAGCCTCGTCTACTAAAGAAAGCCGGTCTACTTACTTAAACAACAAGGTAACTTTACCATAGTGCTTGAGCAGCCCGTCTACAGGGGTGAACACGTATTTTTCAATTGAAACTTATCCCAAGTTTATTTTACTTATAAAAGCGTTCCTACATATCTGAAAGCACTAGTTAGATCTCAACTAATACTTTGCCAAGCAAATTTAATCCTTTTTTTAGCATCAAAACTTAGAGATTATTAAATCCAGAACCACTTTAGTTCCAACACCTCTGACGTCGACTAGCGCTGCTTGGCTTCCTTCTTCCTTCTCACAATCAATTTTTGGTGTCTTGTGAGACGCCCCGTTGTGTCCCATTGTATTATTAAATTAGAACCTTAATATTTATTTACTTAATCGCTCGCTTATCGTTGAAAATACGTAAAAATTAAAACTTAATTAATAATCACATAACTTCTACAAATATAAAACACACCAAAACTATATTACATAAATACACACATGTTTATTTATTACATTACCAAGACACTGTTGAGGGTATCCTCTCAGTAGGATCCCTCACAGGCATAAACTTCACTACAGACATACTTAGCGGAAATATAAATACTCCTTAGACACACTGGCCATAATGTTTATACTCTAATCGCCATGAATCACAGCTCGACCTCTAGCATCTGGCTCGTAAGGAGTTCCATCTAATTCCTCGGCAATTGGTTCCTCCATCGGGTCTTCTCGTACGATCACATCAGAAATAAAATACAACACGCAGAAAGATATAGGGAATAATAAATAGTTCTATCATAAAAAAGCAGAAAAGATTCATAGCATATCATACAATAAATGTCACAGACAATCAACATACATAACTAACAAATCATCCTCAAAATAATGTATCATCCTCTACCCTCCAACTCATGAAACTAAACCTTTATGCTGACGTGGTCACTACTAATCCTGTCACACATCCCTTGTTAGGAATGTCAGTCAGTCGTCCAAGTGACACGTTCCCAACGCCGGTGCACATTCTCATCCATGGTAAGAATGCTCATGCAAAGCAATGACACTATAGCTGCACAGTACCGTCGGTGCACACCTTGATTTTCTCTCTCAACTCAGTCAAGGGTGCTCATGCATAGCAATGACACTATAGTTGCACAACTTAAATCACTAGTGCAATAAGTGCTTTTTACGTCAGTTAAAATTGATTTTTACGTCCGTAATCTTCGATGATGTAAATACAATGGCGTTAATAGTTAATATTTTAACGCCGCTTTAGAATCGACGTTAAATATAACACTATTAACGCCGCCTCCTTAACAAAACCGACGTTAATTTTGTAAGAATTAACGCTCGGTTTTTTAAACAACTGACGTTAAACTAAAACTATTAACGCCAATTCTTTAATACAACGGACGTTGATTTTGTTAAAACTAACGCCGCTTGTTATAAAGAATCGACGTTAAATGTTTAATTTTAACGCCGGTTGTAATAAACAACTGACGTTAATAGTGTACTGTATATTTTTTAAAATACTATTAACGTCAGTTGTTTGATACAACTGACGTTAATAGGTTTTTTTTTTTTTAAATTCTGTTTTAAAATATCACTCCCCTCAGCTATCCCTGCATTCAGTCTCGGTGAATACGAGAATATCACACACATTTCAGAATTGCAAAGGAAAATTGAACAATGGGGGGACTTAAAACCAAAACCCATGTATATATATAAATAAATTTTAGTTCCAATGTCTAAAAAACAAAACTATCTAAGGATATATATATACATGTTATTAATTAGTTTCTAAAGTCTAACAAAAAAACTATTTATCTAAGTAGTGCGGAGGTATGTTGGCAATTCCTTTTTCAGCCGCATACTTGAAGAAGAATTCAATGAAGCGCATCCTCAAGTCTCTTAACTCATCTTCTTGAATAGGCGATTGGTCGATAAACGCCTAGACACGTTCAAATAATAACAATAACATCAATGCAAGTCATCTTCAAAACTATAATATATAATTTAACAAGTTGTTTAAATATTACCTTCTTCCATCCATCCGTAATAGATGCAGAGACTATGTTCAGCATATGAAGCATCACATAATAGCCGCACGACCAACTGTCAGGTTGAAATCGAGACTACCAACAAAATTAATTTCAACGTCAGTTGAATATACACATAAATTAGTAATTATAATAATAATTATTTGATAAATAAACTACCAAACCTTGAGGATGTTCCATACAGGATTTGCTTTAGCCTTAGAAGTCCTACTTCTCCCGTTGGCGCAACTTACGCTACTCGCCTTCAGCGTGCTATCATAAACAAATAATCATGTCGATCAATTAACAAACTCATTTATCATGTGTGTAATAAACTAAAAACAACTGATATTAAAACTTAAATTAAATTTAAGATTAGTTACTTACATATTTACAGCTTCCACCACCTTCGGTGGCGGATCATGGTGGAGAGAAAGCGAAGAATATATGACAAGATGCCTAGACGGGTGAAGTACCAACAACTGCCAATGGTCATCCATACAGTAGGGAGCCAGATATAATTCTTTCGGATTGTCTCCCAACAACTTCCCTATGTATTTACTCAATGCATCGCCAGCAAAGAACTCGGGCAGAAGGATTGACGGATCTATGAAACCGTAAACTGATGCAACGCCCTTATCAAGCTGAAGACGATGGAGATACCTAAGATATGAAAAGGGTGTGGATGTTAATTACATAATATATATATATTGAAATTAAAATAAATTATTAAATGGAAAAATACCAAAAATAAATAAGTTATAAAATTAAAATTAACTTACGTGCACCATAGACTGATGACATTGCTGTTCATCCAGACGTTATTTCTGCAGGCGTTCCCGAGATCGTCACCAACGAAGGAAAATATCCTCTGTTGATCTGGGCGTGCCACCCATCCATCGTGATCCAAT
Organism: Sophora flavescens; assembly: GCA_030762895.1. Classification (NCBI taxonomy): domain Eukaryota; kingdom Viridiplantae; phylum Streptophyta; class Magnoliopsida; order Fabales; family Fabaceae; genus Sophora; species Sophora flavescens. Next base: position 117,767,176 of record CM061065.1, read on the forward strand.
GGACATTCAAAAATCTCATACGCATAATCCTCACCAAGTGAGAACAAACGAGTAATAGGTGACAAATGACACCGACGTCGACTTGGCCTTCGCTTTAGGAAAAATAAAATATATAAGTTTTTGATAATTAAAAAAAACACAAGTAATTATTTGACTAATTTGGACATTAATAATGAATAAATACCTTTGCTAACATTTCGAGCTCACGTCGTTTGGAGTCCAACTCAAGCTCACTCCTTTTCATTTCCAACTCATGCTCATGGCGCTGGACTTCCAACTCCCGCACCCTAGCTGCCAACTCATCGTCCTCCACATGTGCCATACTAAAACTCTCTTTTGTGCTCACATGTGAAGCGTTGGCAAGCCTTGCGGTGTCCTGGGGATGTACCGACGGAGGAAAGCTCTCTGGCAAGCGCCTGCTTGAATTCTGGGTTGGCTATTAAGCCTTGCATCAGATGTGTTGTAATATCTGGGTTGGTCATGAGGTACTGAGTAATGTCAGCCAAAATTGATGCTTCATTGACCACCCGCTTTCGTGAAGCAGACTTGCCATAATATTGTTTGATGGTCACGTTCCCAGGAACACCGAGAACCCGACCAGGATGGTCTTTCTTGCCTAGAGCAGTCATCAAGACGTCCTGCCGTCCAGAAGGGACGAATGCGCCCTGGGAGGATTTTTCTTTAAGATCCATCTACAATGAAAAAAAAATGAAAAAACGTGCAAGTGAAAAGTGTTGCAAATTTCTACACAAATATCAATTGAAATCAAGTTAATTATTTACTTACAATCTTATCTGCCACTTCGCGAGTGGCATCAGCTTTAAAAGATCCCGCCTTTGTCATGCGACCGGCTAACCAGACATCCTCGCGGTCGATGTCCGATGGAGGACTTGATGGTGTGCCCTCAGGCACCTCTCCTCTTTCAATCCTAGCAGAGTGCTCTTCCTGCTTCGCCCTCAGCCTATCCGCCATCATCTGCTGGATCTGAGTATGGTACCCACCCTGAGACATGGTGTGACGGTGGACGTTCTTCGCCTGATTCTGCCGACCCTTATTTGCCTTAGCCTATTCAAACAAAAACACATAATTAAATATAGTTAAATGATCTATAATAAGCATACAAAATTAACTTAATCAACCAACCTGAAATTCTTCATCCTGTCGACTCTTGGCAAACGTATCCCAAGTATCCTGATCAATCCAGGGATAATCCGAGAACATTTTATCAAGTCGCTTCTTTCCAGATAGATAGTACCTGGTAAGATCATGCTTGAACCCATTCCAACGCTTTGATGCCATTTTCATACATTTATGACGATGATCCTCGTCATTTGGCACAGTCCAAGCTACCTACACATTAGATACATATATAACAACTGGATGGATTATAACTCGGATAATTATCTAATAATGTAAATCAAACGAATGTAAAGGTAAAATACCGTGATAGCCTCCCAAATCTGATCCTTAACGTTCTGTGGAACGTCATTCCGGTGGTTGTAGTTGATGCTTACGTGCTGCTTCGCTTGTAGAAACACCCACTTATTAAATTCTTTAGCACGGGGTCCCTGGGCATTTAGATTAGCATCGAAGGACACCTCAAGCTTCGTCCGCTCCGCCTGTCCTTCCTTCTCTAGTTTCTTCAACGAGGTGGCTCCTCTACCCCGTTTCCTATGAGCCTGTGATGTCTGTATGGACAAAAAAAAATGATAAAATAGAGGGTTGTAACATTATAAACTTACATTAACAAGAAGGACTAAAGATAGTATATAACATGCATGTAAACTTACACTAGAATCAGCAGGCGTAGGCGTGATCGGGTCATGCGAAACCCCACGGTGTCCTCCCGTGCATGTGGGCTATCCGACCGATCCATATGTATGCCTGTTCAAAAACAATATATATGTATTAACATAGGTTATAACTCAAAATAAATACAGAAGTATAAATAAAAATAACTAGATAGGTCCTGTAGATATACAAAACATCTATATATCCAATATAAGGACAATACGGGAGATTGAAAACTATAGTTTTTGAAGATTGCCAAGCATCGAACACGGCCTGACCGTGATGTCCATCACGGCCGTAACGTGCAATCGAACCAGACCCTCATAGGCGTAATCGATCACGGCCTAGCCGTGATGAGCATCACGGCCGTGACAGATCAACCAGCAGAGCAACATGCACTCAAAACCAAAAATAGAGACATTCCAAACAACTCAAACTCACGGTTTAAAGTTACAACTACTGAGACTACAGTTTCAACATACACTCAAAACCAAAAATAGAGACATTCCAAACAACTCAAACTCACAGTTTCAAGTTTCAACTACTGGGACTACAGTTTCAAACCAGCAAAGCAACATGCATGCACTCAAAACCGTGAATAAAAAAATGTGCCCTAATTAAAGACTCACCAGAAATAGGCACTCGCGTGGTGGTGGGGGGGAAGCTCGAGTGGTGGCCAACGTTCAATGTGGTTACTGAGAGCAGAGGGACAAGGAGAAAGAGAGATGTCAAGTTATTGCAAAGAAGGAGCGGGAAAGACAGAGTTAGGGGTTAAGAGTGTACCTCACGGTGGTGGCGAAGAAGCCCTTGCGGTGGTTGCGGTGGAGATGAGCTCGCGATCAAGGCAGAGTGAGAGCGAGAGTGAGGGTTGAGCGTGATGAAAAGAGAAAAGACGTAGAGAAGTGGAGGAGGCGCGCGGGGGTAAACGTTATAATTAAAATAAAACAACATTTTACGCCGCTTTTGGTAAAACCTCGACGTTGAAGATCATATATTTAACGCCGCTTGTATTAATAAACTGACGTTAAACACTCTCACACTTATTACGTCAGTTGTTAGTAATAACTGACGTTAAAGGTCATATATTTAACGTAAGTTGTATTAAGAAACTGACGTTAAAAATACTCACAACTTCTTACGTCAGTTGTATTACACAACGGACGTTAAAGGTTTATTAGTTTCTGCAAAAACATTCATTCCCTTGACTAATGTGCTACTTACCCATTCACCTTTGTACCTAATCCTCTTAATGAGCATTAAGTTTGTAGATAAGTTTTCAAGAAAATCAGAATAACTTAGTAACTTCATCCACTGCTCCTATAAATAGCTTCCTAGCTTCCATCTCCTTTTAATTAATTTTCTGCTTCACAATATGGCTCTGCCGTGGAGATTAACTTCATCACTCTTTCTTCCTATTCCTAGACTTAAAGGTCTTTGTCTTAATGGTCAAACAACTTCTAAGTTTGAGTAAATTACATTGCATGGATATTAAGGTTGGGTGAATCACGTAATGTGATTCTCTCACTTTATTTCATCCCCGTCATCCCTTTCACTTTGCTTTGGAAACAAGTGATTGTGGATTCAAGATGATGCATCAAGGAACTCCACTGAAGAAGAAAGATGCAAAGATCCATTTCACTTTGCTTTCGCTGCTAGTGACTGAGGATTTACTTTGCATCTTGGAATTCAAGTGAGGGAGGTGATGCATCCATTGGAGTTTCTGATGACAGGACTGAGAAGAAAATGATGTTGATGCAGAAACTTTTTTATATTTTAGGGCTATGTTGCAGAAATTTTTTATCTTTTAATCATGTAATTTTAACTTATGAATCGCTTCAATGTCATACGATTTGATTATACATATAACTTGTTTTATGTTAAGTGTTTATTTATTTTAATTTGCATAATAATTTGTCTACTAATTCAAGCTAATTAATAAAAATTAAAAATAAACTTGTATAAAAAAAAGGTTTAGAAATAAACTGCAGTACTATATGGAGTGATCTGCGTTAAGAGGGACAACAGGGACATGACAACCAATGAAATGAGTTTCATAATTATTTACGTCAGTTATTTATAGAACTGACGCAAATAGTTTACCCACCACCTCATTTTTAACGTCAACTTAATTGATGACTGCCAAGTTCCCGTATATTAATTACATTATTTCCAATATTCATTCTCGCACGTTTATAATATATAGGATTATTTACGCGACCTATTTATTTAATCAAGTAAAAATCAAACTTTTAACGCCGGTTGTATAAAAAGCTGACGTTAACAATTAATATTTTTTATTTAAAAACACTTTTAACGCCGCTTTTTTAAAAACGACGTTAAAAGTGTATAGATATCTGCAAAAACATTCATTCCTTTGACTGTACTGTGCTACTTACCCATGCACCTTGTAACTCAATCCTCTTAATGAGCATTAAGTTTATAGGTAAGTTTTCAATAAAATCAAAATAGCTTAGTAACTTCATCCCCTGCTCCTATAAATAGCTTCCTTCCATCCTTTTAATTTTCTTCTTCACAATATGGCTCTGCCGTGGAGATTAACTTCATCACTCTTTCTTCCTATTCCTAGACTCAAAGGTCTTTGTCTTAATGGTCAAACAACTTCTGAGTTTGAGTAAATTACATTACATGGGTGATAAGTCTGAGTAAATTACATTATGTGAGTTGCTCACCTTATCACCTTCCGGAGAATCACCTGGAGGGCTAATCAGGTGCTCGGGGGTCACAGTTCCAAAACCTCAGCTTTGGCAGCAAGTGACCGTCTTGGAAGTCTCTGGAACCACTGCCTTTGCTTGAAACATATCTAGTGCACCTGTTTTTGCCTCTCTCTTGAGCTCTCTCATGCCCCCCAGTTTTCTGAGGTCTTCGGAGTATATATAGTTTTCCCTTTGGCATATATTTCATAAAACTCTCTGATGGGATGTAGCTTTAATGTTTAGGATTTTAAACCCTTTCAATGTAACTTTTTATAGGATTTTAAACCATTTCAATGTAACTTTTTATAGGATTTTAAACCCTTTCAATCTTCTCAGATCGATCGATCAGTATTACACTTCATGAATGAGATCCGGTTTTGGTTATTGATTCAACTTATACTTCGCACATATATTTTAGTTTTCAAAACAGAAACACAAAACATCAAAGTAATTCATGTGAAACTGAAACTTTGAGGAAGGCAATGCGGAAGGAATCGTATACTAGATAAAAAAAATTATTAAAATAACTTTTAACGTCCGTTGATGTAGGGACTGACGTTAAAAGTTAAGAGACTTACTTAATGTCAGTTCTTTATCGAACTGACGTTAAAATGTTCACTTTTAACGTCAGTTCTTTATTGAACTGACGTTAAAAGTGAGTCACTTCACTTTTAACGTCAGTCATTAAAACAACTGACGTTAAAATTGAATTAATGAAGCCTGATATTTACAAAACTGCCACCGCCTCCTTTTTAACGTCTAGCTTTTGGTTAACTGACGTAAACCTTTACCGTCTAATGTATATTTTCCACTAGTGAAATCTAATTTGGAATGGTACACGAGAAACTTCGGACCTCATGTATCTCAAATACACGGTTATGAACAACAATGCAACATATGATTCTCACTGACTTTTATCAATAGCAACCTAGTACCTCAAGCTTTTCCTCACAACCTCCACTTACATTCTATATCACATCATTTCTATAAAATAATAGCGAGACACTTCTAATTCATATTCAAAACTCTCACCAAAACAAAATACCTCTGAGCAATGTATATATCTTTCCTTAAAATCATCTAAGCATAGTATTAAACCCAGGCAGATCATGCATAACACCTTAATCAACAGAATATTCAAATATTTCAATATCATATAAGGCAATTTATCACAACCAACTCATAGTAGTCCAACCAAATAAATAATAAAGTCAGACTCTGTCACGGCCTGGTCGTGATAGCCATCACGGCCGTGACAGACAAAAACATCCTCAATATCATAAATATTCAAACATCGCAATAATACGTCACATGCAGATGGAGTACCTCAACCAGCGTATCACAAACAGTCAAAAGTAAATAATTCAGACATCCTCAAATATGAATAATTAACCTAATGTCGATAAACCTACAATCCCCGAATCACCATTGGTTTTACAGAAAAGGTTTCCAATGAGATTTTGGTCTTGTCGATTACTCGACTACTAGTAGGGTTTAGGTCGCCCTACACAATTATCATATAATCTACTACTTATCGATTCCGACGATAGGTTGATTCTTTTCCCCACCTGAGCTAGTACGGAAATCTCGAACTCGACGTTCCTCGCTATCACACCACAGCTTAATAGTTTCACCTTGAACCAAACAACATAACTATAATTAATCAAATAACAACCATCTATGACACTTTGGGGCTAGGTTCGGCCAAGCCTTAGAAAATAGGTTTAGGGTTATCTTTTTAATGCCATCTTTTGGATCCTAGTTACTAGAGTCTTAACTAACATAGATTACTTATTACAAGACTAAAATTTGAAACAAAATCCTCTAACCTTTAGGGTTAGGGTTTCGGCCAAGGGCTGACTTTTAGGGTTCAAAATCCTTAAAATTTCTAATCATGATTAAGTCATGGATTAATGGTCCTTAATCAACCAAGATCATGGATTAGTGGCTAAACAACTAAATTTTAAACTCAAAACTTCCTAACTCTCATATACTTAGATTCGGCCTTAACATGTTCATGGGGCTAGGGTTTTTAGTTTGATAAACCAACTTGGATTTATTAAGAATACATACTAATAGCTTGATTACCAAGATCATTTATGAAAACTTTGAACAAAACTCATCAAATCTCATCCACCTAGGGTTCGGCCAACATAGAGATTTTGAGTAAGACTTTTCATTTTAATAAACTAACATGGATTAGAGTGTGTATACATACATGTCATATGAAATACATGATCATACATGCCAACACATGAACAAAATCCTACCAAACCCATCCTCCTAGGTTCGGCCCAGTCCAGAAATCAAGGAAGGAAATTTCTCATGATCATATGCTTCTAGATGATGAAAATAGAGATGATTATAAGATCATATCAATTGGTTTCATGTCAAAAGGATTTTTCTAGAATTAGTTATGAATTTTCCAAGTTCTAGATCTAGAAACTTAAAAGTGATGAACAAATATGAAACAAACTTTGAATCAAGAAACTCATTAAAGAACATAGACATAATTAAGGAAGAAGAATAGGATTCACATCTCTAAGATCAAAGACAAGTGAGAATCCAAGAACTTGCTTCACAATTTGATGCTTAAAGACTTATGAACTTAAGAGTTTTTGAAAGCAAAGGCAATAGGAACTAAATGAAATGTGAGGGAGGGTATTTATAAAGGTTGGTTGCGCCACTTTAGAAGGATCTAGTAGGAAGGAGGTGGCTTGTTCAAAGGATTAAAGTGAAAATAATTTCTAGGGACCATTTTGCAAAGATTCCAAAAGTATAAGGACTATTTTGCAAATTGCCAATAAATTGAAATGATGACCATGTGCCACATTAAATGTGGTCTCATCTTGACTCATCTTGGTTGAATTTTCATGAGACTTTTTGGAAAAACCTAGAATGTTGGAGAACATGTTAGAAAAGTGTAGAACATGGTGGAACATGGTAGAATGGTGTGGAACTTTGGAGAAAAGTGGAGAACTTTGTAGAAAATTCTAGAATAAAACTTGGCTCATCCAAATCAAGGCAGCCCCCCACTCCTTATTGGGCTTGCGCATGGCCTTGAAAACTTGGGCTTGAATTCATCTTTGTGGGGCCCACCAAAAAGGCTTAAAGCTTAAACATGACATAGGAAACTTATATGATTTCTAATGGGCTTTATGAATTTTAATTCATGGACAAGGAATTTGGGCTTCATGGCCACGTCCACTAATGGTCTTGGAACAAATATTTTGGCCCGGTTCACTTAGAAAAACATAGAAACTAACTTAGGGACCAAAGTGTAATTAATAGAAAGTTTAGGGACTTAAGCGTAAAATTCATAAATTTTCACTTTAATCTTGTAGAACCTTCTAGACTTAAAAGTGTGACTCATCCCTATGAATCATATCAAAATCCTAAGATAACCTCTTTATATGCTCTTGGAAACTCCGAAATCCATTCTGTCGTTTACCCGATTACGTATTCCGCCCGAAAAACGTAAATTATTTTATTTTTTTTCCTGAAATAATTCTAAAAATACAGAGTTGTAGGAAATAAAATAAAAACCTTAAGTCTTTCGTTCACGAATTAAAATGAGGTCTTTTGAACAGTATAAATATACTGTCAGTGAAAATAGCGGGCCGGGATTTGCCCGTCGTTTCAACCTAAATTTTAATCGTAGCTTCCTACATTCAAGTAGGATTGAGTGATGAAATCCATTTATTTAAAATAATTTTCTAATACTCATATAAATAGATACAAATAATCGTTCGCATTTCGATTATTTTGAAACAGTGAAAATCGGGGTGTTACATCTTGGGCAGGTCTTTTATACAAGTTTGTAATTTTCATTGGTAGTTCATTAGTTGTAGGAGCGTTTTCTGCTTAGTCTAGTGCTGTTGCACGGTTGAGGCTGTGCGGGTTGGTTTTTTTTATTTATGGTGTGTTGCAATTTCTTAGGTTCATTGCTTCTAATATGTGGTTCATCTACTTGCTACATGGATTCTTTTCTTATTCTCTGTCGACTGCAGTTTGTCCCTTTGCGGGTTATTTTTGGCCTGGTTTTGGTTGTTTACTATTTAGCTCTTCTTTGTTGTTTGTATATGGCTTGGGGTATCCCTAGCATCCATAGCGGGTCCAAAGAATATAAGTTTGTTAGGATACTTCGTGGAACGACTAGGGAGCCAAAGGCCCTAGTTATTAGCAGAATGACTTTTGTACAGTGTTTAAAAACCTGGTTGGACCATGGAACTGCTGGAGCGGTTAAACCAACAAAAATCACTAAAAACCGGAACCGAAAAATAGAATGGTCCTAACAAAATACTTTCTTTCCCTTTTATTCAGCTGAAGAAAGTAACGCACATTACCCTCACGTCGCTCAGTCCTTCACGCACGACGGCACCCTTCCCTATGAAGACGGCTGGCGCTGCTTGGCTTCCTTCTTCCTTCTCACGGTCAATTTTTTGTGTCTTTGGTAGGTCCTTTTTTTATACAAGTTTGTAATTTTCGGTTACTGGTTCATTAGTTATTGGAGCGTTTTCTTCTTAGTCTAGTGCTGCTGCATGGTTGAGGCTGTGCGCGTTGGTTTCTTTTTGGTGGTGTGTTGCTATTTCTTTGGTTACTTGCTTCTCATATATGGTTCGTCATCTTGCTACATGGCTTCTTTTCTTATTCTCTATCGGCTGCAGTTTGTCCGTTTGTTGGTTTTATCAGGCTTGGTTTTGGGTGTTTATTCTTTAGCTCTTCTTTGTTGTTTGTGTATGGCTAGGGGTATCCCTTGCATCCATAGCGGGTCCAAAGAATATAAGTTTGTGAGGATACTCCGTGGACCCATTGGGGAGCCAAAGACCCAAGTTATTAGCTGAAAGACTTTTGTACAGTGTTTCAAAATGTGGTTGTACCATGGAACCGTTGGAGCGGTTAAACCAGCAAAAATCACTAAAAACAGGATTCGAAAAACAAGTCGGCCCAAACTGCAACACCCCCCTTGGGCATTACCTCGTAAACACATGCGGAAATAAGTAAAAAGGAAAGTGTGCTGGTTGTTAAGTGCTGCAAATAAGAATCCAACGACGATAATGAAATATGGATAGTCTCAAAGGTATCCGTCCTCCTCCTGGGTTCTTCTAAAACTGAGCCGTCAATCGTGCGAACAGGGCCTGTATACTCGGTCGTCTGGGCCCCTGGTGAAAAACCCATGCAGCCATATCATGCGCATTATCAAAGATAATGGCTCGTATCCTCGAGTGCGCCAGAGGCATGTTCGAATCCATCTATACTCAAGTAGATATATGTACCAGATAGGGAAAAGAAAATGCAAGGGTGAAATACCAATATATGGATGATTTATGACAACTACATGTACTACACTCACAAAAACAACATATACAAATAAACAGTTATATACATCATAAGATTTTCAATATAAAACCGTAACATCAAGGATCATCATTATTTTGAAAAACACATGGCACTTATATGATTTAACAATCTATCCTAAATCTCCGGAGGTCCCAACTCCATGCAGTTTTAAAAACGGTGAGCTGATCAGGCTCAAATAGCCAACACATGGCACAACTTAATTTCCCACAGCACTGTCCAACTCAAGGCACAGTAATAAACTCAAGTGGGTTCTAGAGCACACTGTCCCACACATGGCATAACGAATAAGGCTCATGGTAGGTCTTTATTTTATACAAATTTGTAATTTTCGGTTGTTGGTTCATTAGTTGTAGGAGTGTTTTCTGCTTAGTCTAGTGCTGCTGCACGGTTGAGGCTGTGCAGGTTGGTTTCTTTTTGGTGTTGTGTTGCTATTTCTCTGGTTCCTTGCTTCTCAAATATGGTCCATCTTCTTGCTACATGGCTTCTTTTCCTATTCTCTGTGACTGCAGTTTGTCCGTATGCTGGTTGTTTCTGGTATGGTTTTAGGTGTTTAATCTTTAGCACTTCTTTGTTGTTTGTATTTGGCTTGGGGTATCTGTTGCATCCATAGCGGATCCACAGAGTATAAGTTTTTGAGGATACTCCAGGGACCCACTAGGGAGCCAAAGGCCCTAGTTATTAGCATATTGATTTTTGTACTGTGTTTTAAAACCTGGTTTGACCATGGAATCGCTGGTGTAACACCCCCCCTAGGTATTACTACGTAACACATGCAGAAGTAAATTAAAAGATAATTTGCTGGTTGCTTCCGGAAAATTGTTTTCTTTTAAGTCGGAAAACTAGGGTATAAAACTTTTCTTTAAAGATAACTCTGAAATCCATAATACAGACATTTAAAATGTAAAGTCACATTCGTAACAAAGTTACCATGACGTACAACACTTCCTTAAGTTTCCATTTTCAAAAGAAAAAGTTTAAACTACAGATGGATGTATATAACATTACATTTACTGACCTCTTTAGATATACAACCCAACTCGGACTCCTAAGCTGATCAATCTATCAAATATTCATTGGAGAGACCCCCAATCAGAATATCTCTAACACTAGGTCTTCAAGTGACTTAGAAAGACTCCTCTGCAACATTGGTACTAGAGTACCAAGGTACTACATCAAAACCCGAAGAGACCTGATATAATTGTCAAATGGATATATCATAACAACCATATACATGATACATACAACATATTGACATATTAGCATTTAAGCATTATTCATTGATAAAACAACAAGTGTTATATCAGTGAGTCTTATACCCGAATCAATCAGTTTTATAAAGATAATACATGACATTTCAATCATCAGGCTCTAAACTTAATCTCATGAGATATCATCACCGTTTTATCATTAAGAAACAAGGAGTTGATCAGGCTCGTATGCCGCATTGGCAAGTTGTCTCCGTCACCTCATATACCCGGATTAACATCATCACGAATCCCTTATCAACGGCCATCCGGATGTATACATCATCGAACACCATATCTTAAGCGGGTATTCGGTAACTCAAGCACGTCTGCTAAGGGGAAATGCATATGAATAAAAGACTTTTTCATTATCAAGACTTTTCTTTGTGTTCACTCTTTTCCGTTGTCGAAGCCCAAAGCTAACGACTATTCACAATTTTGATCACTTGAAAATCAATAACACAGGACGCACAGTCCGAATGCTCAATCACAACACCTTAGACAGATGCCGCAGTCCAAGGTTGTGGTCATAGAAACAATTATAATTTTATCCATATTTTATTTCAACATAATAAGGACTCCTAGTCCATAACAACAAAATTAGGACACACAGTCCTCAATTCCAAGATTAGGACTCCTAGCCCATAATATCACGATTAGGACCCCTGGTCCATAATTCTTGACACGGATCCCAGATCGCGTGCATATAACTTAATGCTAGAGGCGACGCCTCGCGAACTAGATTCTCTTTCACATGTGCTTACTTTTCGCTCAGTGAAAATCAAAAACCAAAATAAAACCTCGGTCACTTATCCAAGTAACCGGAGCGTTTCTAAATCATTTAGGAGAAAATCTTTTCCTTTACAAATTCTTTTATAAAACATTTAGAAAAGTCGTTTGCTTTTGAAATCCTTGATGGAATAAATTCAAATATTTTCAAAGGGTTTTTCCTTCATAAAACACATAGTTCGGAAAAGGTTTTCTCTCGTACAAACTTTGGATCATAAAAAGGTAGTTTCTATTGACTTAAAAACACTTCAACGTTTCTTTTCAAAACAAGAATCTTATTCTCTTGAAGTAAGCGTTTTAAACAAGGAACTTTTATAAATGAAACCAATACTTTCAAAGTTCTATTCAAGGCTTATTAAGGCTTTTAATCCTTATAATCATTGAGCACAGACTCGAGTCTAGCTTCTCAAACTTCAATCAACAGTAATATATTCTCAACAATAATACCACAATTAACGACAGTTCATCACATATATACAACTGATATGATAACTTCCGGCAAGTGTACCGGATTCGTTGCCAAGTTATAAAAAGATCGATCCCACAAGGACCATGATCTCAAATCACAACTAATTATCAAATCAATTAAACTGGACTCTATAAAAAAAGGGTTTTGAAAAGGTTTTGGTTTTTGAAATCAGAATCAAGTAGCAATCAAATTTTAATTTCGCAATTAAACAAAATAGAAAACAATTCAAATTGGGGGTTTTCAAATTCAAATGGGTTCCCAGGAATTGGGATACCACAAAACTGTTTATGTTACTGAATCGACTCCTCTCCTTGTTAATTACCAAAATTTGTTTTGAAGGCGAATTTGTCCTAAATTAGCTAATGCTCCCTCTCGGGTTACAAAAGCCGTACCCGATTAAATCAATCCCTACTATTGTGGTGATTGAATTTAAATCGGACCCTTTGAGTTTTGTGACGATTCGTGAATCCTCGAAGGACCGCTTCTAACTCTGGTGATTTAAGTCCTAAGTTTGATTCCTATAGATCCGATACCTAAGTTCACCGCTAAGTTCGTCCCTAGTGTATCTATGGCACGCAAACAAGTGGCCACCGAATTCGCGAGTAATTAAAGCAATAGGGATCGAATTGAAAACAAATCTGAATTAACAAGAAATAAAAATCAATTCATCACCATAAACGAGTTTTGGGCATAGCCCCAATTCCTAGAAACTAGACTACTACTCAAGCCTTGCCATGATTGTAGCAAGCTTGGTTAAAAAATACACGAACAGAAAAATTCCTAAGAGAAGAGGAGAAGAAAAAGAAGAGAATTTCTCAATTATCCTATAGTAATCAGCCCACCAAAAGTTAAGTGCCCAGACTTGAGCCCCTAGGTCCTATTTATAAGATTGGGCAGTTTGAATCCTAAACCAATACAAAAACCAGATTAAATTAGTTGCTGAAGATCCATGGAATGCGCATCATGGCCGTGATGGCTTCTGCCTTGAACGTTGCTTCAATAAATGGTTTGTCATGGCCGTGATGGTCATCACAGCCTGACCGTGACAGATTCTACCTAGAAGGGGTCTGGCTCAGTTGTCCTGTCACGGTCGTGATGGGCATCACGGCTAGGCCGTGACAGCTTCTGTCTTGTTCCTTCTTCTTTTTCAGCTTCACTTGATCACGACCGTGATGGTCATCACGGCTAGGACGTGATCAACTCTGTTTGACCCCTTTTTCTTGTTTTCCAAGCTCCCATCTTCGTGCCAGCTCCAACGCGACTGATCCTGAGCATTTTAATCTTCTTTTCCTGTACACAAGCACCACAAAACCACCTTACTCGTTCCAAGGTAAAATTAACAATTAAACACATAAAATAAGCCTAAGCCATATGAAAATGCATGCAAAATGTCATGAAAATATGAGGTGAAATCACACTCATCAAACTACCCCAAGCTTAAGATTTTGCTTGTCCTCAAGCAATAACTAAGGCCATAAAAAGATAGTCAATCGAAGCATGGACAGTGAATCTAGAACCCGAGTAGTGAATTCAACCAACAGGCATATTCAATAAGAAACCAAGAGACAATCGATTTTTAGTCCAATTAGGAGCTTAGGTTCCCCAGACTCACATCTCTCACCAATTCGGGCACTCTTCTCACCTCACTCATGTGTTTGAGGGTATGTGACAATTCGCTCAATTTCCTCAAGGAAGGTGCCCTACCATAAGCTTGACTATTAACCAAATCTCTACTTTATTAATGAAAGCACATAAGAATCAATAGGTCTTTTATTTTGGTTGTAACGGGGCCATGGGATTTATCGTTAGGTGGGGAAATCAAGAAGAGGAAAATTCTAGAAGGCTAAGCAAAATCAAGCAGTGCAAAGCGTGACACCTCCTAAAATTCCTTTTTGGGATTCAGTTTTCCACCTTTCTTTTTCTCATCTTTTTTTGCTTCTTATCTCTCACTTTATTTTTCTCATCCCCTTCTCCAAAAATTTTTATTTATTTTATTTTATTTTATTTTATTTTTTTATTTATTTGTTTGGAGAAGGGGAGATTTTTTAACTTTAGAGAAATTTTTCCAACTATTCATCCCACAATTTATTCTTCAAATTACCCTTTTTGCCCTTTGCAATACTTTAAGAGGTGCCATACTAAGCATTGTTCATTAAAATAGATCAAGGTACCAAAAAAAGTATTTTATTCTTTTAGGCTCAAAATTGGGCAACTAAGGGGGGTTAGCAATTTATCAGTCAAAGTTTGGGAGGCCAGAAAAATACCTAGTGCCTCTATCATTTTCAAATGTGTTTTCAAAAATTTTTAAGCTTCGAAACGGTTTCAAGTCAAGTTCTAGAGGGCACAATCCAAGAGGAATAAATCACTCGATCACAAGGAATGGGGTAGATTTAGTGAGTACCCCTTTTTTTGGCTCAAAATCTCTCGTTTAGTGGTTTAGAATCAATGAGAAACCTAAATCTAAGGAACCATTTGCTAATTATTAACTTTCAAAAGATTGTCTCAAGCATTTTTCATTTTTAGCCTATAACAAGAAATCAAAAATTGGGTTCAAAAATCCACTGTCATAATTCAATTGGCTGTCCTAATTCGATTGGCACAAAGTTTTTCACTATTGGGGGCATATCCTAAGCAAGGGACAGTCTAATCATGTGATATATGCAAAACTAGTCCTAAATGAATGCAACATGCAAGAATGCAAAATTGATACCCCTACCCCAAGCTTAAAAACTTACATTGTCCCCAATGTAAATAATTAAGCCGTAGGGAGGATAAAATAAAATAAAAATAAAAATAAAAAGGAAAAGGAACAAAGTAACTCACTGAGGTGGTGGGTGCTGGCTCAGATGCCAGTCGTAGAGCTGCTGGAGCATAGCTCTCTGCTCGCGCTGCTCCTCCATAATGCTCTCTTGGTTCGCTAGGATGGTGTCAAAAGTGGATGCGAACCGTGCATAGGGGTCATCGGATGACGAACCTGCGGAGGAAGAAGATGGGTGCCCAGACGGCCTAGCCTGCGGTGGCAGGCATAACGGCCTTTCTACCCTAATAGGCTGAGGCTCCTCTCCCACCGACACTTTCCAATTTTCCGGGTTTGTTACATCTAAAAGTGTGGGGTTAGGGAGAGGAATTGGGTGTCTGAGCCTGGGGTGTTTTAGGCAGTATATGTCATCCTCCTGGACGATCATCCCCATAGCCTCACAAGCTTGCAAGGAGATATGGGTCCGTCCAGGGGCGGCCTCAAAACCATCTAGATCGAAGTTGAAGTGATGGCATATGGTGGTGATGAGGCCACCAATGACAATAGCGCCACTGGAACTCTTGGCCACCTTTAAGAGGTGCCTAGCCAAGAATGACCCTGTGTCCACGTTGCTCTCAGGGTGGAGCATGGCCCATAATATAAAGACCTCGTCCTGGCGGACGGATCCGTCACTCTCTCCACGGCCAAACAGGGTATTGGCTATGACCCTATGCATATACCTGATGCTAGGGTTAGCAAAGGCTGTGGACTTGGAAGTCCGAGGGTCAAAACTTCTGGCCTCAAAGTCTATTACTGATCAGAAACTATGCGCACTAAACCCTAAGGGGTATCTTCGGTCACCCCCTACTGGTAATCCAAAAATCTCATTAAATTCAGCTAGGGTTAGTGTGAAGTCCTGGTTGAAGAGCCGGAATGTGATCCGTCCTTCTTGGCAATGCGGCCCTTGGAGAATTTCCGCATTCAAGGAGCTTAGGAACTCCAGAGTAGGGCCAGCAAATGCAGGGTATCTGGTGCGAGCGAACTCGCTCCACCCTATGTTTTGCAACATCCAATTGATGTCCATAGTCAAGCCTAGGGTATCTAAGCATGCATCATCAAGATACTTGGTCTGGACTATCTTCCTATTTTTTAAAGCATTAAACCTATCTTGCTGAGCAATATCCTTAAAAATAATCCCATACCCATATCCATCAGTATCAGAGTTAGAGGAGTCAGAGTAAGAGTAATTACTTGGGTTTCTGCTTCCTCTGCTGCGAGTGGGTGAGGCTTCTGTTGCCCTTTACCGTTTGGTTGCCATGATCCCAGAGCACTAAAGCCCAAAATCCCCTTCACTGTTCTGAAATCTGGTTTGGTTAGGGTTTCAAAATTGGGAAATTTTGAGTTTTCCCAAAATTGAAGGATTTGCCCTGTGGGTCTTGTTGGGTTAGGGCCAGAGAGTGAGGGAGTATGGTTGGTTGGGTGTAGGTGTAGTGGGGAGGTGATTTTCGAGCTTTTTGGTTATGGTGGAAAGTGTGAGAGGAAGAAGAAGGAGAATATTAGGATGAAGAGGAGGATGATGGTGCTGGGTTAATGGGGGAGGTGCGATTTTGATTGTGAGATGAGGGAAAGGAGGAATTGGGAGGAAGGGAAGAGGGTTTCGTGGCTATAGAGGTGGAGAGGAAGAAGGAGATGAAGAGTGTGAGTTCTGTGGCAGAGAAGAGGCTGCGATTAGGTTTTAAAACCTGGGTTAAATACGCGTCACGACCGTGATGGCCATCATGGTCTGGCCGTGACGCATTGTGTCTGGAAAATCCTGCATCACGGTCTTGATGCGTCTCACGGCCTCCCCGTGATGGTTTCTGTCCTGCTCTAGCTACCTGTCACGACCGTGACCTATATCACGGCCTGCCCGTGATCCTTTCTGTCCCTTTCCTGGTCTTCACATCACGGCCGTGACCACTATCACGGCCTGGCCGTGATGGATTCTGATCTTCTGGGGCCTTCTTGTCACGTCCGTGATGGATTCTGACTTTTAGCTGTTGGTGAATCACGGTCGTGATGGACATCACGACCTGGCCATGATGTTTGCTGACTTTTCTTTTTCCATCCTCTCTTCACTCTCCATCACTTCCTGACCTGAAAACACTTGACAAATCTATTAATTTATGATCTTTTTCCTCTCGATCATCTCAAATTATTCAAGAGTTGAATTCAAAAACAAATGGAAAAGGGAAAGAAAACTTGGGTTGCCTCCCAAGAAGCGTTTATTTACGGTCTTAAGCTTGACCGTAGTCCTTTCAGTCCTTCGTTGTTGGATCTAGGAGGGGAATCGCAACCTCCTGCTCAAGTGGATATTCTCCAAGGTAGTGTTTCAGCCTCTGTCCATTCACCTTGAATGCTCCACGTTCTTGCCTCCAGACCTCGACGACACCATACGGGAATACTTTCGTTACTTTAAATGGTCCGGACCATCTAGACTTGAGCTTCCCTGGGAATAACCGCAACCTCGAGTTATAAAGTAGCACTAGTTTTCCTTCATGGAATTCTCTACAAAGGATATGCTTATCATGCCACTTCTTTGTTCTCTCCTTGTAAGATCGTGCGTACTCATAGGCATCCAACCTTAGCTCATCAAGTTCCTGAAGTTGAAGGATTCTCCTTTCCCCAACGGCTTTCATATCAAAGTTTAGCATCTTAATAGCCCACAAAGCTTTATGCTCAAGCTCGACTGGTAAGTGACATGGCTTACCGTAAATAAGTCTAAAGGGTGTCATCCCGATAGGAGTCTTGTAAGCCGTACGGTAGGCCCAAAGAGCGTCATCAAGCCTTAAGGACCAATCCTTTCTCGACCCCGAAACGGTCTTTTCAAGAATGCTCTTTATCTCTCGATTGGAAACTTCGACTTGCCCACTCGTCTGAGGGTGGTAAGGTGTAGCGATCCTATGAGTGACTCCATATTTGAGTAGGAGTTTCTCAAATTGTATTTCAATGAAGTGCGATCCTCCATCACTAATGATTGCCCTTGGAATCCCAAACCTTGGAAAAATCACCTTCTTGAATAGTTTGATTACGGTTCTTGCATCACTTGTTGGGGAAGGAATGGCCTCCACCCATTTAGAGACGTAATCAACAGCTACAAGAATGAACTTATTATTGCAAGATGAAGGAAAGGGTCCTATGTAGTCGATTCCCCAAACATCAAATATCTCCACTTCTAGCATGGTGTTGAGTGGAATTTAATGCTTCTTAGAGATGTTTCCCGTTCTTTGACATGGATCACAAGCAAGCACGAACATCCGGGCATCTCTGAAAATATGAGGCCAATAGAAACCAGCCTGAAGCACCTTTGCTGCTGTCTTCGAGGCACTAGCATGTCCCCCGTAAGATGAGGAATGACAACAACTCAAGATACTTGGAACCTCGACTTCCGAAATACACCTTTTGTATATGTTATCCGCACACTTGCGGAAAATGTAAGGCTTGTCCCACACATAGTTCTTTAGATCGGAGAAGAACTTCTTCTTTTGTTGATAATTGAGCTCTGGTGTTAGAATCCCTCATACAAAGTAATTCACAAAATCCTCATTCCAGGGAGCATCCTCTCCCAAGATGGCAAATAGTTTCTCATCGGGGAAAGAATCATCTATCGGCAAGTTATCCTTCTCATGTTCCAATGGTTCAAGTCTGGATAAGTGGTCCGCAACTAAGTTCTCTGTCCCTTTCCGGTATCGAATCTCCAAATCGAATTCTTACAGAAGTAGAATCCATCGGATGAGTCTCGGCTTTGCTTCCTTCTTAGTCATAAGGTGCCTTAGTGCGGAGTGGTCAGTGTGCACTATGACTTTAGACCCCACGCGGTATGATTTGAATTTCTCGAATGCAAAGACAACCGCAAGCAACTCTTTCTCAGTTGTGGCATAATTTGCTTAAGCTCCATCTAGAGTTTTGCTTGCATAGTATATTGCATGGACCTTCTTGTCTCTCCTCTGTCCCAATACTGCTCCCACGGTGTAGTCACTAGCATCGCACATTACTTCGAACGGCTCATCCCAATTCGGTGTTTGCAGAATGGGAGCGGTGGTCAGAGCTTCCTTCAACCTACAAAATGCACTCAAACATTCCTCATTAAAATCAAATGGAGCATCTTTCATTAAAAGGTTATATAAGGGTTTAGAAATTTTTGAAAAATCTTTGATGAAATGCCGGTAAAATCCGGCTTGTCCCAAGAAACTTCTAACTCCTTTCACATTTATTGGCGAGGGAAAATTTTCAATAACATCTATTTTGGCCCTGTCGACCTCAATACCTCTACCAGAAATCAAGTACCCAAGCACTATACCTTCTTTTACCATAAAATGGCATTTCTCCTAATTCAATACCAGATTGGTTTCTTCACATCACTGCAAAATCTTAGACAAATTTGTTAAACAATCATCAAAGGTAGTTCCATATACAGAAAAATCATCCATAAAAATCTCCATGATGTTTTCAATAAATTCAGAAAAAATTGCAGTCATGCATCTTTGAAAAATAGCCAGTGCATTACATAGACCAAAAGGCATTCTTCTATAGGCAAAAGTGCCACAGGGACAAGTAAACGTGGTCTTTTCTTGATCACTAGGATGTATAAGAATTTGATGAAAACCGAAATATCCATCCAAGTAACAAAAGTATGAATGCCTAGCTAACCTTTCAAGCATTTGATCAATGAATGGGAGAGGGAAGTGATCTTTCCTTGTTGCCTTATTTAGTTTCCTATAATCGATGCACATTCTCCAGTCCTAGTGGGGATTAGTTCATTATTTTCATTTTGAATAACAATCATCCCCCCTTTCTTAGGAACCACATGCACCGGACTAACCCATTCACTATCGGAGATCGGATAAATAACCCCCGCATCTAACAGCTTAAGCACTTCCTTTTTAACCACCTCTTTCATATTAGGGTTCAACCTACGTTGATGCTCAATGGATGGTTTATGCTCATCTTCCATTAGAATGCGATGCATACAAAAGGAAGGATTTATGCCTTTAATATCATCGATTGTATATCCTATCACTTTCCTATGCATTCTAAGCTCCCTAAGTAATTTCTCAGTTTCCAACTCATTCAAGCTAGCATTCACAATTACCGGATAGGAAGAGTTAGGACCGAGAAATTCATACCTCAATGTGGAGGGAATGGGTTTTAGTTCTACCTTAGGGACTCGTTCATCTTTCAGATCCTTTTTCTCTGGTGTCAACTCAAGTTTCTCTTTCTTTGTTTTGTTGGGAGGAATCTCTGGACTAGCCTCTAGAAAGCGGGCATAATTCCTTACTTCTCCTCCATGAGCGTTTAAGTCTCCACCAATCAAACACATTTCCAACGGGTCATCAACACAAGCTTGTGTAGATTCTTCTTTCACCACTTGGTGCATTAACTCAATCCTGCAACAAGAATCTTCAAAAGAAGGGTGTTTAATAGATTTAGCTAAATCAAATTCAACTTTATCATCACCCACAATTAAGGTCAATTTCCCATTTTTAACATCAATAATGGCTCTTGCTGTAGGTAAGAAAGGCCTACCAAGAATAATGGGGATTTGGGAATCCTCTTCCATTTCAAGTACCACAAAATCCGCAGGAATGAAAACTTTACCCACTCTAATAGGAACATCTTCCAAGATGCCTATAGGGAATTTGACGGACCGATCCGCCAATTGAAGGGAGATTGTTGTGGATTTTAGTTCACCCATCTCCAACTTCTTGCAAGCAGAGAGTGGTATAAGACTAACACTAGCCCCCAAATCACAAAGAGCTTTATCAAAACTAGTGTTACCGATTAAGCATGGAATAGAGAAACTAACTGGATCTTTCAATTTAGGAGGCAATTTATTTTGAATTAGAGCGCTGCACTCCTCAGTTAAGGCCACTGTTTCATAGTCCTCTAGCTTTCTCTTATTTGACAAGATATCCTTAAGAAATTTAGCATATGTCGGCATTTGTTGTAATGCCTTAGTGAAGGGTACATTAATGTACAATTTCTTAAGGACCTCTAGAAATTTTCCAAATTGCTTATCCAACTTGGCCTTAGCCAACCTTTGAGGAAAAGGTATCGGAGGCTGGTAAGGTGGTGGAGGGACATACTTAGACACTTTTTCACTAGGCTCTTCCTCTCCTGAAGGTTGTATCTCAGTAGGTTCATCCTCCTCAGCTACACTCTAGTCTTCGCTCTCCCCTTTAGCCTCGGGATTTTCAAGTTTCTTACCACTCCTTAGACTCACGACTTTACATTGTTCATTATTTGGGTTCACCCCAGGTTGTCCAGGAAACTTTCCCGGTTGCCTCATCGAATTTCCAGCTTGTTGGGCAATTTGAGTTTCTAACATCTTGTTATGGATGGCCAAGTTATCTACCTTAGATGTTAGTTCTTTTATTGCCTCATTAACTGCCCTACCTTGTTGCCTAAATTCTTCATTCTGCTTAGTTTGAGTAGCAACAAAGTTTTCCATGAGAGACTCGAGTTTAGATTTTTGTACCCGAGGATACCCCGATACGGGTTTCCTATTACCTTGTCCTTCTTGGAACTCGTGGTTCAATTTGTTGTTGTAGTTTCCGTAGGAAAGGTAAGGACTATTCCTCCTCTGGTTGTAGGGATTTGGCGGAGCATAATTTGGCAGCTTCGGGTTTGTGTCGTAGAAATTGTGACAAGAGTTCACTTGCTCCCCTGAAGCGCCGGACTCAGAAGCGATACCATGTGGTCACTCTATTATGTCATGTCCCTGCATTCCACAAATCTCACAAACAACGTTAGTAGCACCGATTGAACTCACATGAGCCTTTTCAAGCTTATCAAATCGTTTATTTAGTGAGTCGAATTTAGACATAATCAGATCGGTACTATTCATTTCGAACTTACCCCCCGAAAGCTTTTTCGGGTTATTACCTCTTTCTGAACCCCATTGGTGGTAGTTGGTGGCCACGTTCTCAATGATGTTGAATGCTTCAGTCAGGGGTCTGTTCATGAAGGCTCCACCAACTACGGAGTCGAGTGACACCTTTGATGAATAATCCAATCCGTTGTAGAAGGTATGCACTAACAACAACTTTTCCAGTCCATGATGCGGGCAAGACTCCAGCAATCCCTTGTAGCGATCCCAAGCTTCGGATAAACATTCTCCGTTTTTTTGGAAGAAGCCGATGATCTGAGTTCTTAGGTAAGCAGTCTTGGATGGAGGGAGGAATTTCTCCAAGAATGCTTGCTCTAGTTGGTCCCAAGTTGTCAATGTGTTAGCGGGCACTTGCTTCAACCAAGCTTTCGCTTTTCCAGTCAGAGAGGAGGGGAACAACCTCAGGCGTATAGCATCGATCGAGGCACCTTGAATCCTTATCGCATCGGTGAATTCCAAGTATGTCTCCACATGATCCATCGGGTCCTCTGAGGGTAATCCTCCAAACTGATGTTGCCAAATCATGCTAATTAAGTGAGGCGGTATAGTGTAGTTTTATGCCTCAATTTCCGGCCTTGCAATCCCAGTTCGCAGACCCATAACATTTGGTGTTGCATAGTCCTTCAGTGGCTTCGTATCTGGTAGATTCGCCGTGAGTGGAATGGGAACCAACTTCTCTCTATCTCTTTGTAGTCTCCTACATCTATGAAAGGTCCTTTCGATCTCGGGGTCGGCTTCAATAAGGTTTCTAAGACTTAGGGATCTTTGCATAAAAGAGTAAAATACCTATGGTAGAGAGATAGATACTCTAGAAAAAGAAAAAGAAATAAGTAATAAATTAATATATATAAAAAATGTCCAGAAAAATCAATTTAAAAATTAAATTGAAATTCAAGAAAACACAGTCCCCGGCAACGGCGCCAAAAACTTGATGTGATAACTTCCGGCAAGTGTACCAGATTCGTTGCCAAGTTATAAAAAGATCGATCCCACAGGGATCGTGATCTCAAATCACAACTAATTATCAAATCAATTAAACTGGACTCTATAAAAAAAGGGCTTTGAAAAGGTTTTGGTTTTTGAAATCAGAATCAAGTAGCAATCAAATTTTAATTTCGCAATTAAACAAAACAGAAAGCAATTCAAATTGGGGGTTTTCAAATTCAAATGGGTTCCCAGGAATTGGGATACCACAAAACTGTTTATGTTACTGAATCGACTCCTCTCCTTGTTAATTACCAAAATTTGTTTTGAAGGCGAATCTGTCCTAAATTAGCTAATGCTCCCTCTCGGGTTACAAAAGCCGTGCCCGATTAAATCAATCCCTACTCTCGTGGTATTTGAATTTAAATCGGACCCTTTGAGTTTTGTGATGATTCGTGAATCCTCGAAGGACCACTTCTAACTCTCATGATTTAATTCCTAAGTTTGATTCCTATAGATCCGATACCTAAGTTCACCGCTAAGTTCGTCCCTAGTGTATCTATGGCACGCAAACAAGTGGACACCGAATTTGCGAGTAATTAAAGCAATAGGGATCGAATCGAAAACAAATCTGAATTAACAAGAAATCAAAATCAATTCATCACCATAAACGAGTTTTGGACATAGCCCCAATTCCTAGAAACTAGACTACTACTCAAGCCTTGACATGATTGTAGCAAGCTTGGTTAAAAAATACATGAACAGAAAAATTCCTAAGAGAATAGGAGAATAAGAAGAAGAAGAGAATTTCTCAATTATCCTATAGTAATCATCCCACCAAAAGTTAAGTGCCTAGACTCGAGCCCCTAGGTCCTATTTATAATATTGGGTAGTTTGAATCCTAAACCAATACAAAAACCAAATTAAATCAGTTACTGAAGATCCATGGAATGCGCATCACGGCCGTGATGGCCATCACGGCCTGGATGTGATGGTTTCTGCCTAGAAGGGGTCTGGCTCAGTTGTCCTGTCACGGTCGTGATGGGCATCACGGCTAGGCCGTGACAGCTTGTCTTGTTCCTTCTTCTTTTTCAGCTTCACTTGATCACAGCCGTGATGGTCATCACGGCTAGGACGTGATCAGCTCTGTTTGCCCCCTTTTTCTTTTTTTCCAAGCTCCCATCTTCGTGCCCGCTCCAACGCGATTGATCCTAAGGATTTTAATCTTCTTTTCTCGCACACAAGCACCACAAAACCACCTTACTCGTTCCAAGGTAAAATTAACAATTACACAAATAAAATAAGCCTAAGCCATATGAAAATGCATGCAAAATGTCATGAAAATATGAGGTGAAATCACACTCATCAACAACTCACAATACTTTAAGGCAAGTAATAATCAACTTCAAGTAATAATCATAATAGTTCAAGTAAACAAACCATTCAAGTATTTGCTCCACATCATAATAATATTCAAATCACTCAAGTAAACACATACACACATGCATATAGTCATTGAATATTGATGAGTGTGATTTCACCTCATATTTTCTTGTCATTTTGCATGCATTTTCATATAGTTTAGGCATATTTAATTTGCATTTGGTTAGTTTTTACCTTGGAACGGGTAAGGCGGTTTTGTGGTGTTGTTGTGCAGGAATTAAGGATTAAAATGCTCAAGATTAACCATGATGGAGCTAGCATGAAGATGGGGCTTGAAAAGTGAAGAAAATGAGCCAAACAGAGCCCATCACGGCCTAGCCGTGACAGCCATCACGACCATGATCGAGTAGAGCTGAAAAGAAAGAATGGAAAAGTCAGAGCTAATCACGGTCAGACCTTGATGCCCATCTCGGTCGTGATATGTCAACCGAACTAGACCCTCACAGGCAGAACTGATCACGGCCTAGCCGTGATGGTGGTCACGACCATGACAGACCAACCAGTGAAGCAACGTCCAAGGCAGAACCCGTCACGGCCTGGCCATGATGGCCATCACGGCTGTGACGCGTGATATATGGATCTTTAGAAACTGATTTGATATGAAATT
The DNA here is from genome assembly GCA_030762895.1 of Sophora flavescens. Lineage (NCBI taxonomy): Eukaryota > Viridiplantae > Streptophyta > Magnoliopsida > Fabales > Fabaceae > Sophora > Sophora flavescens. Next base: position 117,792,183 of record CM061065.1, read on the forward strand.
GTGATTGTTTGGGATTCAAGTTACCCTAGTCTATAAATAGAGCACTTATGCTCGAAAATAGGGGACTCTTAGGGACTTTTTGGGCTGCTACCTTAGGCAAAATTATGATTCCTCTTCTTCTTCTTCTTCTTCTTCTTCTTCTTCTTCTTCTTCTTCTTCTTCTTCTTCTTCTTCTTCTTCTTCTTCTTCTTCTTCTTCTTCTTCTATTCTCTTAGGTTTTAATTCATGTTTTTTGTTAATCAAGCTTGCTCTTAACATGGCAATGCTTGAGTAGTAGTTTTATTTCTAGGGATTGGGGCTATGCCCAAGATCTGTTTTATGTTATGAATTGATGATTTTCCTTTGTTAATTTCGATTTCACTTTTGATTTGGTTTCTATCGCATGAATTACTTGTGAATCTAGTACGCACTTATTTGCATGTCATAGATACTCTAAGGAGGAACCTAGCGGTGAACTTAGGAATTGGATCTATAGGAATCAAACTTAGGACTTAAATCACGAGAGTTAGAAGCGGTCCTTCGAGGGTTCACGAATTGTCACAAAGCTTAAAGGGTTCAATCTAAATTCAATTACCACGAGAGTAGGGGTTAGTTTAATTGGGCACGGTTTTTGTAACCCGAGAGGGAGCATTAACTTATTTAGGATAAATTCGCCTTCAAAGCAATTTTGATACTTAACAAGGGGCGGTCGATTTGGTAACATGAACAATCTTGTTGGTAACCCAATTCCTAGGAATCTCTTTTGATTTGAAAAACCCCTAATTGATTGGCTTTCCCGTTTCAATTGATTGCGTTCTTAAATATATGATTTTCTAAGTTATTTCTTATTACAAAAAATCAAATCTTTTCAAAATCCTTTTTTTATAGTCCAGTTTAATTGACTTAATAATTAGTTGTTAGTCAAGATCACGGTTTCTGTGGGATCGATCTTTTTATTACTTGACGACGAATCCAGTACACTTGCCAGAGTCCACACATCAAATATCCCTAGGCAATCCCCTCTTACCTTTCGTGAAAGTAAGGAGATTTGATGCTTGAAGAGGTATACCACGAACGTCCTCGCTTTCTCCGTGATAGAAGTCTAAAGTTATAAACACAAGATCACAAGTTAACATCAACCAAGAACACTAACCACAAGGTATAGGTTCGGCCAAGACTAGTTCTTAGGGTTAGAGATTCCCTAAAATTATACAACTCATGGATTTATGATCCTTAAGTGTTAGGACTTAGGAGTTCATAAACAATGATCATTTAACAAAGTTGAATTAAAATCTCACTAAGTTATAAACTTAGGGTATTCGGCCAAGGCTAGTAAAATAGGCTAGCATTCACTAAACTTTCCAATCTCTTAGGTTTAACATCCATATGTATTAAGGAGCTCAAAACCATGATCATTTTGAAAAAATAAGAACAAAGTATCCTAGGTCCATAACTTTCTAGGTTCAGCCTTCATAGGATTTATAGGCTAGAAATATTTAAACTTTTCAATCTCTTAGACTTAGTATCCAAATATCTTATGGAGCTCATGTCCATGATCATTTTGGGAAACAATGGAAACTTAAACATTCCAATCTCTTAGACTTAGCATCCAAATATCTTATGGATCTCAAGTCCATGAGCATCTTGGAAAAATGAAAGTAATACATCCTAGTTTCAATAACATAGAATAAACAAGTTAGAAATCCTTAAACTTTCCAATCTCTTTGACTTAGCATCCAAATATCTTATGGGGCTCAAGTCCATGATCATTTTGGAAAAATAAAAACTCAAACATCCTAGCAGCTAAACACTAAGTTTCGGCCATCATAGGATGATGAGGAAAATATTCTTTGTTTAATAACAACTCTTAGGTTTATAATCACAAGGTATTAAGAGTTCTAAATCCATGATCATACTTGGAAAGTTGAAACATAGTATCATAGGCCTACTTCTACATATTTTTTGCCATCATAGGAACAAGCTATCAAACTTTCCAAGATTTATAGATTCAAGATCAAGGTATAGTTAGAAACTCAAACACATGATCATATTCCAAAAGTTGAAGCAAAAACCTCCTAGGTCACAAATGCAAGCATTCAGCCTTCATTGGAAGAGATAGGTAGAGATTTTTGTTTTACACAACCTCTTGGTATGTGAAAATATAAGTTAATACAAGACTATAGAAAGTGGTTTCAAGCATATAAAGATTCATATGAGAGCATTACCCTTAGTATAAGGAAGAACTTTAATAAAGAACTCAAGTAGAAAAGATGAATAAAAACTAAAGCTTTAAGAGCTTGAACTTTTAAAAGAAATGAAGAAGATGAAACTTTAATGGAGTTTGAAGAAGGAAAATGATGAAGTGAAAATGAGAGGGATATATATAGAGAGGGGGAGGGAGTTCACGGCCAAGGGAGAAGAGAGGGAGGGATTGTTGAGCAAGCTTGGTGGTTTAATGCTTGATTGGATGGAAGAAGAGAGAGAAATAACTTTTGGATTAGAATAATATTATAATTTGAAAAGTGTGATGATTACACTTTTGGAGTGTGTCATAGCCTCTTCCATCATGTCATCTCACTTCTTTTATGCTCCCTAATCTGCTCCATTTCGTACCCGATTGTATTTCTGATCGTAATTCTTCCGACGTTTTCGCCCGAATAAAATATTATATTTTTTTTTTGAACGAAAATTTTCAAAATAACCAAAGTTGGAGGACACATAATAAAAACACTAACCGTCTCGTTCATGGGTCAAAATTAGGTTTGCTGCACAGTAAACTTGTACCGGCAGTGAAAACGCAGACCAGCTTCCGTCTGAATTTTCAACCGAAAATTTTACCGTGACTTCATATGATATAACAACACAAGAAAATGATTTTAGTTTAATTAAAATCATCCTCTGAGTTTAACATAAAATAAACACATTTATATATATATTTACTGCTACAGAAAGCATAGGAAAAACAGGGCGTTACAGCTGGAACGGTTAAACCAGCAAAAATCATTAAAAACCGGAACCTAAAAACAAATCGGTCCAAAAAAAATACTTTTTTTCCATTTCATTCAGCTGAAGAAAGTAACACACATTACCCTCACTGTTGACGAATCTAGGCAAGTATACCTAGTCGTACAAGTAATACGGTGGTGAGACTGATATCGTTCCCACGAGGATTAGTTGCCAATTACCAATTCACAAATCAAGCAACTATCTAGACTAAACTTTAGCATGAAATCAAAACATAAAATAAGCAACAAAAGCAATAAAATATTTTTGGTCTTTTTGGGGAATCTTATCAAACACTTGGAATGCAAATAGGGGTGTTGGGATTAAATTTCACTAAACCTTAGCCTCATGCAATACCAAGACTACCAATCCAGTTTATGCTTCAATTATTAAAATCAACTCACAGAATTACTCAAGTCATGATTCCTCAGATGACAAGAGCCTAAATCCACTAATAGACCCTAATTCCTTAGGTGGCCTAGATTAAAGAATTTGCATTAAGATTAAGGATTACGCGATTACTAATAAACCAAACCCCATTCCTAGATGTGAGGTTTATTAGGTGAATAATTCCAGATCAAGAAATGATAAGAACGTCCCCATTGCAAATCAATTCTCATGAACAGTTCATGGGTAGCTAAACCACAAAAAGCATTAAGCGTAGGAATTAAACACTAATAGAGAGGCATAAACACAGATTGATAAATCAAAGCAATTACATGAAAATTCGGTTCAACTACATCTAATTCCAACAAAGAGTGATTTAGCTACTCATGATTACAGAGAAAACTAAAACCAAAACAATAAGAACAAAGGGAAGAAGAAACTCCATTGAAGCTCTCCACAGTCGTCACCGCAGCTCCTTGGTTCAGAGAAATCACGCCCCCTCTTTTGCTTTCCAAGAGTCTCCCTAGGGTAAAAGTGCTCCTAGGTTAAAAGTCCCTATTTTTCTGTGTGTAGCCGTGTCTGTCTCCTCCCCCTTCAAATGGCACTGCTGTGGCTAAATATATGTTGCAAAGTCTTAATTCCAAATTGAATTTTTCCTCCTACAAAACTGGCACACATTCCCCTCTATTTTCAATTGACATATCAATTTCAATCCTCTATGGACATCACAATTTGTACGTGGATCCCTTGCTTTAATTATCATAATCAATTTGCCTTTCAAAACCAAAATAAACGTTACCGGCCCTTTCCAAATTTGCTTTATGTTAATTGCCAATTTCTTCAATCAATTGTAAATTGATTCATGTGATTTACTTCAGTGATTTGCTGTAGCTTCTATCATTTATAAATTGAAGACCAATTCCTCTCTCCATTTATGGTAAGCCATTAATATCCAAATCATCCAATCCATCAATTAGGCCTCTTACATTGCTGTTGGAATTTTATCAATTGTCATCACATATTTCCATTCCAAATTAAATTGGAGTCATCCAATATCTTCCCTTTTCAAGCTCCAACTTAATCCAGGCTCCATTATGGCTCATCTTGGACATTTAATCCTTAATTTCTGCAAAACAACACCACAAAACCACCTTACCCGTTCCAAGGTAAAAACTAATAAAAATCAATTTAAATATGCCTAAACTAAATGAAAATGCATGCAAAAATGTACATGAAATATGATGCAAATCACACTATCACTCACACCGCAAAATCCCTCACGCAGTCACTCACACACGACGACGCCCTTCCCTCTGACGACGGCTGGCGCTACTTGACTTCCTTTTTCCCTCTCACGGAAAATTTTTTGTGTCTTGGGTAGGTATTTTTTTATATACGTTTGTAATTTTCTATTGCTGGTTCATTAATTGTAGGAGCGTTTTCTGGTTAGTCTAGTGCTGCTGCACAGTGCGGGTTGGTTTCTTTTTGGTGACGTATTGCTATATCTTTGCTTCCTTACTTCTAATATATGGTTCATTTACTTGCTACATGGCTACTTTTCTTATTCTCTTTCGGCTACAATTTGTCCCATTGCTGGTTTTTTCTGGCCTGGTTTTGGGTGTTTATTCTTTAGCTCTTCTTTGTTGTTTGTCTATTGCTAGGGGTATCCCTTGCATCCATAGCGGGTCCAAAGAATTTAAGTTTATGAGGATATTACGTGGACCCACTGGGGAGCCAAAGGCCCTAGTTATTAGCAGAATGACTTTTGTACCATGTTTTAAAACGTGGTTTTACCATGGAATCGCTGGAGCGGTTAAACCATCAAAAATCACTAAATACAGGATTCAAAAAACAAGCTGGTTCAAACAAAATACTTTCTTTCCCTTTCATTCACCTGAAGAAAGTAACGCACATTACCCTCACGCCGCTCAGTCCCTCACGCAATCACTCACGCACGACGGTTCCCTTCCTTTTAACGACGGCTAGAGCTGCTTGGCTTCCTTCTTCCCACTCACGGTCAATTTATTGTGCCTTGGGTAGGTCTTTCTTTTATACAAATTTGTAATTTTCGATTCCTGGTTCATTAGCTGTAGGAGGAGGCTGTGCAGGTTGTTTTCTATTTGGTGTTGTGTTGCTATTTCTCTGGTTGCTTGCTTCTCATATATGGTCCATCTGCATGCTACATGGCTTATTTTCTTATTCTCTTTCGACTGCAGTTTGTCTCAATGATGGTTGTTTCTGGCCTGGTTTTGGGTGTTTATTCTTTAGCTCTTCTTTGTTGTTTCTATATGGCTTGGGGTATCCGTTGCATACATAGCGGGTCCATAGAATATAAGTTTTTGGGGATACTCCACGGACCCACTAGGGCGCCAGAGGCCCTAGTTATTAGCATATTGATTTTTGTACTGTGTTTTAAAACCTGGTTGGACCATGGAACCGCTGGAGCGGTTAAACCAGCAAAAATCACTAAAAACCGAAACCGAAACTGAAAAACAGGTTGGTCCAAAAAATACTTTCTTTCCATTTCATTCAGTTGAAGAAAGTAACGCACATTACCTACACGTCACTCAGTCCCTCACGCAGTCACTCACGCACGACGGCGCCCACTACAAAAAAAACACGAATTACCGATGAAAAAACCCGTCGGAAATGAAGAAATTCCGTCGGAAAACTACATTGCCGAAGGACTTTCCGACGGACACGGTTCCGTCGGTAATAGGAGCGTAGGAAAGCCTTTTTGACGGATCAAGTTCGGCCGTCAGAAATTTTCAACGGCCTTAACCGTGGGAAAACTTGCCACACAGAACCCCTAATTACCGACAGAAATTACGTTGGTAACTCTGTGGACATTATCGACGAAATTTTCCGTCGGAAAATGTAACCAACAGTTACCAACGGAAATATCCGTCGGAAACAAGGTTTTTTTATTTTTTATGTATTTTGTTTTATATTAATAATTAATTATTTTTATTAAAAAATATATATATTCAATATTAAATATTATATTATATTTATTAATTATTATTATATTATATTTTAATTAATTATATTTTATTTATTAATTATTATTATAATTTATTTATTAATTTATATTTTATTATAATTAATTATAATTTAATTATTAATTTATATTTTATATTATCAATTACAAAACAAAATTGAAATTTAAAATAAAATTTAAAAAGAAATTTAATTAAAATTAATTTAAAATAAAAACAAACTCAACATATAATCCATAATCCATAAATAAAATATCCGTTTATCTACAAATCTCTACTACACCTATCACTATCCTAATACCCATCACCATACTATCCATCGTCGTCGTCCTGTCGGGGGGAGTCTGCCGGCATCACATGACCATCAAGCTGCGGCTCAGTAGACAAACCGTCATCATGCGGCTGCGGTGGTGGATCAGTAGAAGTAGTGGACGGCTGGGGCTGGGTGGCATGGAGGACCCCCTACAGAGCTTTGCGCCTGTCTGGTGGGAGGAAATCGAGCATAGCGGTCATGACCGCAGAGAATGTATCCATCTGCTGCATTATGCGCTCGTTCGTCTCCCTTTGCTGCTGCACCTCCTGCCTCAGCCGATGCACCTCCTCCGTGTCCTATGAGCCGGAGGATGTAGGCTCCCTAATGGTCATGCTCGGCGTCGACCCCCGATGAATCGACCTAGCTAGGGTCGCAGTACCGTAAATCCGTCCCTTGTTCTTCTCGCCCGCCGCATCCATCATGGCCTGGGTCTGTAGTCGCTCAACCTCGGTGGGGTCCAGCTGAGAAGGATCTGAGGCACCAGAGCAGGAGGCAACCTCAGATGCTACCGGACTAAACCTGGCGTTGTACTCCGCCTGCGATCAATACATTACAATCAATATGTATTGAACTATATATATATATATATATATATATATATATATATATATATATATAATAATAATAATAATAATTACCAATAGTTTAAATATAAAAAAACATTTTAGCTCACCACTGTCTGCCTCGACCTCTCATCAACAAACTCACCAGTGTCCGAGCGAATATGTGTCTGCTCAAAGACCGTAGGGACATCAACGGACCGAGCTAGCTCTCCTGCCTGCAACCGACACACCAATAAAATCAATTAGTTATAAAACAAATTTTTAATAAAAATATACAGTTTATAAATAATGTTATTTATATATGCATGCCATGTAAATGGAATGCTGCATGTGGCTAATAGAACCACCAGTGTGCATGCTCCCACCCTTCTCGGAAGCCCGATTTCTCTTCGCTTGTTCACACTTTAGCTTGTAAGCTGGAGTGTCCCAGTACGCACACAGTTGGGTCCAGATGTTGGGCTCGATGTAATCCGGACATACCCGTCTCTCCCTACGCTCCCGGAGCATGTCCCTCAGTCGAGCAGCTGCTCGGTCGTCAAAGATAGCACGTATCTTTGAGGTATACTCCGGTAACTAGCGCACAAGCTCCTGTTAACAAAGAAAAAAATAATAATAACATTATACAAAAGAATATATAAAATAAATGGAAAATTACATGAACTAATAAATAAGAACTTACCCCGAATCGTCTAAAGATACGATCCCGATCCTCCCCCGGGATCACCCCCCATGATGGCCAGAAGCAACGATACTGCGCCTTGATGGTGAAGGTAACGTGCTTCGATCCCACTTTCGATGGGATGATGCTGAAAAATTCATAATTTTATTAAATCAACAATATGACAACCAACAAATATATGCTTATTAAATAGTAATTATTTTTAAACAACGTTAAATTAAATTAAACTTACGATCCAGAAACAGGACGGATCCATGGTTGATCCTCAGGTGCGAGAACCCTTGCCCACTCAGGAAAGTCCTTAGCCGTCGTCGACTGCTACACAGACGATGATGATGGTATGACTGTGTCGTGACCGTATGCGACCCTGGATGATGATGATGGAATGGTTGTGTCCGGCTTTGGCATCATCCTAGGAGTCGGCATAAATGATAATCCTGCTGGGTGTATGACCGGCACAGTCGATGATGATGGTGGTGCTGGGTGTGGGTGTGGTGTAGGTCCAGTAGGGGCGGCGAGTAGCCAGCTAGTGCGCATCGTGGCGCAAAGCGAGTGGAGGTTTGGACATGGGTGGAGGGTGGGATAGTGTGGGTCGGGGATAGTGTAGTATGGGTAGGGGATGATGTAGTATGGATCAGTGAGGGTATAGGATGGGTGGGGGATGGTGTAGAATGGGTGGGGGAGGCTCCTATAGGTGGCAATAGGGTAGGTGCGGTAGGGATGAGGGTGGGTGCGGAAGGACCTCCAGGAATGCGAGCAAGCACCTGGGACTTCACGGTGTATCGTCCCTTCTTAGCCTTCCTCTTCCCCTTATCACCGCTAGGCGGTGGGGGGCGAGGCGGCTGTCCTCCTGATGCTAACATATCTATTTTTATAGCACAATTACAAATCAGTGTAAAAACAATAAGTAATCGACATTTAACAGTCTAATCTAAGCAATTATTTTTATAGAACAATAGTTGTCAAGTCTTACATTATATTTCATAAGCAAATGTTTAAAATACAATAAAAATAACATAATAGTAAACTTCCTATTCAGACTCGGTATCGTCATCTGATTGTAAGTCCGACTCTTCTTCTTCTTGCATTGAGTCATCACTCGGATTTCTTCCTCTGATGATGCATGCATGCATGCCTGATTACCAATGACCACTTCTTCCCCTTCATTGGCAGATCCCAACATGCCAGTAATATGCTCGACCTCAATTACTTCATTGACATATGACGATTCATCCGCCTGGAATGGCGTCTCATCCTCTGCATCATCGATTTCTATGCGACCCCTAGGCTTGGTAGTGACCGCAACACACCAACATCGTTTGTCTATTCTTATTGCTGGATAAGGGACATAATAAACTTTTTTTGCATTCTGAGCAATTATAAATGGATCAAACTGTTGATATCTTCTATCCATGCGAATGTCCACAGTTCCATACTTGGGATCCACTTTTGTGCCTGTCCTCGATGGATCAAACCAGTTACTATAAAATAAGACTACTTTTTTAGGGTAAATAGTAGTATTGTATTGTAACTCGTATATGTGTTTTATGACCCCATAAAAATCACTGGTACCTTCACCTTGTACGACAACCCCGCTATTGATTGTCTTTTTGCCAACGTTCCATTCATCTGTGTGGAATTTGTACCCATTAACAAAGTATGTATGCCATGATGTAACACAGCTATAGGACTCATACGCTAAATCTCTCAAGTGTTGATTAGTCATGCTTGTTGATACACCTACGAAAAGGTAAGTCATATTAAATAATTACTTTTTTCAAGATGCAAAATTAAGCTTAATATAGTGTTTGCATCGTCATATTATACTTACTTGTTGCTTGAACCATTCAGGAAAATCTGCATGTGTACGAGCAGAACCATCTAGTTCACTTAACCGATTAATTTGAAGGAACACACTGACAAATAAAATGTGTACTATGTGTTAAATGAGAAATTATAATAACATGTGATACATTATTTTAAAAATAGGTCGTTAAGACTTACTCATGGTATGGTTTCACCTCTGTGTAATTTATCAAGACATGTACATGGGCCGATGCATACTCCTCATCAGTTAACCAGTAAGTAAGCTCCTTGCCAGCATAACGGCCAGGAAGGCTAAATACGGATAGCATATAAGGATACCCTGCATTATCAGCATCTACCTCGTTCCTAACATGTCTTGGTGCCAAAATAAAGTTGTTGAAGTAGTGGGAACAGAAATAGGTTGTCTCACGGTGTAAGTAAGACGCACAGATTGATCCTTCCACCCTAGCCTTGTTTTTAACTGATCGTTTAGAGTCGCCCATGAATCTAAGTAATAAAAAACATCGTTGACAATGCATTATTCAATGGTTGCTAATTATTTAAATGTCAAAATATAATAAAATTACCTTTCAAACCGATACATCCACCTATATTGTACTGGTCCACCAAGCCTCGCTTCATATGCAAGATGGACAGGGAGATGTTCCATTGAGTCAAAAAAATCCTGGGGGAAAAACCTCTCCATCTTGCACAGAATTATTGGAATGTTTTCTTGCATCTTCGTCAGACCATCCGCTCTTAAAGTTGCAGGGCATATATCTTTAAAGAAATGACCGATTTCTGTAAGCGGGTTCGAAACATGCTGGGGCAACGAGCCGAAAGCAATAGGAAGCAAGCACTCCATGAATACATGACAATCATGACTTTTCATCCCATGAAGCCTCCCTATTCTTACATCAGCACATCGTGCCAAATTAGAGGAATAACCATCAGGGGTCCTAAGGTCTTTTAACCACCGACAAATTGACTTCGCTTCATCGGCGGTTAGAGTGTAACAAGCTTTTGGTTTGACCATTTTTCCATTAGGCTACGGCTTCAGCTCCAAATCCTTTCGTCTACAGTACAGAGCTATGTCCATCCTTGCCTTCTCATTGTCCTTCGTCTTGCCAGACACATTCATAACTTTGTTAAAAATGTAGTCAAAGAAATTGTTCTCAATATGCATCACATCAAGGCTATGTCTTAACAGATTATCTTTCTAATACGGTAGTTCCCAAAAAATACTTTGTTTTGTCCAGTTATGCCATTCTTCATACCCGGGTAATTTTGACACACCTACTTCAGTGACTTTAGGAAGATCTCTAACCCGACCCCATATTTTTTCAGGAGTCAACAAATGCGGTGGACCTTCCTCTTATGTCTAATTCTTTTTGAATGCTCGGACGTTTCTTCGGAAGGGATGGTCGGGATCTAAGAACCGATGATGAGAATCAAACCAGGAACTTTTAACACCATATCTAAGGGTAAAAACCTTTCTATGTTCCATGCAATACGGGCACGCCAATTTATCGTGGGTCCCCCAACCAGAGAGCATGCCATATGCAGGAAAATCATTGATAGTCCACATCAGTGATCCCCTCATCATAAAGTTTGGCTTATTTGAAACATCATAAGTCAACACACCATCCCACAACTTCTTCCGATCATCGATCAGAGGCTGCAAATATACATCTATCCCAGCCTTCGGATTAGATGGTCCCGGTATGAGACAAGTCAGAAACATATATGGTTTTGACATGCACATCTCGGGAGGAAGATTGTACGATATAATAATCACTGGACAACATGAATATGGCGAGGCTGACGCCTGAATGTACGGGTAAAACCATCTGAACACAGCCCAAGCCTCACATTTCGAGGATCTGCTGCAAATTCGGGATGAACTCGATCGAAGTGCTTCCAAGCTTCACCATCAGAAGGGTGGGGTATGATGCCGAGAATTCTTCTATTTTCATTATGCCACCTCATTTGTCCCGCAGTTTGCGTTGATGCAAACAGTCTCTGCAACCTTGGAATTATTGGCAGATAGAACATTGCCTTCGCAGGAACTGGTTTCCTCTTACTATTGTCACTACTTTGAACTCGGTACCTGGGTGTCTGACAAAATTTACATTCTTCCAACGCACTGTCATTTGTGCCATACTGACCACCATAATATAGCATGCACCCATTTGGACAACAATCAGTCCTCTTAGCCCCCAAGCCTAGTTTCGGCACCAACCGCTTCGCATCATAATAACTTTTTGGCAACAACTCTTTGAAGGGTGTCACATCTTGAAGCATTTTACAAAAGAACTCCAAACACTGCTCTAGGACATTCCAATTGGACTTGCAAGCTAGAAGCCTAACACAAATTGATAATTTTGAATCTGACTCCCCTTCAAACAATGGCTTATTTGTCTCTAACAATAGATTACAGAATCTCTGCGCTGATTCATTAGGAGGCTCTTTCATGTCATCAAACTCATCCGCCTCAAAATTCCCATGTTCCCCAAGACAATCATCGACCATCATATGCATTGACTGGAGTTGTTCGACATATTCATCGTGGTAGCCACTGCCTGATGCACCCATTTCAAGATCGTCACCACCGACTTCATTCAAATCAATATCCGGCAACTCCTCACCATGATCAGTCCATATCCAATAATTAGGCTTGAACCCACGTCGGTATAGGTGTAACTTCACGTCATCATCACTCAAAACCGCCATACAGTTGCACTTTGTGCACGAACATCTAATCCCCCCTCTTCGGCATAATCACAATGTTGCTTTGCTTTCGATATAAACTCCTCAACTCTAGCTACAAATGATTGTTTCAGAAGTCGTCTCCCAGACTCGTTCCTATCATACACCCAACTATGGTTCGAGGGATAATATGCCATCCTTCTGCATTTTCAAATAAATTGACGTATTTTTAAACATGATACTATAACCCCGAATCGTTCACTTTCCATAAAAGGTTTGGTCCTATCCCATTCGAGGAAAAACTTTTTCACCACTGTATTATACTAGTTAGTCATCACTTCTTATGTCTTATAGATGACGAAATTTCGGCAGCATCTCCCATCGGTCTCCATGTACACGACTAGACCGCGGTGAAATACCACAATCAAGCATGTGAAATAGACAACTATAAACACAAGAAAGGGGGGGTTGAATTGTGTTTATCAGAATTTAAGCAAAGTTGAAATCTTTTCGCCAACAAAAAGGCTAGATTTGGATGAGTGGAAGAATACAGGATGAACGGGTGACTTTTCCAAGCACACCACTTGATAGACGTAAGAAAAGTAAGGCAATTAAAGAGTTTAAGGTAAGAGAGATTGACACGATGATTTATCCTGGTTCACTCTTCAAATCAAAGAGCTACGTCCAGTCCTTGGCAGCACCAAGATTTATCCACTATAGCTGATAAGGTTACAGACTCAAGTATTATTTGCACACCTAGCCTCTTCAGGCTCAAGACAAGTATTATTTGCACACCTAGCCTTTTCAGGCTCAAGACAAGTATTATTTTCACACCTAGCCTCTTCAGGCTCACTCTGGTTTGTTTGAGAGATAGGGTTTGTAATAAATACAATTTCTCACAGGCAGATCTTTCACTAACACTCAGAGTGGTTTAAATGTAAGGCTCAGGAAAGTCTGCGTAATAACTTCAAAATGATTGAAGAATACAGAATAAAAGAATGAAGAAATAAATGCTCAGAGTAATGGCGTTTTAATGAAATGTGTATTCTCTCCTTCTTCATCTTCAATGGCTTCTGTATTTATGGTCTTCAAGCATTTAGGATCCGTTAGATACCTCCCCTCAGATGTTGGCTTCAAGCAGAACTTCATTAATTGCAATAGAGTCGTTCTGGGCAGCCATTAATGCAATAGAGTCGTTCTGGGTAGTCATTAATGCAATAGAGTCGTTGGTTGTACTCTAACATGAAGGACCGTGGCTTTATTCATCGTGCTACAGCCATATCAAAGTTGTGAAAAGAGCTTTTTGTACTTTACTGAGTACACTCCCCTTTTTGTGTAAGTACCAGAGGTACTAGGGAATAAAGCACGTTGGAAGCATTCTTTAACTGGTCTTTGGTTCTGATTATCAAAGGTTGCTTGAGAGAGTAGCTTCTGACTTTTCTTGATAATCGTGAAACTGAGTAGGAGAGAAGGCTTCAAGTCTCTTTCTGGTTCTTGAACTAAGATTCTGATAATCCTTAAAGAATTCGCGTTCATAAGATAAGTGCTTCCATCTTGAAAATAATCGCGTCTATCTAGCCATTTGAGTTTTCATTCGGACTAGTAGACGAGCTCCATATTAAGGACTCAGCAAGTCCGAAGACTAGTGTGGATGAGCACTTCTGTCACCTTTAGTGGATGAGCACTTCTGTTACTTTAGTGGATGAAAGCCTCTGTTACTTTAGAAGATGAGAACCTCTGTTACTTTAGTAGAAGAGAGCCTGTGTTACTTCAGTGGACGAGAGCCTCTGTTGCATTAGTAGACGAGAGCCTCTGTTACTTTAGTAGACAAGCTCCATATGCCACGTCATTGGACGAGCCATTCTGATTCCTTAATCGACGAGATCCATATGCCACGTCATTGGATGAGCCATTCTGATACTTTAATGGACGAGCTCCTTCTGCCACGTCATTGAACGAGCCATTCTGATACTTTAAGTAGACACTGGCTTTCATCACTTTAGTGGACGACCACTTGTGTCACTTTAGTGGACACAAGTTTCTATCTCTTGCGTTTTGGACGTGCGCTTCAATCACTACAGTGTTGGGCGTTTGTTTCAATCACTTGTGTGGTGGACGTGAGCTTCTATCACTACACTGTTGGACGTGAGCTTCTATTACTTGTGTTGGACGTGAGCTTCTATCACTACACCGTTGGACGTGAGCTTCTATTACTTGTGTTGGACATGAGCTTCTATTACTTGTGTTGGATGTGAGATTCTCTTATTTAATCTGCACACTTGATAGACAGGTTAGCAACCAGTATGAAGGTTAATTAAATCATTAACCAATGTTTAGTTCTCATCAAAACCTAGGGAAATGCACACCAGACATTTTAGAGACTTAACAATCTCCCCCTTTTTGATGATGACAAACATTGAGATGATTTAATGAACCTCAGAAAATATCAACAAAGAAAATAGCATATATCAGACAGGTTGAAATTTTCTTAAGCGAACAGGTCATATCATATTCATTCTCCATTCTTCTATAACACATTTATATCACAAATCTCAATTTCTCCTATTCTCCCCCGTTTTTCAACATCAAAAATGGATATCAAGTTTTATTTATGAGATATGTTAAGGGCAAGATAACATGTTAAGAAAATCATAGTAATGCAGCAAGCATATTAGACATACTCCACGTAAACTATTGTATCATTACTCCCCCTGAACTAATGCTTAGTTAAAAGAACATGTATATAGGAGTAATGACAGATTTAGCACAGACAGGTTAACATTCAGATATATCATTCAACAATGCAATGCATGTTTAGATTATCTCTAATAAAAAAAAACCTATCTTCTGCGAGGGGTTTAGTGAAAATATCAGCCCGTTGATTTTCAGTTTTAACAAACTTAATATCAAAGATGCCTTTTTGAACATAATCCCTAATGAAATGATGTTTGATTTCAATATGCTTAGCCTTAGATTGCTGAATTGGATTTTTAGTTAAGCATATAGCACTCGAATTATCACACCGTACAGATATGTTATGTTCATAAATAGAATAATCCTCGAGTTGATGTTTTACCCATAAGAGTTTAGAGCAGCAATCTGCAGCAGAGATGTATTCTACTTCAGCAATGGACAAGGCAATGGTTGTCTGCCTCTTGCTTGACCATGAGACTAAACTTGCTCCAATGAAGTGACATCCTCCACTGGTGCTTTTTCTTTCTATTCTGTCTCCAGCAAAATCAGCATCACAATATCCCACTAATCTGTATTCTTTTGATCTTAAATACAGCAAACCAAGATTAGTAGTTCCAAGCAAATATCTAAATATTCTTTTAACAGCCTTAAGATGAGATTCTCTAGGATCAGATTGGAATCTAGCACACATACAGACACTAAATTGAATGTCAGGTCTGCTTGAAGTTAAGTACAGTAGAGAGCCAATCATACCTCTCTAGACAGTTTGATCTACCTTTTTACCTTCATCATATTTGCTTAGTTTTGCATTGGGTTGCATAGGGGTTTTCATGAGCTTTGCATTTTCCATTTTGTATTTCTTGAGTATCTCCTTGGTATATTTTTGTTGATGAATGTAAATTCCATCACTTGTCTGCTTGATTTGTAATCGAAGGAAGAACTTCTATTCTCCCATCATGCTCATCTCAAATTCAGCTTGCATTAGATTTGAAAATTCCTTGCATAGCTTTTCATTAGTTGCTCCAAAAATAATATCATCAACATATATTTGAACTATAATAAAGTTCTCTTTAGAACATTTTTGAACAGAGTAGTGTCTACTTGTCCTATGTAAAACCATTATGCATGAGAAAAGAACTGAGTCTATCATACCTTGCTCTAGGTGCTTGTTTCAAACCATATAATGCCTTTTTAAGTTTGAAAATGTGATCTGGTTTATCAGTATCCTCAAAACTAGGGGGTTGTTTAACATACACTTCTTCTTTAATTATACCATTTAGAAAAGCACTTTTCACATCCATTTGAAACAAGGTAATTTGGTGTTGTACAGCATATGACATTAAAATGCGTATGGCTTCTATTCTAGCTACAAGTGCAAAGGTTTCAGTATAATCAATACCTTCTTGTTGGTTATAGCCTTGAGCTACTAACCTTGCTTTATTTCTGACAATTTTACCATCTTCATCTAATTTGTTTCTGAAGACCCATCTTGTTCCAATAACTGACTTGTTTTTAGGCTTAGAGACAAGAGTCCATACATCATTTCTGGTGAACTGGTTAAGTTCTTCTTGCATAGCAAGAATCCAGCTTTCATCCTCAAGAGCTTCTTCAATGCGTTTAGGCTCCAAATCTGAAATAAAGGCCACATTGATTGATTCTCTTAATGTGGATCTGGTTCTTACTCCTTCAGAAGGATTTCCAATAATAAGATCCTTAGGATGATGACTGTTGAACTTCCAATCCCTTTTGAGATCATCATGAAGATCTTGACTTGTCTGCTGACTGGTCTGTTCCACTTGTCTTTCAGCCTCAAGCACATGTTCTGTTTTGGTTAGATCTGGTTGTTGACTTTCTGGCTTGTTTATATCAAGACTTGCAAGATCATCTTCTAGATCTGATAGTTCTTTACCAGTCTTTAATCCGTCATTGAATTTAACATGAACAGATTCTTCAATAATACAAGTTCTTGAATTGTAAACTCTAAAAGCCTTAGACTTTTCAAAATAACCTACGAAAATACCTTTATCTACCTTAGAATCAAACTTTCCAAGATTATCTTTGGTATTCAGAATAAAACATTCACATCGAAAAGCATGAAAATAAGATATGTTGGGGCTTTTCCTTTCCACAATTCATAAGGAGTCCTTTTTAGAAAAGGCCTAATAAGTATTGTTTTGTACATAACAATCAGTGTTTACAGCTTCTGCCCAGAAGTACTTAGGGAGATTATTTTCATTGAGCATAGATCTAGCCATCTCTTACAGAGATATGTTCTTTCTCTCAACCACTCCATTTTGTTGTGGAGTTCTAGGTGCAGAGAAATTGTGAGAGATTCCATTCTCCTCACAGAACTGTCTAAACTGCTCATTTTCAAATTCTCCCCCATGATCACTTCTAAGGGTAGAAATACAGAAACCTTGCTCATTTTGAACTCTTTTGCAGAATACTGAGAAAGCCTTAAAAGACTTATCCTTGTGTGTTAGGAAGAGTACCCATGTGTATCTAGAATAGTCATCAACTATGACAAATCCATATTTTCTTCCAGTCAGGCTGGCAACACTAACTGGTCCAAACAGATCCATGTGTAACAACTGAAGAGGTCTAGAGGTTGATACTTGGTTTTTAGATTTTAAACTTGATTTTATCTGTTTACCTCTCTGACATGCATCACACAAGACATCTTTCTTAAAGCTAATATCAGGCAATCCTCTCACGAGATTATTCATTTTCAATTCAGAAATTAGTTTCATACTAACATGTCCTAGTTTCTTATGCCATAACTATCTCTCATCCTCTTTAGACATCAGACAGGTTACACTTTGATCTGAGAGATCAGATAGTTCAATCTTATAAAGATTTTGTTGCCTTTTAGCTGAAAAGAAGGTTTTGCCACTACAGTCTTTAACTATGCATACATCCTTGGTAAAGGAAACATCAAAACCACTATCACATAATTGACTTATGCTAAGCAAATTGTGTCTTAATCCTTTAACCATAAGAACATTAGATATAGATGGAAGAGGGGGTTTACCACCAATAGTACCAATTCTTATAACTTTCCCTTTCTGATTTCCTCCGAAGGCAACGTGTCCCCCTTTCTTAAGTTGGAGGTCTAGGAACATAGACCTTTCTCCTGTCATATGATGCGAGCAGCCACTGTCCAGGTACCAGCAGTGGTGTTTTCTTTGTCATGTTGAAGACATCTGCAACAAAAATTATTTGATCTTTAGGTACCTATATTTTTCTGGGTCCTTCTTGTTAGTTCTAGGAGTCTGTAAACACTTCATTCTCTTCTTATGAATACACTTAGACATAACATGCCCAGTTTTTCCACAGAAGTTACAAATAGGTGTTGATTTGGTTATAGTTGACTTAACATATACTGTAGGAACTTTAGTTGATACTTTATGATGTGTCTGATGGACATATCCAATACCTTCTTTGTTAAGAGAGTGCTTATGAATGCCAAGTATCTTAGTCAGATTGTCTCTACCATTAACAAATTTGGCAAGATCAGAAGTGAGCTCTTCCACTTTCTGTTGAAGTTTTTCAACTTCTTCAGATGGTGATGTTTCACTTGAGATCTTAGCTTCATTAGACTTTTCAGTCTTCAGCTCACTATTCTCTTTAGCCAGCTTCTCGCACTCTTGAGATTTCTGTTTATGCTCACTGGTGAGCTTTACATACTCTCTCTTGAGGGATTTGAAGGGTTTAGATAAGCAGTTGGATTCCTCCAACAACTCCTCATAAGATCAAGTAATTCCTCATAGTCAGGAAGTACCTCATCATCAGAGTCTGATTCAGTGTTGGCCATCAAACAAAGATTGGCTTCTTCCTCAGTTTCTTCATCAGAAGATGTTGACTCCAGATCCTCCCAAGTAGCCACCATTCCTTTCTTCTTCTTCTTGAAGAATTTCTTAGAAGGGGCCTTCTTGAGTTGAGGACATTCAGCCTTGAAGTGACCGGGCTTCTTGCACTCATAGCAAACAATTGGACTTTTGTCTGTTGAGGTGGATTCTTTGAAGTTCTTGTCCTTGTTGGACCTTCTGAATGGCCTATCCCTCTTGAACTTATTTTTCTGTAGGAGAGGCTTTATCTTCCTGGTCAGGAGAGACAACTCTTCATCACTCTCAGAATCCTCGAGTTCTGATTGGTCAGCATCACTGGATGACTCATCTGCCTTCAGAGCCTTGGAAACTTTTGCTGACTTTTGATCATCTTTCAGAGCAATTGCCTTGCCCTTATTTGGTGCAACTTCATCTCCAAGTTCTTGCTCATGAACAGTGAGTGTTCCAAGAAGTTCATCCATAGTCAAGGTAGTGAGATCCTTGGCTTGGGAGATAGCAGTGACCAATGGTCTCCACTGTTTAGGTAGACTTCTCAGAATCTTTCCAACCTTCTCAGCATTGGTATAGACTTTGCCAAGAGATTTCAAACTGTTGATTATAGTTTGGAATCTTCCTATCATCTGAGCAACAGACTCACCTTCCTCCATGATGAACAGTTCATACTTTCTGACAAGTATGGCAATCTTTGTTTCTTTGACTTTAGCTGTTCCTTCATGAGTGACAGCCAAAGTGTCCCATATTTCCTTCGCAGAGTCACAAGCACAAACCTTCTCAAACTCCTTCGGAGATCACAGATGATGTTATATCTGGCTTTGTGGTTAAGCTCCCATTTTGTCTTTTCAGCACCAGTCCACTGAGCTTTTGGTTTGTCAATGTTATCATCATTTTTGGGAATGAATGGACCATCTGTGATGACATCCCAAAGATCAGAGTTTGTGGATAGAATAAACCACTGAAATCTATCTTTCCAGTAGTTGTAATTTTCTCCATTGAAGTAAGGAGGTCTGGTTAGGGAGGCTCCTTCATCCCGATGACTTCCACTTGTACTAGCTCCGGTAGTCATGTCTATTCTTCAGGACCTTTTACCTCTACACTGTTAGATGCTCAACCCAGAGGCTGAGCTCTGATACCAACTGAAATAGACAACTATAAACACAAGAAGGGGGGTTGAATTGTGTTTATCAGAATTTAAGCAAAGTTGAAATCTTTTCGTAAACAAAAAGGCTAGATTTGGACGAGTGGAAGAATACAGGATGGACGGGTGACTTTTGCAAGCACACCACTTGATAGACGTAAGAAAACTAAGGCAATTAAAGAGTTTAAAGGAAGAGAGATTGGCACGGTGATTTATCCTGGTTCACTCTTCAAATCAAAGAGCTACGTCCAGTCCTTGGCAGCACCAAGATTTATCCACTATAACTGATAAGGTTACAGACTCAAGTATTATTTGCACACCTAGCCTCTTCAGGCACAAGACAAGTAGTATTTGCACACCTAACCTCTTCAAGCTCAAGACAAGTATTATTTTCACAATTAGCCTCTTCAGGCTCACTCTGGTTTGTTTGAGAGATAGGGTTTGTAATAAATACAATTTCTCACAGGCAGATCTTTCACTAACACTCAGAGAGTGGTTTAAATGTAAGGCTCAGGAAAGTCTGCGTAATAACTTCAAAATGATTGAAGAATACAGAATAAAAGAATGAAGAAATAAAAGCTCAGAGTAATGGTGTTTTAATGCAATGTGTATTCTCTCCTTCTTCATCTTCAATGGCTTCTGTATTTATGGTCTTCAAGCATTTAGGATCCGTTAGAGACATCCCCTCAGATGTTGGCTTCAAGCAGAACTTCATTAATTGCAATAGAGTCGTTCTGGGCAGCCATTAATGCAATAGAGTCGTTCTGGGTAGTCATTAATGCAATAGAGTCGTTGGTTGTACTCTAACATGAAGGATCATGGCTTTATTCATCGTGCTACAGCCATATCAAAGTTATGCAGAGAGCTTTTTGTACTTTACTGAGTACACTTCCCTTTTTGTGTAAGGACCAGAGGTACTAGGGAATAAAGCACGTTGGAAGCATTCTTTAACTGGTCTTTGGTTCTGATTATCCAAGGTTGCTTGAGAGAGTAGCTTCTGACTTTTCTTGATAATCGTGAAACTGAGTAGGAGAGAAGGCTTCAAGTCTCTTTCTGGTTCTTGAACTAAGATTCTGATAATCCTTAAAGAATTCACGTTCATAAGATAAGTGCTTCCATCTTGAAAATAATCGCGTCTATCTAGCCATTTGAGTTTTCATTCGGACTAGTAGACGAGCTCCATATTAAGTACTCAGCAAGTCTGAAGACTAGTGTGGACGAGCGCTTCTGTCACCTTTAGTGGACGAGCACTTATGTTACTTTAGTGGACAAGAGCCTCTGTTACTTTAGTGGACGAGAGCCTCTGTTACTTTAATGGACGAGAGCCTCTGTTACTTTAGTAGACGAGAGCCTTTGTTACTGTAGTGGACGAGAGCCTCTGTTGCATTATTAGACGAGAGCCTCTGTTACTTTAGTAAACAAGCTCCATATGCCACGTCATTGGACGAGCCATTCTGATTCCTTAATCGACGAGCTCCATCTGCGACTTCATTGGACGAGCTCCTTCTGCCACGTCATTGGACGAGCCATTCTGATACTTTAAGTAGACGCTGGCTTTCATCACTTTAGTGGATGACCACTTGTGTCACTTTAGTGGACGCAAGTTTCTATCTCTTGCGTTTTGGACGTGCGCTTCAATCACTACAGTGCTGGACGTTTGTTTCAATCACTTGTATGGTGGACGTGAGCTTTTATCACTACACTGTTGGACGTGAGCTTCTATTACTTGTGTTGGACTTCTATCACTACACTGTTGGACGTGAGCTTCTATTACTTGTGTTGGACGTGAGCTTCTATTACTGGTGTTGGACGTGAGATTCTCTTATTTAATCTGCACACTTGATAGACAGGTTAGCAACCAGTATGAAGGTTAATTAAATCATTAACCAATGTTTAGTTCTCATCAAAACCTAGGGAAATGCACACCAGACATTTTAGAGACTAAACAGCATGGACCCGGAGAACAAAAGGAAATGCTTCGATCCAAAATTTAATCAATTATTTAACAAATGAGAATCATCGAGTAACTAGTATATCAGTGGAGAAAAAGTTTCTTCCCAAACTGTCCTAATTGGACAATTCAAGATTCAATAAAATGAACGATACCATGACCACGAGTACACATGCTCAATAATATTGAACCTTGAACTGGAAACTACGGTTTTTCTCAATTACGTATAATAATTGTATGCTAAAAAAAATAAAACTTTAAGTAACATGACATTTTTTCCCCTTTGTACTTGAAATTCAAGTTCATATGATACATGCAATTTTGATAAATTAATTATTCCCCGCACTTTGAAATGTACAGTGCATAAGGACATCAAAAATTGACAAACATAAAGAATCAACTACTAATTACACTAATTGGTATTATAAATTCTCTAATTATATAAAAAATGTTTAATCTTTTTTACAATTTAATTTTTATTACTACTTACTAATCTAAATATCATATTATAATTATCGATTAATAACATTTAGTTTTTTGTTAACCATTAAATATTTGACAATCTTATGAAGCCTAACACAAACTTCTAGTTCAAATCTAATTGCCATTATTTCATATGACATAATTAATTAATTTTTTTATTTTTCTTTTTAAATTAATGATTTAATTAACTTCTTAATTAATTATTATTTATACTTTAAAAAAACTAATTACTAATTATTATGTTATTAATTTATTGATTAATTCAAGCTTATGTACGTACAAACGATATTGCTTACGCTTAACCAATCACCACCGCTACTGTCAGCTCCACACCCCCCATCGTAGATGGTTCAGCCACGCCCGGTGCCACGAAATGATTGAGAACTACGACGGGGTCGAAATGAATTTTGTTCTTTCTATTGGGAGGAAAACTATTTTACCGGTTAACTAATCCTAGCTACACTAAATTTTGTCCTTATGAATTTATATTATTCAGTAAATTCATTAATTAATTTACACAATTAGCACAAACAATACATTAATAACTTTACAAATTGTTTCTCACACTAATACAATATTTAAAATACAGGTTTTTTTTTGGTAACAAATAATTTAGGGTGAGGGGATGGTGCCCCAGTTCAAGGCAGGAAAAACCTGGCTCGAACCTGCAACCTGTCAGATACGAGACCTGTCATGCTCTACTAGACCAACCTCTTGGGGTTATTTAAAATAAAATGCAGATTTTAGTGGCTTATAGATTTATAAACTACATAAATTGATCTTTCCACAACTACAAATCAAATTGTATGCAAAAACTATATAAAATGTGATTTTGGTATCATCCCTTGCTCTTAGTTCCCTACCAACATTATTCTGAGTTGCGTGCATAAGAATATCGCTTCAATAGAAAATTGTCTTAATAAATAACAACAAACATATTATATAGATATTACAGATAAACAAATTGGAACAGATAGAATTAAATTAGAACAAAGAAAACCAGATCCACCCCTTAAAAAAATCCCAAAAAGAGAATTACAGGGTTTGGGGCGTCACAATGGCCTGCAAGATTCAAAATTGTTTTTGTGTCAAATGAAGCTGGGAAAGCTGTGTTGATGAAAGCATGGTTCCCAGACGCACAAGTTTCCGTGGCTGCAACCATTATGATGTAGTTGTTTTGGAGCTGAAGGAACCTACATCAAGCAAGCCAGCTCTCTGCCAATTTCTATAAAGTATTGCAACCCAAAAAACGATATAGAGGTAAGTAACTACACAGCCAATAACACCTATCACACCAACCTCAACACCCTTTTATCTGCCCTCACTTCCAACACTGAAATGTCATTGAAACTGAACCTTTTGATTATTCATGGAATGGTGACAATGAAACGGATCAGTTGATTAAAGATGTCAAAATATGCTACAGAAACTGCACTTGTTGGTCCAAATAATCAAACCATATATGGTCTTTTGCAATGCACACCTAACTTGTATGGACCATACTGCTCTGGCTGCTTGAATGATTCTATGCAAAGAATCTCAAGTTGTTGTGATAATTGGAGAGGTTCTAGAATTATGAGACCCAGTTGTATTTTGAGATACCAAACCAATATCCCATTCTATGATCACCTCCTGCTCCCACCTCTTCAGGTAACACTTCCTTATGCTCTCAAAGCAAGCAACATTTTCTTGGATGAAGAGATGAATCCTAAAATATCAGATTTTGGCATGGCAAGATTGTTTTCTATTGATCAAACTCAAGGAGACACAAATAGAATTGTTGGAACCTAGTAAGTATTTTAATATACTAGTACTTATCAATATCATTGGGCTTAGCAACTAAAACTAGGGAAAAATTGTAAATGATTGTAAAAATATTATGCCTAATGTAGCTTGTCCATATGGTTATGCAGTGGATACATGGCACCAGAGTATGCACTGAATGGATAGTTCTCAGTGAAGTTAGATGTCTACAGTTTTGGTGTGTTGGTTCTTGAGATTGTAAGTGGCCGTAGAGGATCTACTAACACTAGTGCAATAAGTGCTTTTTACGTCAGTTAAAATTGATTTTTTACATCAGAATACTGACTGACGTAAATACAACTGACGTTAAAAGTTAAAATTTTAACGTCAATTGAGAATTGACGTTAAATATAAAACTATTAACGTCGGTTCTTTAACACAACTGACGTTAATTTTGTCAAAATTAACGTCAGTTGTTTAAACAACTGACGTTAAACATAAAACTATTAACGTCAGTTCTTTAAGACAACGGACGTTAATTTTGTTAAACTAACGTCAGTTGTTATAACGAAACTGATGTTAAAGGTTTTAATTTTAACGTCAGTTGTTTTACCCAACTGACGTTAATAGTGTACTGTATATTTTATAAAATACTATTAACGTCAGTTGTTTGATACAACTGACGTTAATAGATTTTTTTTTTAAATTCAGTTTTAAAATATCACTCCCCTCAGCTATCCCTGCATTCAGTAAATATCCCAGTAACATAGAATATCACACACATTACAGAATTGCAAAGGAAAAATGGAACAATGATCCATATGTATGCCTGTTCAGAAATAATATAAATTTATTAACATAGGTTATAACTCAAAATAAATACAGAAATAAAAATAAAAATAAATGTATACTAAGTTTAAACTACCTATATCAATATCCCTTCGTGATGATCATCACGAGTGGCATGTACATCGTCCACCTGTGTCTCCTCGATTATAGTAGGCATGTTTGTTGAAAAAGAAGGAGTTTCAGGAATATAAAGATTTGAATCTTGATTTTCATCACTACCATTATACATGCTTTTTCCTTGGAGAACCACTGACAACCTTTTGTTAGAAGGATCAGTGATGTAGAACACTTGTTTTGCTTGGGAAGCCATTATGAAAGGCTCATTTATATGACCTAACTTGTTGAGGTCTACCAATGTGAACCCCAATTCGTCGGTTTGTACACCACCGTTACTATCAACCCACTTACATTTAAAAATCGGCACCGTAAGCTTAGTGTAATCGAGCACCCAAATATCTTCAATATATCCAAAGTAAGGTGTCGGTGCTTTAACGGGTTTTGTGTCCTTTGCACTAGAGAAGTGCATTGCTTCGGCCACGATCATAACCCCACTAGTTTGCATGGTACTCTTGTTATCTTGTTCCTTTGTATAAAAGGAAAAGTTATTTATGTCGTATCCGCTCCAACATATGACGTTGAAGTTAGGCCCACGTGCTAGCCGTCTTACATCATCAGAAGCAGTACTACCATCCTTAAGCATTTCTTCCTTGAACCATGGTAAGAAAGTCTTGTTATGCTTGTTCAACAACCACCTTTCGCTCATTCGAGGGTTTTCTTGATTAAATTTTCTTTTATGTTCAAATAAGAAAGGCTGAACACATTCTATGTTGTTCAATACATACAAATGTGCTTGAAGCACTTCCTCCCAATCCTTGCTATTAATTCTTAAGCCATGCGTACCCTTACCTTGACATCTGATCTCATCATACCGAGGCTTAGGAACCCCTATAGGATCCGTGTTATGAAGGTAGTCCGAACAAAACTCAATAGCTTCTTCTGCAACATACCTTTGAACAATAGATGCTTTCGGACGATGAGGATTCTTCACGTACCCTTTCAAGATATTCATGTAGCGCTCAACTGGGTACATCCATCTCAGAAAAACCGGACCACATAATCTAATCTCCCATACCAAATGAACAATTAAGTGAACCATTATGTCGAAAAAGGAAGGAGGAAAATACATCTCCAATTGGCACAAGATTGTAGCAGCCTCAACTTCCAAGTCATCCAACATACAGGGGTCAACGACTTTGCTACATATAGAATTGAAGAATGAGCACAACCGAGTAATGGCATGTCTCACATTTTTTGGAGCAATACCACGAATAGCAACGGGCAGAAGTTGTTGCATCAAGATGTGACAATCACGAGACTTTAAGCCAACCAATTTAATATCACTAGAGACAAGCCTCTTCATATTTGAAGAGTAACCATGCGGAACTTTGATGCCCTGAAGACACCCGCAGAAACTTTGTCTCTTTTTTTTTGACAAAGTATGACATGCTGGCGGCAAATAAGTCCGCTTACCATCCTCAACAACTAGAGCTAACTGCTCTCGTATACCCATAGCAACGAGGTCGAGACGAGCATTCACACCATCCTTTGTCTTGCCCTGAATGTTGAGAAGCGTCCCGATCATACTATCACACACATTTTTATCCACATGCATCACATCAATGCAGTGTCTGACATCAAGCTTGCGCCAGTATGGAAGATCAAAGAATATCGACCTCTTCTTCCATATGTTTTTCTCAGCAGCTTTACCTTTCTTTTTGGACTTGCCGATTATAACATCGATGCCCTCTACCCTCTGATAAACCTGCTCTCCAATTAAGGCCGCCGGTGCTTCTTCTGTCTCTTGGCATCCATTAAAAGCTTTTTTCATCTTACGATATGGGTGATCACGTCTAAGAAATCTCCGATGCCCAAGGTAAACCACCTTCTTTCCATGATGAAACTGAGTGTAGCATGTGCCTTCTTCACATATAGGGCATGCTTTATGCCCCTTGACACTGTACCCGGACAAGTTACCGTATGCTGAAAAGTCGTTGATGGTGCAAAATAACATGGAACGAAGCTTGAAAGTCTCATGAGAATACCCATCAACTACATCAACACCTTCCACCCACAGCGTTTTCAAGTCTTCAATCAAGGGACGTAGATAAACATCTAAGTCATTTCCTGGTTGCTTTGGGCCCGAAATCATCATAGACAACATCATGTATTTGCGCTTCATGCACAACCAAGGGGACATGTTGTAAATTACCAACAGAATAGGCCATGAACTATGAATACTACTCATGTTACCATAAGGATTCATTCCATCCATAGCAAGTCCAAGCCTTAGGTTTCTTGGCTCATCGGCGAAATCCGGAAACATAGTATCGATATTCTTCCATTGCATAGAATCAGCAGGATGACGAACCTTTCCATCATGTTTCCTCTCATAATTATGCCATCTAAGATTCTTCGCATCTTTCGCATTGGAAAACAATCGCTTGAACCTTGGAATTATTGGAAGATACAACAACACCTTCGCAGGAGGACCCTTTTTTCTCACATCATCAAGATCATCATCATCATCACCACCCTTCACTTTGTATCGTGATAACCCACATTTGGGGCAATTGTGATTGTCTTCATGAACACCGGTGTACAATATGCAATCATTGGGGCATGCGTGTATCTTCTTATACTCCATACCCATTGGACACAATACCTTCTTGGCCTCATAGTTACGGTCAGGCAATGTGTTGTCCTTCGGAAGCAAGTCTTTCAACATGTCAAGCAATTCCGTGAAGCTTTTATCGGTCCAACCATTTCTCGCCTTTACACAAACCAATTTTAGCACCGCCGACAACCGTGTATGAGTAGTACACCCTGGATATAAAGGCTTATCCGCATCACCGCACAACCTATCATACACATGAGCTCGATGAAAAGATTCTTGTCCAATATCACGGATCATGTCCTCTACTCGATCATCCTCCATATCTACGTCAACGTCCTCACTTTGGGAGACACTTGTCGTACTACTCAACAACACATCACCATGCCATATCCATCTTGTATAACTCAAGCAAATCCCTTCACAAATCAAATGATTACGTATATCCTTCACCGTACATTTCCTCGTATTCAAACACTTGACACAAGGACAACAGAACATTTCATTACTATTAGGAACATTCCTTTGAGCAAATTCTATAAATTCTCCCACCCCCTTCAAATACTCAGCACTAGTGCGCTTACAAACCATCCAACTACGATCCACAACTAGATAGGTCCTGTAGATATACAAAACATATATCCAATATAAGGATAATACGGGAGATTGAAAACTATAGTTTTTGAAGATTGCCAAGCACTGGTCACGGCCTGGCAGTGATGTCCATAACGACCGTAACGTGCCAACTGAACCAGACCATCACAGGCAGAACTAATCACGGCCTAGCCGTGATGAGCATCACGGCCGTGACAGATCAACCAACAGAGCAACATGCACTCAAAACCAAAAATAGAGACATTCCAAACAACTCAAACTCACGGTTTCAAGTTTTAACTACTTAGACTACAGTTTCAACATACACTCAAAACCAAAAATAAAAAAATGTGCCCTAAAGACTCACCAGAAATAGGTGCTCGCGTGGTGGTGGGGAGGGGAGCTCGAGTGGTGGCCAACGTTCGATGTGGTTACTGAGAGCAGAGGGACAAGGAGAGTTAGTGCGCGGGAAGGGGAAAGAGAGATGTCAAGTTATTGCAAAGAATGGATGGAAAGGCAGAGTTAGGGTTAAAGTGTACCTCACGGTGGTGGCGAAGAAGCCCTCACGGTGGTTGCGGTGGAGATGAGCTCTCGATTAGGGCAGAGTGAGAGTGAGAGTGAGAGTGAGAGTGAGAGTGAGAGTGAGGGTTGAGAGTGAGGGTTGAGTGTGATGAAAAGAGAAAAGAGACGTACAGAGCGAAGTGCATAAGGCGCGCGGGTGTAAACCAAAATAAAATAACATTTGACGTCGATTTTTTGTAAAAACTGACGTTAAAGGTCATATATTTAACGTCAGTTGTCTTAAGAAATTGACGTTAAAAGTGTAGACGTTTATCCAAAAACATTAATTCCTTTGACTATTTATTTAATTGAAGTAAAAATCAAACTTTTAACGTCAGTTGTATTAAACAACCGACGTTAAAAATAAATATTTTTTTATTTTAAAAGCACTTTTAACGTCAGTTGTTGAAGACAGCTGACGTTAAAAATGTATAAGTTTCTGCAAAAAAATTCATTCCTTTGACTACTGTGCTAACCCATGCACCTTGTAACTTAATCCTCTTAATGAGCATTAAGTTTATAGATAAGTTTTCAAGAAAATCAGAGAGACTCTATTCTCTATATAAAGTGTCATTCTTCTGTATCAGTCTGTAAATACACCCTCTTCTTTTCCTCTATATTTCGTGTGTTTTCTATTCCTTCACAATATGGTTCTATCACATTTGAGACTTTTGTTATTTCTTCCTATACCTAGACTTAAAGGTCTCTGTCTTAATGGTCAAAAAACTTCTGAGGTTGAGTAAATCACATAATATGACTCCCTCACTTCATTCCATCTCCTCCCCAAGTGACTGTGGATAAAGCACAGATGGAGCATCAAGGACTTCAAATGAGGGAGGGGATCGATGTATCCATTGGAGTTTCTGAGGACAGAACTGAGAAGAAATTGATGTTGAAGCAGAAACTTTTTAATATTTTAGTGCTCTGTTGTAGAAATTTTTTATCTTTTAATCATGTAATTGTAACTTATGAATCGCTTCAATGAGATACGATTTGATTATACATATAACACTTTTATGTTAAGTGTTTATTTATTTTAATTTTCACAAGAATATGTTTACTAATTCAAGCTAATTAATGAAGATTAAAAATAAACTTGTTTAATATTTACACAAGTTCTTTACACAACTGACGCAAATAATGATTTAATATTTACAAACTTCCACCACCTCATTTTTAACGTCAACTTAATTTATGACTGCCAAGTTCCCGTATATTAGATTATTTCCAATATTCATTCTGCACGTTTATAATATATAGGATTATTTATGTCAGCTATTTATTATATTGAAGTAAAAATCACACTTTTAACGTCAGTTGTATAAAAAACTGACGTTAAAAATAAATATTTTTTATTTTAAAAACACTTTTAACGTCAGTTGTATTAAACAAATGACGTTAAAGGTGTATAAGTTTCTGCAACAACATTCATTCCTTTGACTACTGTGATACTTACCCATGCACCTTGTAACTTAATCCTCTTAATGAGCATTATGTTTATAGATAAGTTTTCAAGAAAACCAGAATAGCTTAGTAACTTCATCCCCTGCTCCTATAAATAGCTTCCTTCCATCCTTTTAATTTTCTGCTTCACAATATGGCTCTGCCATGGAGATTAACTTCATCACTCTTTCTTCCTATTCCTAGACTCAAAGATCTTTGTCTTAATGGTCAAACAACTTCTGAGGTTGTGTAAATCACATAACATGGGTGATAAGGTTGTGTAAATCACATAATGTGAGTTGCTCACCTTATCATCTTTCCGGAGAATCGGCAGCTTTGGAAGCAAATGACTGTTCCAAGACCATTACTGAAACAGATCGGGTGCACCCTTACTCAGCCGCTCTAGAAAACTCAGTCGCTCGACTCTCCTCTCTTGCTCACCCGTGAAGGGAACGAAGCCTCAACAAATGTTTAGGATTTTAAACCCTTTCAATGTAACTTTTTATAGGATTTTAAACCCTTTCAATATTCTAGATCGTCATCAGTATTACACTTCATGAATGAGATCCGGTTTGGGTTATTGATTCAACTTATACTTCGAACATATATTTTAGTTTTCAAAACAGAAACACAAAACATCAAAGCAATTGTGAAACTGAAACTTTGAGGAAGGCAATGCGGAAGGGTACGTATACTAGATAAAAAAATTATTGAAATAACCTTTAACGTCTGTTGATGAAAGAACAGAAGTTAAAAGTGGAGTGACTCACTTTTAACGTAAGTTCAATGAAGAACTGGCGTTAAAAGGTTCACTTTTAACGTCAGTTGTTTATTGAACTGACGTTAAAAGTGAGTCACTTCACTTTTAACGTCAGTCCTTACAACAACTGACGTTAAAATTGAATTAATGAAGTCTGATATTTACAAAGCTGCCACCGCCTCATTTTTAACGTCAAACATATGGTCAACTGACGTAAAACGTTCCCGTATATTACATTATTTCCACTAGTGTAAGCTTTGTAAGTCATGCTTTTCTTCCCATGTTATCTTGATTATCTTCCTTGCCCTTAGAAGTATGGGATTAAAAGGCTTTTTCTTATTTATCTGCATTACTGTATGATATATAATAATATCTGTAAGTCTTGTAGTACCTTCAGAACCTGCATTTTGTGGATAGTAGAACTGGATTCCTTCCAGACAAGCAGTCATGGGAGAATAATTTATGGACAACAAGATCAAGCGAATCCACAAATGGATCAACTCCGGAATCGATCAATGAAGATGAATCTTTAATTAATGAGATATATTCTCGCTAGATTTTGATCATTTTGTGGTGATATTCATTTTTTTTTAATAAAGGGCTAGGCGTGCAAAGGCATCACAATAGGGGCACCCATCCCAACTAGGTTGGCACCCCAGACCCTACCCATCATCTGCAGCACACCCACAAGATATTATTAATATAAAGAGATAGATTATAGAGAAAGAGCATGGGGGGACTAAGCCAATACCCATGAAAAGCTATCTAAACCTGAACTGGGGTAATCCCAGTTTATCATGAAAGAAATCAGCCTTTACAAAGTCCGGAAAATTATCCCACCAAATATAACTAGAGCCAGAGGCACCAAAGGAAGCTAGCTTATCAACATAATGGTTGCCCTCCCTAAAAATATGAGTAAAAATTAAATTCAACTGATCACCAAGTACCATGCAATTTCTCCATCTGACTCGGACTTTCCAAGGAACTAAAGAATGAAATTTAGTTGAAGCAACAACCAAGGTAGAGTCGCACTCAAACCATATGTTTTTCCAACCTTTCTTGGAGGCAAGCTCAATGGTAATCATGACAGCACTGAGCTTTGTAAGAAAAGCAGAAGTAATTCCGACATAGGAGGAGAAACAACCAAAGGAATCTCCAAGGGAGTTTCTGAAAATGTCACCAGCACCAGCATGGCCAGGACATCCCTTGGCCGCCCCATCAGTGTTTCACTTTAACCGACCAAAGGAGGGAGGGAACCAATCTACTTGTTTAATAGTAGGAGCTTTGGGGGCATGAGTTGTTACAGCAAAGCTTTTAAGCACCTGAAACGCCGCAATAGAACTGAACATATGACCTTTTGATAACGAACCATCTAGGGAGGTTTGAGCCAGGATCATAGAGCAGGCTGATCTCCAACTGATGTTGACATTACTAAATCTACATTGGTTCCTGCAAAACCATATGGACCAAATTGTGTTAAGAACCGCAGCAAGATACACGTCTTTCAATTGCGGTCTGCACTTAGCATCACAAATTTGCAGAACATCCAAGGCTGAGGCATGGCTAACAGAGCAGTTTAACTAACTCTGCAGCCACAGCCATGTTTGGACGGCGGATTGGCATTCAAAGAAAAGATGCTGAGAGGATTCATCATGAGAACCACACAGGCAGCACATAGAAACAGACACACAGCCTCTAGCACACAGGTTCTCATCTGTAGGAAGCTTTCCATGTATCAACCTCCACATCAAGAAAGACCTAGAAGGAGGAACTGATCCTGACCAAATCAATTTACCCCAGTGCTTACATTGGCCATGAGGGTGATGGAAGTCATAAGCCTCCTTGAAAGACAACAAACCAGAATCACACCCACACCAAACAGGTTGGTCACAGTCCACAAAAAGGGGCAACTGAATGTTTTTGAAGATATGAGGGAGGTTCGGGGAAATATCCAAAAGAGCCTGGGGGAAGCACCAGCGGCCATTAAAGATGAAATCACTGACAGTAGCCTACAGGGATTTAGCAACTGAATCAGGAATATGAAGAATATCAACCAGAGTTTTGTCCAACCATTTATCATTCCAGAAATTGATGCTTTTACCATCTCCCATAATCCAAGTTGTATTATCCTTAATAGCAGATAAATGACATTTTACAGCAGGGATAATGGAAGATCTGATATGATAGGTCACTGGAACATTGTTCCTAATAAATCTCGACCTTAAAAAGGCTGACCACCGGCTGTCCTTGTAACTCATGTAAGTTGTTTGTTCATAGTCTTGTTTTAATAGATCACATATCCTTTTTGTGTAATATGTCCTTCAGCCTTTTTATATTTCAAATGTATGTTATGGCTATTCTGCTCTTCACTAATATAGTTATTCATTTGATAAAATTCAAAATAATTCTTAGAGGAAATCTATAGATCGACTTAGTTTAAAGGACATATACGTTTATTAGTAATATGATTTTGCATCTGAACAATTTCTGCTGGCAGATATTTTACGTTAGGACAAACTTCAAAGACTGACATGAAATGTAAACTTTGCCATTTTCCACAAGTGCTTCTATTTACACTTCTATAAGATCAACATATACCTGGTCAATATTTGGGAACCCTTCACTTATGGAATTTATTTGTAGAATTGAGTTCCTTGTTCCCTTTGTTGTCTGTTATAGCATATGGTAGTAAAATATTAGTGTTTTTTCTTCTTTAGGGCTTTTTTTTATAGCATAACTTACAGCTTAGTAGAGTTTATATTATCTCCCAAAAAGCTATTTTTAACTTATTTCAAAAAATCATTTTTTTCAACTTCTTAAAAAACCTTCTACTAGAACTTATATGAGAAGTTATTTGACATATTTTATATATTTTAAAACGTTAAATAACTTAATTTAAAAAGAGTTTATGACATGAAAGCTTTTCACATAAATATATCTTATATAAGCACTTAAATAAACTATTTATCCAACTGGACCTTAACATTGGCTGAGAAGAGGGGAAATTAGCAAGCGAAAGGAACATAAATAAAGCACATATAAAACAATTTGAATTTGTAAACTGAGATCTTTATGAAGGACCTAGAACTCTATAATACAACCAAGTGTCCTGACATAAAGGTCTGTAAATACATTAGCAGATTGAAATGTTCTGCACTATGTCATTGATGTACGCTCAACGTAGCAAAAATCATACGGTAAATTCCAACCCCGGATGTAAAGATGCATGGTGATTCTGGTAGCAGTCATCTCAGTAAGTTGGTATAACAATTCGATATAACTCAAGCATCTGATTCTCATAACAGCATCCCATACTCCGTACGGTTCATGATAGCTCAACTATCCCGGGACATTTTTTGGAATGACGATTTTGCTTTTGTTTTTTATGAACATTATCTATTCCAGAATTAGATCTGCTTTGAACAAGGGACGAAGGCTTTTTACAATTGTTTCCATCATCATGCTCATTAATGCTTTCAATTTCATCATCCCCACTGTCATCATCAGCACTACTTTCATCTGAATCTGTTTCACTACCATCAGCAGGCAATAGAACCACGAAGCTTACAATCGAAATTGCATTTTCAGCAGCAGCCCCACTGACCTCGGGCGTATGAAGATCAGCAACGCCAAGCATCAAATCCTGCAAGAAAAATAAACCGAAAATCAATAACACACAATCCACGAATTGTAAGTCGGTAATTATAATATAATTATATATAGATTGGTAGGTACTGTCAATCTCAATGGAGTGGATGTAAAGAAGTTATTAGAGACTTTTAAAATCAAGCACCGTAATTCCGCCCCATATAGACCTCGGATGAACGGGGCGATAGAAGTGGCCAACAAGAATATCAAGAAAATTGTTGCAAAAATGCTCATAAATTATAAGGATTGGCATGAAATGTTGCCATACGCTTTGCATGCGTATCGTACCAATATAAGATCAAGTACTGGGGCAACGCCTTTCTCATTGGTGTATGGAATGGAAGTTGTTTCCCCCATAGAAGTGGAAATCCCTTCATTAAGAGTGCTAATGGAAGCTGACTTAGAAGAATCAGAATGGGTGAAAGCTCGATATGATCAGTTAAACATGATTGAGGAAAAAAGACTAGTGGCTCTTTGTCATGGACAACTATATCAAAGAAGAATGGCTAAAGCCTTTAATAAGAAAGTTTGTGATAGAGAGTTTCAACCGGGTGATTTGGTGTTAAAGAAAGTACTTCCCAACCAAGAAGATGCCCGAGGAAAATGAGCACCCAATTATGAAGGGCCATATATAGTAAAGCAGACATACTCAGGCAGAGCCTTGGTTCTAACAGATGAAAATGGACGAGAGCTACCGAGACCTGTTGTAACGCCCCGATTTTCCTTGTTAATGTGTGCTTAAGTGTGTGCTTGCCAGTAATTGATTTTAAAGTTTTAGAGATTATTTTGATAAACTAAAATTATTTTCACAACTTAGTTTATCTTAGGAAGCTCCAATAAAAATTTCAGCTGAAAATTCAGACGAACCCCGGTCTGCGTTTTCTCTATCGGTACAAGTTTACTGATCAGAAAATGAAATTTTTACTCGTGAACGAAACGATTAGGCTTCTAATTACGATTGCTAATGTTTCCACTATTTTAAAATTTTTCATTAAATTATTTTTTTATTGATTTTTCGGGTGCGAATTTCATAAGAAATACGATCGTTTTACACTGCCGGGGAGAGGAATTGAACTGGAACGAAACAAAGGGAAGTCAATGAGTTTATTTTCATCATATTTTGGAGTGTTTGGTGAGCAAAATCTGATTTGAATGGTAAACCATTATTACATGAAATCATTATTTTCATAATAAATAATTATATTTCAAAATTCCATTAAAATTTTGCAATTTAAAAATTTTATTCTCTCCCATTTTCTGAAGCAGTCAGCGCCCCTCCCCCTCCTCTTTATAAGCTCACTTATTTTCTCATTCACCACTTTTCTCTCATCAACTCAACAACACTTCTACTACACTCACTTTCATTTTCTCTTGTTTTTGAGAAAACTCAGTCTTGCTTCCAAGCTCTCAATACCTGCAGCACCTAGGTATAATATGTAGCTATTATACTTCAAGTTCTTGCTATTTTAATCTTCTTGTACATGCATGTTGAGTTGGTTCTTGCAAAGCTTGTTCATTTTTTTTTTTTTAAGTTCTTTTATTTCAAAGTTCTACTCATCTTACCACCATTTTCAACCTTTGCATGTTGGAATGAACCCTCCTATGACCATTTTAATGGGGTTGGCTGAAACCCTAAGGAGGAGAGGTTGTGATTTTGCAACATTTCACATACATGTTAGTTTTACTATGATTTATGCTTATAATTTTAACTTGTAATTAAAAAAAATCATCTTCCTTTACATGCAAAAGATTTTACCACTTTTTGCTCATCTTTATTCTCATTTTAATGGCTTGCAATTGAAGAGAAAATCATCCTCCCTACGATCATGGTGTGGCCGAAACACCAAGAGGGAGAAAGGATGAGTTTTTGCTAAAATCTCACATGCATGACTTTAGATCTTTGGTTCATGAATTTTTTTAACTGAAGCATTTTTTTTTTGAGACTATGTATACCTTCTTGTGATGGTTCTATGGCCAAAAATCTAAAATCTTTAAGTTAGTGAGGCCTAATTTTTAATCACTTGGAAGGTTGCATGGTTAATACACTAAGTTCTTTGCATTAGTAGCTTAACAATGGGGCTTGAAAAATTTTAGTATTCCTAGCCTTGTTGGCTTGTGATAGTCGAAACTCACTTGATGAGTTGATGAGACTTGTTCAAATTTTTTTAAGCTGCTAAATGATTCTTAGAACACTATAAAGTTTACATGCATGAAATTAGATTAATGAAAAAAATGATATTTCCACCATTTCTTGAGAAGCCCAAAACCTACGGTTCATGAGGCCAAGATTATGAATTTTATTTTCAAGTTTTAAACTTTTATTTTACCTCCTTGATGCTTGAGGATCATAGATCCAAAAGTTTGTGAAAATTTAAAATTTCTAGCATGATTTTCTAAGCATGCCCGAATGCATGCATCAAATTAGGGTGATTTTATAAAAAATTTACTTATGTTAAACACTTGTTTCTGTATAGATTTGCAATCGTAACGCGAACCGAGTCGTTCCTCTTTAAAAACCACAACCGAGTTTCAATACCATTTTACTCTGAGGTAAGGGAAGAAAGCCTGAGGGATATTAAAAATTATGATGACCATGTGTTACCTGTATTTGTTTGATGTGTTGGTTGAATGCTTGTTATAATGCTTGGTTTGATGAGTGATTTGATTTAGTTGATATGCTTATTTTTATTTTATTTACATTATTTAAGTGTTTATGTTGATTATAAAATGTATGTTATGATATGGATATGTCGATTTATTGATGTAATTGTTTGGTTGATGCATATAAAGCCTAACCTTGAGTTAGAGCTCAAAATAATAAGTTAAGATAAAAATCTTAACAAGATCGTTAAAGAAGCTTACAAATAAATAATGTTTTTTTAAAAAAGAAGAAGTTTTGTTCGAAAAAGAGAAGAAATTTAAGATTATATTTCTAAATTTTGTAACATTAGAAATTTTATGAAGAAGCATATTTTGATTTATTGAATTAAAAGAAATTTTTTTAAAAAAGGAGGATTAATTTGATTTTATTGAAAAAGAGTGAATTTTTAAATTCAAGGTGATTTTTGAAAAATGAATTTCAAATAAAAATTTTTTACTAAAAACTTTGCTCAAAACAATATTCCAATAACTTGGATAAGTTATGAAGATTTGATTTTGTTTTGTTTTTCGTTGAAAAAAAAAATAACGTTGAAAAGTGGACCTAGTAACCGGAATGTCGGGCTACTAGTGTAATTAAACACGTTGATCTATGATCCGGTCACGTTGTTGCGGACTGTGTCCTTATACGTTGTTGTGGACTGCGTGTCCTACATACGTTATACAAACGTGATAAACGCAGTAAAGGTGTAAAGTTGTTTTCTACTACCACAAAGTCTTAGACTGGTGCATCGGTTTAAGACTCTCGTGATTGGACACTCGGACTCAAATGTACTGTGTTTCCAAATTTTAATACATTGAAAAGTTATGGAGGTCGTGAGCCTTTGAGCTTCGACAAGGAAAGAATTATACACAAAGAAAAGCCTCGATAATAAAATGTTTTTCATGCAGTTGGCAGACGTGCCCAAAGTTGTTTTGTGTGAGTACCTTGAAGGGCAGTGTATATCATGCTACATTGTATCATTGTGCCTTGACGGACAATGAAATCCATATGCCTTGAGTTGGATAGTATGCTATGGATATCCATGCACGTTGTACACTGTGCCAGGAATTTTGGACAGTATAGTGGACTAACACGTTGTCCCTTTTATGGCAAAAAAATTCCGGGCCTGATCAGCTCATTTTAAACAAAGTGAAGTTAGGGTCTCCGGAGATTAGGATAGAAGTTGAATTATAGAAGTGTCATGGTTTTCAAAAAGCGAGGATTATCTCTTGCTACGTACTGCTTAAAATGATATCTTGTTACTTGTATATGTTTTTCTGTGTGTTTTGGGT
Organism: Sophora flavescens; assembly: GCA_030762895.1. Lineage (NCBI taxonomy): Eukaryota > Viridiplantae > Streptophyta > Magnoliopsida > Fabales > Fabaceae > Sophora > Sophora flavescens. Next base: position 117,830,934 of record CM061065.1, read on the forward strand.
GCATATAGTTGTCATAATTATCCATATATTGGTATCTTACCCTTGTATTTTCCTTCATGTATATATGCATGTTTCCTGTTATGTTGAGACTAGATGGACCCAGCTCTGCCTCTCGTGCACTCCCGGGTGCGGACAATCATGTTTGAGGATGCCAACAACCCTGGGGCTTGGGTGATTCATCCGGGGAATCACATGGCCGAGTACACTGGCCCGGTTTGCACTATAGAAGGAACACATGAGGGAGGTCCAGAGAGGCAGATTCATACTGTGGAGACCATCCAGATATCACTTCCGCCAGCTTGGTTATATGTACAACACCTAGCAGACCTAGGACAACTAGTCTTGAATCCACCACCTCTGAATGTGGTGCCAGCTTCACCCATAGAGGAGGATCCGGAGGAATTCATGGATGAGGAACCTCAATATCATCCTATGAGCAGTGATGATGATGATGCACCTGGCGAGGGAGCCGGGGTGGAAGTATCCTCTTCTGATACTTCTTCTGGAAATGAAGGAGACTTTCGTGGTCTCCCGAATGGGTATCACTAGTTTGTCTTGACCGGCTTGGGAAATCTAGTTTTATTTTGGAGTAGTGATGTTGGATGGATCTTGTCAGTCGCATGCTTTATTTCACTACTAGAAAACTTGAATTTTCGGACGAAATTTTCGGACGGAAATGTTTCCATCCGAAATTTTCCGAAAATTTCGGACGGATTTCAGACGGATTGTGTTATTTTTTATATTTTCCTTGATCCGTCTGAAATCCGTCTGAAATTTCGGACGGATTTCAGACGGATTGTGTTATTTTTTATATTTTCCTTGATCCGTCTGAAATCCGTCTGAAATTTCGGACGGATTGTGTTATTTCTTTATATTTTCCTTGATCTGTCTGAAATCCGTCCGAAAATTTCGGACAGATTTCACACGGATTGTGTTATTTTTTATATTTTCCTTGATCCGTTTCGAACGGATTTCAGACGGATTGTGTTATTTTTTTATATTTCTTACATCCATCTGAAATCCGTCCGAAAATTTCGGACGGATTTCACACGGATTGTGTTATTTTTTATATTTTCCTTGATCCGTCTGAAATCCGTCCGAAAATTTCGGACGGATTTCAGACGGATTGTGTTCTTTTTTATATTTTCCTTGATCCGTCTGAAATCCGTCCGAAATTTTCAGACGGATTTCAGACGGGTTGCGTTATTTTTTTATATTTCTTACATCCGTCCGAAAATTTCAAACGGATTATGTTATTTTTTATATTTTCCTTGATCCGTCTGAAATCCGTTCGAAAATTTCGGACGGATTTCAGACGGATTGTGTTATTTTTTATATTTTCCTTGATTTATCTTACGTCCGTCTGAAATCCGTCCGAAAATTTCGGACGGATTTCACACGGATTTGTTATTTTTTATATTTTCCTTGGCGCGCTTTGAAATTTTGGTCTGTCACGGCCGTGACACTCATCACGGCTAGGCCGTGATCAGTTCTGTCTGGATCAGCTAACATGTCACGGACGTGACGGTCATCACGGCTAGGCCGTGACAGCTTCTGACTTTTGCCTTCTGCTCTGCTTGATCATGGCCGTGATGGTCATCACGGCTAGGCCGTGATGGGCTCTGTTTGGTTCATTTTCTTCACTTTTCAAGCCCTATCTTCATCCGAAAATTTACATGATCCTTTTTTTGGATCATATCACCTAACTAGGTCCAACTTGTACTTTTTCGGGCATAATGGAGCCCCAATGAACTTGTTAGATCCTAATAGAGCCCAAATCGACTTGTTAAGTCCTAATTGGGCCAATTGCTCCATACGGCCCAATTGTACTTATTTGGTCCTAATGGAGCCCAAATGGACTTGTTTGATCCAAATAGAGCCCAAATGGACTTTTTAGGTCATATAGGACCTAACTGGGTCAATTTGTACTTCTTTGGTCCTAAAGCAGCCCAAATGGACTTGTTTGATCCTAATAGAACCCAAATGGACTGTTTAGGTCATATACGACCTAACTAGGCCAATTTGTACTTTTTCAGGCATAAAGGAGCCCCAATGGACTTGTTTGATCCTAATAGAGCCCAAATCGACTTAGTAGGACCTAATTGGGCCAATTGCCCCGTACGGTCCAATTGTACTTCTTTGGTCCTAATGGATCTCAAATGGACTTGTTTGATCCTAATAATGCCCAAATGGACTTTTTAGGTCATATACGACCTAAGTGGGCCAATTTGTACTTCTTTCGTCCTAAAGCAGTCCAAATGGACTTGTTTGATCCTAATAGAACCCAAATGGACTGTTTAGGTCATATACGACCTAACTAAGCCAATTTGTACTTTTTCGGGCATAAAGGAGGCCCAATGGACTTGTTCGATCCTAATAGAGCCCAAATCGACTTGGTAGGACCTAATTGGGCCAATTGCCCCGTACGGCCCAATTGTACTTCTTTGGTCCTAATGGATCCCAAATGGACTTGTTTGATCCTAATAGTGCCCAAATGGACTTTTTAGGTCATATACGACCTAACTGGGCCAATTTGTACTTCTTTCGTCCTAATGGAGCGTAAATGGACTTGTCTGATCCTAATAGAGCCCAAATGGACTTTTTAGATCATTTATTACCTAACTAGACCAATTTGTACTTCTTTGGTCCTAATGGAGCCCAAATGGACTCGTTTGATCCTAATAGAGCCCAAATTGACTTGTTAGGACCTAATTGGGCCAATTGCCCCGATCGGCCCAATTGAACTTCTATGGTCCTAATGAAGCCTAAATGGACTTGTCTAATCCTAATAGAGCCCAAATGGACTTTTTAGATCATTTAGTACCTAACTAGGCCAATTTGTACTTCTTTGGTCCTAATGGAGCCCAAAAGGACTGGTTTGATCCTAATAGAGCCCAAATTGACTTGTTAGGACCTAATTGGGCCAATTGCCCCGATCGGCCTAATTGAACTTCTATGGTCCTAATGAAGCCTAAATGGACTTGTTTGATCCTAATAGAGCCCAAATCGACTTGTTAGGACCTAATTGGGCCAATTGCCCCGATCGGCCCAATTGTACTTCTTTGGTCCTAATGGAGCCCAAATGGACTGGTTTGATCCTAATAGAGCCCAAATTGACTTGTTAGGACCTAATTGGGCCAATTGCCCCGATCGGCCCAATTGAACTTCTATGGTCCTAATGAAGCCTAAATGGACTTGTTTGATCCTAATAGAGCCCAAATCGACTTGTTAGGACCTAAGCGTAAGCTCCAAACATGATTTTCTTTGAAAATAACCTTGTTTGGTAATAAGATTAAGTGTTTAGATCAAATTAGAATGTGTGTTTGGTCATGCGTAATTGATTTCTTAATTTCTGATTGTTGCGCGTTGTTTGATTCCCTCTCTAAGACGTTTGACACGGCTATGCTTGCTTGATGGAGTAGATAATTACACTCTTGGAGCTAACGTGAGCATTAAGACGATGATCCTTTACTTGTTTGTATATTTTCAATTACATGTAATGAGTGTTGCAATTACTCATGGACTGATGCAAGATCTTGGAAAACATATGTCCTGTTTAAAGCAATCTGTACCGATTTAGTTTGAGTAATTAAATTACTCTCTTCAAATTATTTTATTGGGTGAGTTAGCACTAACTTATTTTAGTGAACGCACGCTTACTAGACAATAATTTACGTTATTGTCACTATTATTACCAGTACAGAAAAATATTTTAAATAATATGTTTAAGAGAAAAGCATTTTCATATTTTCATTCTATTTAATTTTAGAGTTGAAAATAAACTGGTTTGACATTTATCGGAGATTAAATTTTGGACTGAGTATTTTCTTAGTTGATCAGTCCAACTATTAATCTTTACTCTAATTTGAATTTCGAAAACTTATTGTTATCAATCTTTATTTTTAGAGTCCAAAAAGTAAAAACATGTTTATTTTAGGCTTAATATTTTATCACTCATTTTGTACCTATTACTAAATAATTGACTTAAAAACCTAACTTCTCTTTTTTTTTTCTCTCTGTCTTGACGCCTACCCCTCACTCTCTTTTCTTCTTTGCTCCTTTTCTTAATCTATTTCTTCCTTCTTTCATTTTCTTCTCTATTCTTCTCCCTTCTTCTTCTTCCTCCAACCAGCCACCGCCCCACACCCTTCACCCATCGAACCGCCGGAAGCAGCCAGGAGGAGACGCGTCCGACCACCTGCTCCGATCTGTGTCACAGCCGCGCGATCTGGTGAGCTCCGCCGCGAAGCCGGTCCCTCCATCGTGGTAAACACCGCAAGCAGTTAGTTTTTGTGTTGGTTTCCACCATGTGAGTTCCTTCCAACCCCCTTCTTCTTATTTCCTTTGGTCTTACTCTATCTCTCTCCCTTTTTGGTGTTCACAGAAAGCGAACCGCCGCCACGGCCACCGTCCGCCGCCGCGTCAACCACCGCAGCACCACCATAAGCTTGCCTTCTTCCTTGGGTAAGTGGTTTTCTCACTTCCTTTGTTCAGATTCAAGAGCCCCAATTTCTCCTCAAACCCTAACCCTAGGTTTTGATTTTTAGTTCTCTGTTTATGAAATTAATTGGTGTTTTCTGAAATTGGGAGCATGATTAAGTGTCTCCCTAAATCAATTTTGTCAATCTCTTGTTAAACTGGTTTTTTTTTCTCAATTTTCATCTTGAGCCCAAAAACCTCAAATCTGCTTTAATTTTAAATGAATGAGGTTTTTGTGAAATTAAATATATTATTGAATTATATTTATATTGTGATTGTTGAGAAATTAATTCAATGATTTGTCTGGCTGTTTTTATGCTTGGATCGACTCTTGGGATGTTTTTCATGTGCGTGCTTGCTTGCAAGAAGAAGAATTACTTTCTGGGAACTGTTTGGAGCTAACTGCATCGCTGCCAAGTGCTTTTAAAAACTCTGAGCATCTTTAAGGTAGGGGAAAGAATCAACCTTTATTGGATTGATTTTGTGCTATGTTGGTAATATGAGAATATTTTGATTGATATTGTGTTATGCATGATCTGCCTGGTTATTATTATTATGCTTAGTGGATCTTAAGTTAAGATATATATGTTGTCTAAGAGATGATTGTTTTGGGCATGAGGATCATGATGATTTTTTAGAGGTGCCTAACCTACATGAAATATGTTAAAGAGGTGTTGTCACATATAGCATGTGTTGAGGTCTTGATGAGAGGTTAAGGCTTAAGGAACTAATTATTGAGGTTTTAAACTAAATGTCACAAAGGGGCACAGCGCGGTGTCTCGTTTTAAACGCATGCGATTTCTGCATGAGGGTTTTTCTTTCTGGAACTATTGATTTGCAGTATACAACTTTGTTCATTATGATTGTGCATTCTCATTGAATTGACCATGTTATCTTTTCTTTCTTGCCCCCCTGTTTTAGAAACTGCCCCATCGATTTGAAGGAAGCAATTTCAAGTGTAGTATTTGCTTCTCCAAGATGTTCAGATGAGTAGAATGCAAGTGGTGCCTCTAGAAAGGCCGGTGGCAATCAGTCAACGGCATCAGGGGTGTCTAATCTAGAAACTAGACCTTCAGGTAAATTTTTGAAGACAGTAATTGCAACTGAATTTGGGGCTTTTGTTCTTTCTATTGCCTGAATATTTGGGATTCTTTCTTACAGGAACTGGAAGACAAGAAATGGATTTTAGAGATTCGAGTTCTGAAAATAGGAGTGCCTTTCCTATGGGTAAGCAGAATAGGAACATGGAATTCAAAGATGCTGCCTCTGCTGCAGAGGCTGCTGCAGAATCTGCAGAAGTTGCAAGCATGGCTGCAAGAGCAGCTGCTGAACTTTCAAACCGAGAGAACATGACAAGGCAGTACTCAAATGGGTCACAACAACTTTATTTTTTTTTTGTTTGGTTCATTACATGACCTTCACAGTTCACAGTGGCTTGATCTTCTGATAGTTTTTAAGTCATGACTTTTGGATTCCATGCAGCAATTGGTATTTGATTTTTAGAAGTTGTATGGTACCAAGGCTGTATTTTGTAGCAATAGTCAAATTCATGATTTTGTGATTGAATGTGAAACTGCAAATGTTAGTGATCGGTGCCATATAATTCGCATAGATAGTGAAACTGTAATGTAAGTGAAGTGATCTCATCACGGCGTGATGGGCATCACGGCTGGGCCGTGACGACTTCGCGCTTGAATGTTGCTTCACTAAATGGTCCGTCACGACCGTGATGGGTATCACGGCCTGGCCGTGACGGATTCTCGCTTAGAAGGGTGCGCTCGGGTTGACATGTCACGGCCGTGATGGGCATCACGGCCTAGCCGTGACAGATTCTGACTTTTCATTCTTCCGTGGGAAATCCGTCCCAAATCCGTTGGAAAACAAAAATAAATCCGTCCAAAATCCGTCCGAAAAATAACCAACAAAATCACAGCATCCGTCCCAAATCCGTTGGAAAACAAAAATAAATTTGTCCGAAATCCGTCTGAAAAATAACCAAAATCCGGATTTCCACGTTGTCCATATTCCGTCTGAAATCCGTCTGTAAATATTTTCGGACGGAATTTGGGACGGATTTTATAATTTCCCACGAGGCTTTTTCGGACGGGTGCCATTCCGTCCGAAATCCGTCCGAAATGAATTATCCGTCCGAAATCTGTCCAATTTCCGTCCGAAATCCGCCCGAAAATTCGTCCGAAAAAGATGGATTTCTAGTAGTGTTTTATCTCTTTAAACTCTAGTGCAATGTAGTGTTTTGATTAAGAAACTTGGATGTACACTAAAGGAACCTTCTGTCAATGCACCTGTCACTAAGAAGGTGTTTGTTATCAATGTGAATATTATGTATGTTTTCTATGAATGTAAGTTGATCTTTTAATTCCATGGCCTATGTTGAGTTTTATTTAATAATTAAATATCGACATTCTGAAAGAAATCGACATGCCTTCTAATAACGTTAATATTAGTAAAAAGGATTAATTAATGTAATGCCCGCATGAGGGTGTGACACCTGTAAACTCTGATGCCGTGAAAAAGTTATATGCCTGATAAAAAAGAAAATAAAAGGGGGAGAGGGGGGGGGGGTTAGGTTGAAAACCTGCAAGGGCGATGTAAGCAAAAGTTAGGGCATAAATAAATAAATAAATAAGCCGTTAGGTCGAAAACCCGCAAGGGCAACCTAAGCAAAAGTTAGGGCATTAAAAAAACGAAAAAAAGAGAGAAGTCCGTTAGGTTGAAAACCCGAAAGGGCGACCTAAGCAAAAATCAGGACAAAGGAACTGAATCTTAGGCTGAAAACCCGCAGGGGCAGTTTAAGTCATATCTTAATGTTCACCACACTAGGGAAATTTTGCTCATGACTTGCTACACTAGGTCAATTTTGTTTGTGACTGGCTACAATGGGGCAAAGAAAATCATTGAAATGTTAATGAAAGGATGTATGTGGAAGTCGAGACTAGGATCTGCGACGTCAAACAATTGTTAAGAATCAGTTAAGAGGATCAAGGAACCAATATTAGGGCAAATTTTTATGCGGTTTTCTTTTGTTCCATTATCCCTTTTCATACAATTCCCATTCACCCCTTTGTATTTCCCCTCTTTCTTTCCAATTTCCTTGTGTGCAATGTAAATTCTCATATTAAGGCAAGGATTTTATTCATCCATTTTTCCCTATTGTGCTTAAATCATGTTTATGCATTGAAATCATGTCTCAATTTAAGTAAATTTAAGTTTAATAGTATGATTTGGTAATTCTAATGGTTACTTCAATGAATGGTTTGAACTAAAGAAAGCCCAGCATTTCAAAGTCAATAAGGGAGATAACGGTGCACAATGAGGAGAAAAGAAAAGCAATAATGAAAGTCTCCACGAGTCCAGTCTTGAAGGAAACAATTGCTCTACATGCCTCCACCGCTTTGAAAAAGAAGCCCTTCCTATCGAAAGGAACTGACAAGACCCCGACTCAGAGCTGTTGGTAAACAAGGGTTTGATTGGTCGAAGTTTTTCCATGGAGTGTGTGGTTCAGCTGTAACTGAAGCAAAGGTAAAGAAAAGAAAATAATAATAAGAAAAAGATAGAAAAGAGAAAGCAAGTTACCATCATTTTATTTCTGGGATCTGAGGCCCACTGCAAATTTATTTTTCGAGCTTTGAGGCTCACTACTAATTTTATATTTGGGATCTGAGGCCCACTACAATTTATTCTTCGAGCTCCGAGGCTCACTGCAAATTTATTTTTGGGATCTGAGGCCCGCTGTAAATTTATTTTTTGAGCTCTGAGGCTCACTACTAATTTTATATTTGGGATTTGAGGCCTACTGCAATTTATTTTTCGAGCTCTTTGGCTCCCTGCAAATTTATTTTTGGGATCTGAGACCCACTGCAATTTATTTTTCGAGCTGAGTCTCACTGCTAATTTTATATTTGGGATCTGAGGCCCGCTGCAAATTTATTTTTTGAGCTCTGAGGCTCACTGCTAATTTTATATTTGGGATCTGAGGCCTGTGGCAAATTTATTCTTCGAGCTCTAAGGCTCACCAATAACTTTATTTTAGGGATCTGAGGCCCGCTGTCATTTTCATTTTCCAAGCTCTGAAGCTTTATTTTCTCCAGCCTGTTTCCCATCCCGGCGAAAATGCGAGTTCATTTTCTTTACTAGTTCCTTACTACTATCAGATGAAAAATCGTTCTTTCTTCATGTATTCTAGTAATGAACAAGTAAATAGGGGCAATTGTAAACACCCTATTTTGACCGGGTTTTTTAGTTTTCACTAAAAATTTCAAAAAAATAAAAAAATGCAAAGAAAATAAAAATAAAAAAAAGTATATTTTGCCATCTTATTATTTGTTTTTATTTATCGCAAAAATCCAAAAAAAAATTGACAGACAAAAATAATTAAAAGATTTTAATTTTATGTTAAACACTTGGGTTTATTTTTGTTATTGGGCCAAACCAGCCAAACCCATTACTCAAACCAATTCATCATCCTCCAACAAACCCTAGCAGCCACCTCTATTTTTTTCCTCCAACATTATTTTGAATTTGAGTCCAGTTGGCAAATCCCTTGATTTTTGCAGATGAGGCTCATAAGTTTTGATTTTATTTCAAATTAGAGATAGAAATTTTAATCCTGATAAATTTTTAGGATCAAAATCAGAGTGAATATCAAATATAGAGTGATACAGAGAGTAGAGAAAAAAAGAAAGAAAGAAAAAACATTCCTTGTTTCCTCCGGTAACGAACATTGTCGAGCCACTGTCGGACCTCCCTCACGCGACTCTGTCTTGCTCAGAACCGTACCACCGTAGCCCAGCCACCCGCCAGTCACCGTGGCTTCACCATCGCACGGAACCACTGTGCACGAACCATCGGTTCTCCGCCCAGATCCGGCCTCGAGCCCACCGCCAGGACCTCCAGCCCCACCGTGTGTGAACCGTGCCGCTGTTCTGAGCCGGAACCGCCGCGTCGCGATCCCAAGCCATCACCCCCTTCCTCGGTTGCTCTGATACATTTTGCCCCTGCAAGTTCTGTGTTGTTTTGTTGTTAGGAGAAGGTTCTGGTTCTCCTTTTCCTTTTGTTTTATTTTTTTTTTATTTTTTTTTTATTTTATCTTTGTTTCCTCTCTTTTTAGTCTGACCTAACCTTCTCTTTTGTAGTATATGGGTTTGGTCTGAGTGCTTTGTTGGGCTAAATATAGTGTTGATCTTGATGTGAGTATTTTAGTGGACTGGTCACTTAGCCCAAGTCAAAAAAAAATGCTACAAACACTTATACGAAGTCTTTTTTTTTTTAATTTTCAATTCATAAGCAATAAATGAAATAAAATAGAATGTTTCTTTATAGATAATTTTAGCATTACTTTGTGAGAGATATCACATTTAATCCCTTAGGTTTGAGATCATTATGTGGACGTATGTGTCATGTTCTATCTCACTTAGGAGTTTTCGATAATAAAAACATGACATATATAAAACACCTTTTTTAAATAAAATAAAATAAAAACCTTTCCATCACATGCAGCAGGGAATACGTAGGAGTGTGATCAATCATCCCGTCATGCAAAAAAAAAAAATTCCTTTATTTTTGTGTTCTTTTTAATTTGTTAATGTAGATAATTAATTAATAATTTATTTAATGTTTTTGGGTTGCTCTATGACAAGTGTCATGCTTAATCCATTAGCTTTGAGGTTGCTCTATGAACTTACGTGCCACGGTCAACCTTATTTAGGATTTATTTTCGAATTAAAAAAAAAAGAAACATAAAATATTAAATAAAAATATATTAATAAATAAATTATTCCTTATAAATAATTTTGGGGTAAAAAATAAATAATTTAATTTCGCATTATTTATTCAAGGTACCATTCGTAGAATGGGCGATGTAGGGTGCTTAACACCTTCCTTACTCGTAACCGACTCCCGAGCTCAACTTGGTTCCGAAGACCATTTTGAAAGATTTTCCAATTTTTCCTAAATTAAATAAAATTGGTGGCGACTCTAGTTTTTTTTTTCCTTTTTTATCCATTTTTTATCGTCGTCCCCGTCGCGATTTTCGGTTGCGACAGCAGTGCTATAATATTTTCACGGTTACGCCCTCACTATGACTCTTAAAACGATCTTTCACCGTTAAATCATTAAAATAATATTATTTTCACTATTTCCCATTTTTCACCAAATAAATAATTAAGTAATAATATATTACTATTTCCACTAATTTAAACTCATTATTTCATAAAAAAGCTTTTAAACGCTTTTATCCTCGTATTTATTTAAGCTCTGACCACTGTCAGGCTTTCCAATCCACAATCCACATCAACAATAATCTCACGTCAATAATATATCAATTAGCAATTAAAGACATGCCACAAAATATAACAATAATTAAATACAGATAATTAAATAATTAACAGCAGATATTATTAAGCAAATAATGCTAGCTAAGTAAGAATTACATACACCCAATAATTAATACAGACAACAACAATTACACATGGCTACCGGAAAAACCCCTCAGATAATCCCCTTGCCTGTAAACGATATTTCTCCGATATACGATTCGCTGTAAATCCAAGTGTCGGTAGTGTTTGTATTCGATAAACTAGCTTATTCTTCATCAAAACACAACAAATCAACAAACAAACAACTTATTAACACCTATGCTCCTACATGTTGGTTTCGGCCTAGGGCTGATTTTAGGACAAAAAAAATTCTAAAATTCCTAAGCTTTTGGATTAGTGATTCTTAATCACTTAAAACCCTAAATCAACACTTATATTACAAAGATTGAAATCAAATATTTCAATCCTTCACCAAATGAATTTCGGCCATGACCAATAAATTGTCTTAGATACTTTCATTTGACCCAATCAACATAGATTCAATACTGAAAATGCTATATGTGTTGTGAATAATTGTTTATGTGGTTTTGAGTGATGATAAATCAAAGAAATAAGTTAAGTTCCTAAATATATTGCATAAATAATTTACAAATGTATGAACATTGCTAACTGTGTGCTCAAGTGTGTAGACAAGTGAAAAGTGCTTCACTCGTCTAATGTCACCTGTCTAGTGATAACAAGAAAGGTGTTCTATCCCGCTACGCATGTTTATGAACCTGTCTACTAAAGTGTCTTAAGACCAGAAGTGTCTTAAGACGGGTGAAGGATATTAAGACAAGTGGAGCGTCTCATCCCAAAGAGTCTCAATTCAAGAATCTGTCTCGAAGTGTCTCTGCTCAAGTGTCTATCTAGAAGCATCTTATGAAGTGTCTAAAGATTATTCAAGCATAGATCAGACTACTACTTATAAAGAACAGATGTGTAGGAACAAAGATAGAAGATTGGAGTCAAGAGTCTGGACAAAGCGTCTACTACCAACAATCAAGCATCTGTCCCATCAATATTGAGCTACACCCATCCAAATCAAGAGATATTGGTCTCATTGGAAATAAAAGATAAATATCTAAAACTTTCATGAAGAAATCGAGACCTGAATCAATTTCCATCTAAGTGAAATATCATCTTCAAGTTGGAGATGTGACACTGTTCGTGACAACCAGAACATACAAGCGTATGCTGACAATATCTGGAGCTGTAGGTATCCAAAATAATCGATCTTTATGTCATTGGAAAGTTAATAAACATATCTACAACTTTGATGAATATGTCAAGACCAAATTCGATCTATATTGATGTCAGATTGCATTCATAATATGGTGACATGATGTTGTTCCGACAGAATGACTTTTGAAGCGTTTGATGGTCATAACTTGAGTTTTACATGTCCAAATTGGATGAAACTGGTTCGATTCGAACGATAACATCCAGTGCTACAACTTTCATGAAGACGGCAAAGCCTGAATCGATCGTTAAGAAGGTCTAAATTGCACAATACAAAAATGACGGAGTTTAGGAGCTAAAGGAGCAAACATTTAATGAATACTAGCCAAACATCTCACAGGCTCATCTAAAGAGTGTCTAATGAAGCTAATCAAGTGTCTTCCCAGTATAGTACAAAGCTGAATTAGTTAAACATATATTTGAGAAAGCAAGATGTGCCAATAATTGAAGAAATGAAAGACAGCTGCTACATATTGGAATTTCTCTTCTACAAAAGTTGTACTGATGTTTAATATTATATTATCACAAAAGTACAAAAGTCAAAAAGGTATTGTGCAGCTGGTTAGAATAACTTTATCAAAAAGGACAAAAGCTGTGAAAGCAAAACCACTTTATCTAAAGTGTGGTCAACATAAAACAAAGTTGAGCAATTGCTATAAACTCCAACGGGTATATTTGGGTGAGCCTATATAAGAAAGACAAAAGCTGAAGAAGAATAGAGAGAGTTACTAGTGCTACTACTTTTGCTACACTTGATGAAAAATGAGAGCATCACCATCTTCATCTCAAAAGAAATCATCCTCAATGTAAATATTCTATATTCACTCAAGTGAGTGTAATGAGAGATTTCTTTTATCAGTTCTGAAGTGCTTAAAAATATATCCACTCTTGTGAGTGTAGGAAGAACTCATCTCTGTACTTCATTGTAAAATCACTCTATGAGTGTTGTGAGATTTTCTCTATGTAACCTTCATCAAAATCCAGTGAGCCTAGAGAGGTTAGGTGAAAATAATACTTGCAACAGCCTGTAGAGGTTGGTTAAGAATAATACTCGTTGAGCCTGGAGAGACTAGGTGTGCAAATAATACTTGCAACAGTCTGGAGAGGCTGGTTAAGAATAATACTCAATGAGCTTGGAGAGGCTAGGTGTGCAAAGACTACTCATTGTAATTATATGATGTGATAGTGGAGAAAAACTCAGCTATTGCTGGGGAGTGGATGTAGCTCATCGTTTATATGAGTGAACCGAGATAAATCTTGTTGTTTATTTTCTCTATACCCTTATCTCCTTATCTTTGTTGTTTTATGTATTTCAACAAAGTTTTCTAACTGATTTTAAGCTTTATGTTCTAAGCTATTTTCAAATGTTTTTATCCTTTAGATATTGTCTAACTGGTTGACGTTTAGTCTAAGATAATCAGACAAGTCAATATTGTCCATTAGACAAGTGAAATGCTTTATCTTCCTTATTTCCAAACTGGTTAAAAATATGTTATTAGTTTTGTTAGAAGGTTTTTAAATTATCTTTTTTTATCCATCTATACTCTCTTTATTTGAAAAACTCTGATTTATGTTTTGATGTTTAGTAAAAGTTTTAAATTTCTATTAACACCCAATTCACTCCCCTCTTGTGTGATGGTTGTTTTGACCCAACAAATACATATATAACTATAAGATTGAATCATGCAAGACTAGTTAAGAAAAATGAAAAAAATCCTCCCCCCACCAAAAGTTAGGGTTGGCCTCTTTGGGTTAAATAGGTAGAAAATTTTTGTTTTATGGAAGCTCATAGATCTAGAATATAAAGATGATAATAGGATCATAGAAATTGGCTTCATGCTCATTGGATTTTCCTATGATTTTCTATGAATTTTTTAAGTTAGAAACCCTATTATGCATCATATTGATAAAAGCTTCAAAATACAAAACTAATTGAAGAACATGATGCTAATCAAGGGAGAAGAGCATGGTATACCTCTTGGAATCAAGAAATGGGCAAGAAATCACACACTTCCTCACAAATCAAGCTATGGAAACTTAAGCTTTTTAATGACAAAATGATCAAAGCTTAAGGAAGAAGATCACCCTTGCCTTTTATAGAAGTGAAGATGGGCTCTTAGAGGTACTTGGGCCATGGGGTTTGAGGGGTGTTTGGGTCCAAAGCACAAATTTTGAGGGGTAAAATGATAATCTTGTACAATGGCAAACTTATAGTTAAAACCAACATCAAGGACAAAATGGTAAAATCCTCCTAAAAGCCTTCATTACCATGGGGAGTCACCTATATGACTCACTCCTTGTGAGTCATCATGAATGACAAAGTATTTATTTGTTAGGGGTCCCGCAAATCCCGTTTTCAGCTCCGTCGTTCGCCCGATTTCGTATAACGTCCGCATATAATATATTATTTCACTTTTTAAGTGAAAAATTTTAAAATAGCCAAAGAAGTTGGAAACTTCATAAAAAATTTTAGTTTTTTGTTCACGAGTCAAAATCAGGTCATTTGAGCAGTAAAATTCTTACTGCCTTTAAATCGCAGACCGGATTTCGTCTGAATTTTCGACCCAAAATTTAATCGTAACTCTCTACGGTAAAGTAGAGTATGGATATGATCTTAGTTTATCCGAAATCATTTTTTAAGTTTTAAAATAAAAATATAAACACTTCTATTTATTTTACCGATATAAAAACAGTAAACAGTAAAAAACTGGATGTTACATCCACGCATCACATGCTTATTGACTGCTGTACCAACCCCTCCTAATAGTTAAACCAGGAGTTAAACCTTGTTAACTATACAATGCAAACTAATTTAAACTCTTTATGATATACATGGAGAAAAATCTATCCTAAATCAAAATCTAGACATTTCAGCTACACAATTGAATGCTTTACTTCAAAGGCTAAAGATACTATTCACCCCAAAAAAAAAATGCTTCAAGGAGCTGATTCTGTTCCTTGGGAGTCTACCTGGGCCACTGCATGTTACTTCCTTTGGCGTTGGAGGAACCACCACATCCATGATCCAGTCTTTAGCAGGCCTTTTATCAAACTGATGTCTAGCAACTATTGCAAATCTCAGGAAACCTTTTCCCCTTCAAAGAAGGGCCTTCCTCATCAAATTCTCGTCTGCTGGAGCTGCCAAATCTGGGAACGGTTTATCTGGATGCGGAGGGTCGCTTAGGGACTCTTCAGGAAATTGGATCCATGGCTATGCAAAATGCGTGGGAAGTGCCTCAGCTTACGAAGCTGAACTATGGGGCGTTTTGGAGGGGCTGAAGATAGCTAAGGGCAGAGGATATGATCATATTGAGCTTCAGATGGACTCTTTAGTTGTTGTAGAATGTTTAAAACCAAAAGGAAAACAAAGTAATCAAATCATCCTCCTTTCTGGTCAAAACCTGGGAAGAGAACATTCCCTTGGAAGATTGCTTTGGAACCTGTCATTGTCTTGGCAGTAGTCATAAATCAAATGGCATTTCCTAACCCATTTGAACCACCTTCTTTGTGTCGATGTCAGTGAGCTAAAGCTGTATTGGTTCCACCAATTGGTAGGATTACCTGCTCCTGCAAAACCTTGGGTTCCCTTTCCACAATCCACACACGTGCATCAATCTTGTATTTTCTGAATGAAGCTATAAAGGGAGGCTTTTTTTACCAAACTGGATTTCTTTTAGAAATTATTTATCAGTCTAGGGTTGTTCTGAAACTATTTACCAATGGGGATCCTTTTAGACACGTGGCATATTTTATATTTTTTCACTCTGACGGGTCAAAGGTGCCAGTCAGACTGGCGCCTACCACTTTCTGACAAATGGTAGGCGCCACTGCAGATGGCGCCTTCAAAGGCGCCAGGCGCAGTGGCGCCTCCCCCTGTAGTGCACCACGTGGCACTGCAGGCCCCCCCCCCACCCCAACCAAAAATTGGACTCCTGCAATTTTAAAGGAACAATGCTACTATTTTAAAGGAACAATGCTACAAAAAAAAAATATACTATAAGTATAGGGAGTAACGATGACATTAATTATAAAGTATCTATTTAAAACAACAAGAGGCAATAAAAAAAATCTCGTAATAATGAATAGCAAATAATATCACAGGAGGCATAAAAAATAATAGCAATAACAATTTACACCAATAACTATTCATCAATTATTACAGTAGTAAAAAAAAATTTACCTTATAAGAATTAAAAGAAAGTCACCTGCAATTTTAAAGGAACAACGCGACAAAAAAATTATACTATAAGTATCGGGAGTAACGATAACATTAATAATAAAGTATCTATTTAAAACAACAAGAGGCAATAAAAAAAGTGTTTGACGCTATAGAAGGGACTAATTAGAAGTAACAGAGTGCATCAAGTGATTTATTTTTACTCATTATCCCTCTAACCCTATCTTCTTAGTCACTAATAAGTCATTTTTTCTAAATTTTTTTTAATAGAAATTTTTCTAACTTATGATATATAGTTTGTTAATTTCATCGTTAATAGCTAATATGTTATAACTTATATGCATAGCTCATATATTGAGGGTGAGATTATTCACTCCAAATTGCCTAACCATAGTTTTTTAATAACTACCGCTAATTGTGTAAAATAAAAAAATTAAAACTAAAATTAGTTGGTAAAAAAATATAACTAAGTAATTTAAAATTATTTTCAAAATTCAAGTTTTAAATACTTTTTCTTTTGCTAGATAAATACCTTTTTCATCTGTCCCTTTTTTTTTTTTTTGATAGATTCATTTGTCCTTTTTTGAACCAATTATTTTAATTCATATACATATTAAATTAGAGTACTTATTTTTTAATGTAAAGTCTTTCCTGTCCTCACTGAGTCACATGACATCGACATCTATATCAGGTAGTTTTTTAAGTTTTTAATTGTTATTAGTAAAAAAAATCTATATATTATTTATTTATTTTCATTATTTTTTAACAGCTTTTGAAATGAAAAATATCCACACTTAAATATTTAATGGATTTTAAGTGGTATGTGTATGTACTATTAATTAATGTATATGTTCTCAAAACTGACAAACAATCTTTTTTTGATAAACAACTGTTGCTTTTTTATCACAGTAGGTTTCTTTTAGAAATTGAATTTTAAAGGAACAACGTTACAAAAAAAATTATATTATAAGTATAGGGAGTAACGATGACATTAATGATAAAGTATCTATTTAAAATAACAAGAGACAATAAAAAAATCTCGTAATAATGAATAGCAAATAATATCACAGGAGGCATAAAAAATTAATAGCAATAACAATTTACACCAATAAATATTCATCATTAATGTCATCGTTACTCCCGATACTTATAGTATAATAATTGATGAATATTTATTGGTGGAAATTGTTATTGCTATTATTTTTTTATGCATTCTATGATATTATTTGCTACTCATTATTACGGGATTTTTTTATTGTCTCTTGTTGTTTTAAATAGATACTTTATCATTAATGTCATCGTTACTCCCTATACTTATAGTATAATTTTTTTTGTAGCGTTGTTCCTTTAAAATAGTAGCATTGTTCCTTTAAAATTGCAAGCGTCTAATTTTTTGTTTGGTTGGGGTAGGGTGGGGGGGGACCTGCATTGCCACGTGGCGCCCTGCAGGGGGAGGCGCCACTGCGCCTGGCGCCTTTGAAGGCGACATCTGCAGTGGCGCCTACCATTTGTCAGAAAGTGGTAGGCGCCAGTCTGACTGACGGTTTTGACCCGTCAGAGTGAAAAAAAATAAAATATGCCACGTGTCCAAAAGGACCCCCCATTGATAAATAGTTTCAGAATAACCCTAAACTGATAAATAGTTTCTAAAAGAAACCCAGTTTGATCAAAAAGCCATAAAGGGATCCTTTGTCCAATCAATCTTGTCTTGCCCACCTCTTTGTTGCCCAGCTATCACTATTCCACAGTGACACTTTCAGACTCATTGGCTGCCATCTAGGAAATGGCATTCCCTCGTCCGCATGGTTTCTTTACACCCTTATAGGAATCATTATATCCACCATGAACCTGCAAAAGGCAAAATTAACTTTTTAATCAACCTTTTAGAGAGACAGTAATATATGAACTTAAATCAGAAAATGAGTTACAAAGTTGACATTATCAAATTAAACAACCAAAGCAGATGGAACTTTTCAATTATGTTTATCAGTGCAAATAAGTTTTTTCCATCAGTATAACTAAATTATTGAGGCTGCTGCTTCTACCAATTAACCTAGTACAAAGGGTCAAAAGGCAATGCAGTTTAGGCTATAAATACAGTTCCATTGATTGTAAGAGATGGCTTACACAATCTGGTGCAGATTCCACAAGACAGAATAAGTATGAAAGTCTTTTGTTGGATCAAACCACTGATAAATCCTCTCCTCTCTATTGTCAAATCAGTCTGCATAAATATTTGTTTGAAGAATATATGGCTTCCCAGAGACATTGCCAAGAAACTCAAAGTCTATCTCATCTCTATTGGGTTGATCAGAGGCCAGCTGCAATGTATTGCCAAACAAATTTGTGTCATTATTTTTATATTACAAAACAAACAAAACGAAGAAGAGTAGAGGGTTGCTTACATAATAGGCAAGGACTGTGCCTGCAGAATGACCTTGTACTAATTTGATTTGCACTATCTCATTGATGTGCGCTGTTATAGTTGTATGTAAGGGTGTTCATCGGTTCGGATCGACCCGATGAACTGAGAATCCGAACCGATCGAATTAAGTTGGTATTTCAATATAACTCGAGCATTTAATTCTCATGACAGCATCGGATACTCCTTGCGGTTCATGATAGCTCAACTATCCCAGGACATTTTTTGGAATGACGATTTCCCTTTTGTTTTTCATGAACATTATCTATTCCAGAAATAGATCTTTGAATAAGGGACGAAGGCTTTTTACCATTGTTTACATCATCACGCTCTTTACTATTTTCAATTTCATCGTCCCTATTGTCATCATCAAAACTACTTTCATCTGAATCTGTTTCACTACCATCAGCAGGTAATGGAACCACAGGCTGCCAACTGGAAATTGCATTTTCAGCAGCAGCCACAGCCTCAGGCGTATGAAGATCAGCAATGCCAAGCATCAAATCCTGCAAGAAAAATAAAATCGAAAATCAATAACGCACATAATCCGCTAATTGCGAGTCAATTGTATAATATAATTATGTAAATATAGATAGGTAGGTAGGTAGAGTCATTGATACAGAAATATAGATAGAAGACTGAATTACCATTTCAATAACTTTGGATTCATTTCCAGTAAGCTCTTCAATGTCATAATTCTTAGGATGATCCTACATTATTTTAATTGAAGCTATAAGAAGAAAAAAAAAGAATAGAGACAATGGTTGCAAGTCAGTACAAATTATGGTTTCAATCAGAAAGCAAGTATATTAACCTGTGCATCAAGTTTCAGCTGCTTATTTGCTTCTGACATGACTCCAAGGAAGTCTTTAACCTTCCCTAAAACAGTATCAGTAAACAAAAATTTCTCTCATACAAAAAAATATAGTTCATTTTTATCAATTCATCTTCATAGTGTTCTGCTCTTTTCAAATAATAAGTACTTCAATGCTTATTACTAATATAACTAGGTAGTATAAGCCACACACAATTAAACAGTGGAATCTCAGTTAAAAGGCAGCATCTCATTTCTCTTAGCTACATTAATGTTTAGTTTTCAACCCATGAGTTTAGCATTCACTTATTTAAGAATCTTAAGGGACTAACTACAGACAATAGTTGTAAAACAATAACAAAAATGCATGTGACCAGATGGAGAAAGCCCAACCGAGATCATGATGCACAGACAAATAAGAGAGAGAGAGAGATTTTGCAGTCAAGGATTCGAGTTTTTATTGGACTTCTAATATGATGTATAAGACCTTGACCTTTGATTCCCCTGCTCAAACTAATTTACTTCTAAGAATGAAAAGCATCAAGAAGAAGAGGAAGATGAAAATATTGTAGAAGATGAAGAAAATAAACATGAACATAATGAACAACAAGAAGAAGGAAACAAGCATGAAGCAGAAGAACATGCAGAAGGAAGACGAAAGCAAAAGTGAAGAGATGGAAGATGAAGGAAGAGGAGGAGGAGATGATGAGATAGATGAAAATGATCAAGAGAAATCAGAGGTTGATGCTGATCGTGATGAGGAGTTGATGGATGAAGAGAAAGAAAAGGAAGAGGGTGATAAGAAGGAGAACGAAAACAGTGAGGATGAGGGAAAGGGGGGTTCAGTTGAAAACCACCACACTCATGAAGCTCGGGAGGAACATTACAAGGGGATGATGGTTCAAGTGCTGTGGCTCATGATACTCTCATACAACTAGCACTGAAATTGACATTTAGTTTGGAAACAGCAACGGATGAATTATAGAATGAATTATAGTCTAATTTATTTGAAATTTGTGTATAGATGAATTTTGTGTTGGAAACAGCGACGGATATGAATCCGTCGGAAACAACGACGGATTATCGATAGATATGAATCTGTCGTAAACAGTGACAAATCCTAATTCGTCATAAACAACGACAAAATTACGAAATTTTGAACTTATATGTGTTGATCACTTTTAGCGACAAAATTTTCATTATGAGCAACGAATAAAAATTCGTTGCTGACTGTGACGACATATAAATTATATCGTTAAATTTAGCGATGCCACTTTTTTTGACGAAATTTGTTCCGTCGTTAATTCCATCATTAACAATTTTAGTGACTAATTTTTTCTTTTTAGCGACGAATTTTACTCGTCACCGATTTCTTTTTTTTATAGTAGTGTTTATCTTTTGGTAAAAAATTGTTTTGGCCCATTATCTTTTAAAAGATTCATTTTGGTCATTTATCTCTCAAATGTTACTATTTCCATCCTCTCCCTTCCAAACTCTGTTAGAAACGTGTGACGTGGACGTTAACTCCCCTTAGTGTCACATGACATGGCAAAAAATTAACACTATGGCAACTTATTTGGATGCTAATAATGTTGCTTTTCTTACTACCCGACGTAGAAAAGAGTAGACGGCGGAAGAGGGATGCCTTGTGTTGTGTAACATCCGTAATTTTATGTTTTGTTTAAGTAAGAGGATAAGGTTTAAGGCTCGGATTATACGGTTAATATGTTAGTTAAGATCTAGGAACTTGTGGCATGGGAAGTACGCAGTCATCGGGAGTGAATTTGAATGTGAGCAAACTCTAGGATTTTCCCGTTTATCTTCTAAAAAACTTAGATGTGTGGAATAAGAAATTTGGATTTAGGAAAGATATTAGGCATTTTCGAGGATTTGAGGTTGTTCATTAGGTATTGAAGAGCCTATATCTCAAATTTGAGGTCAATCGGACTTCAAACGAGCTCAGAACGCGAAGAAACGCGCGAAGTCAACGGTGCTGACCAAAGGGCAGAGCTGAGCGCTAGAAATCTGCGTTGAGCGCTAGAAGCACTGCCATGCACACGGACACGTGGAGGATGATGTGGCATGTATGCAGCGACACGGGTGAACACACCAGCGTTTGAGCGCTGGGATTTGGCGCTGAGCGCCCGCACGGAAATTTTGAAAAAAATAAAAAGGGCTCAAGTGAAATCACTTGAGCCATTTGAAACCGAAAACAGAGAGGGAGACCTGAGAGTTGGAAAGAACAGAAAGCGAGAGTTTAGAGAGAGATAGAGAGAGAATGAGAGAATGAGAGAGGGAGATTACTAAAGAACCCTAAAACACCATTGTTGAGAGCTTTAGGAGCTGGAACAGTGTCAGAGAAATCATCACCAAGCCTTCATCCTCCGCTGGATTGTGTCCAAATTTGGCATGGCGGTTCTAAGCTAGTAATTATTCATATCTAACAGTTGGAAATTCTGTACTTTTCCCAGAGTGTGAGTTATTCAGCCTATAAGTTGGAGTTGAGTTCAACTCGGGTAGCTCCAGACTAGTCATCTTACGAGGTTCATCCTCGGCTCATCCACCGTTGGATCGAGCTGAAATTTTTGTAGAAGTTAAAGGGAAGGTATTTCTTTAATCTCACCGTTCAATTTTGTAAAAATATATCTGTATTGTGATATATGAGGCCAAATCAGTGGCAAATTTGGTGGTATTTGCTGTCGATTTTGAGTTCCTTACAATGTGCCTTTTGCAATGTGATTCATAGGTGGATTTTGAGGCTCGGAGACCCTATTTCTAGGTGAGGCAGAATCGAGGAGTTTCGAGGATGCTTCGTTTTAGTTTGTTTCATTACGTTTCGGGTATCGTACGACTTGTCAGGTGGGGGAAAGAAACTATTTAACGTCGGAAACGGCGTGGTTACGTTTAATTAGATAATGGCGTAGGGCGACCCAAACCCTACAAGAGAGCGAGTAACGGACAATGTCTATACCACATTGGGGACTACTCAGTGGTACCGATGATGACATAGAAATTGTGCATATATTGTCGTTACACTATATATATATATATATATATATATATATATATATATATATATATATATATATATATATATATATATATATATATATATATAATTTTTTATTATGTGATGATTGCCTGTTTGATTGGTTGATTTGAACTTGATACTTGATGTATGATATCATGAGTGTTGTAATTATTGTTTGAAAGTGTTTATACTTATTATTATTATTATTATTATTATTATTATTATTATTATTATTATTATTATTACTATTATTATATTTTGGTATTTTTTATTTTGAAATGATATTATGACATGATGATTTTGGATAACATGATGATGATTGTGATGATATGATGAGTGTTATGATTGCGCTTAGAGGTTGAGTAAGTTACAAGTTATGTTGAGACATGAGGATGTATTGGGGATTGCATATGATATGTGATAGTAGTGCCTAACCGAGATGATTATCGTGACATAAGGATGAGATTGATGAGATGAGATTATTTTGAGGTTATCTATGAGATTATGATGAGCGGTTAGGGCACTAGGGGGTGACCTGAAACATGGTCTGTGATATGAGGGACCTGAAACATGGTCAAGTGGACCTGAAACATGGTCGAGTGGACCTGAAACATGATCGAGTGGGGTCTATACCTCGGAGGGAGAATTCCCGGGGATAGGCTAATGACGGACCGTCCAGAGATGATTTCATTTTAGTCGCAGCTATAGTTCATGCATTGCATGAGCATCCTGGATTGTGGTCCAGAGGTGTGTACCGGGTTGTGTAGCTATAGTGCCATTGCTTTCCGTGGGTACCCTCCATCCGCGGAAGAGGGTGTGCGCCGGGGACTTTGGGACGTGTCGATTATATTGTTGTGATATCCGGATATGGCCGATACCTGAGGGGATTATTCATACAACATTTGCATTGCATCATAATGGAGGGTAGAGGAAAGATCCTAGATGTGGTTTGAGGTTGATTGTGTTACATATATTTATACTTGGGAGACGGATGTTTAGTATGCCGTTATTTAATTAAATGTAGCTAAACCCTTTCCACGTTTGATGTTATATGGTTTCTTATCCCCGTCTTCTCTATATTGCATATGTTTTTTTTATGTGATCGTGATGAGAAGATTCTAAGGGGGAGCCAATTATGGAGGAGCTTGATGGGACCTCGTATGAGCCAGACGTTGGAGGACGAGCAGTGGATCCTCATAGTTGAGTACAGAGTCTATGGCCAGTGCATCCTACCTCTTTAGGATGTTGTTTTTTATTTTCTGTTTGATTATTAGTTTGTACATTTTGGGATCCGACTGATGGGATTTCCCTCTATTGTACTGTATCAGGTCTTGAGGTGTATATGTTATATATGTATGTATGTATATATGTTGTGTATATTTTAAGTTTTTACGTTTTTCTGCTGTTTTAATATATCAACTTAACGATAATAACAAATTAGGTCTTAATATTTTTGGTTTTCTTTAATGGGACGTCGGGGCGTCTCATGTTGCGGTGCGGCGTTTAGGATCCGAGAGGGAAAATGTTTGGAAGGAAGATGGCTGTAATGACTATTTTGAGTAATGCTTAAAAGATAAATGATCAAAATTAATTTTTTAAAAAATAAAGGATCAAAACGAATTTTCATCAAAAGATAAAGTATGAAAAATATATTTTTGACTAAAATATCTCTTTTGCAATAACTTGAACCAATTGTAAAGCAACACATCAATCACCCTTTGTACTAATTAAATTATGGTATCCTTGGCCACATACGATACAAATCTCTTTTCAACTACTCACTTAACTACACCAATATCAACTATAATGTTTTTTAAAAAATTAAAATATATTTTTTATTAATTTGCTAATTAATTATTATAACTATTAAATTTACATATTTTCATTATTAATTTTTTATATAGATTTTTAACTAATTGTTATCATATCTTATCAAGATTATTATCTTTTTAAAGTTAATTCAAATACTAATAGTATAATTATTTGTTTACAATAGTCTAAATCAATTTTAGATTATTTGCTTATAATAAAATATATTTTTAGCAATAAGTTGGGCCAATTTTTTTGTAAAGTAACACATCAATCACATGATATAAAAATGAGAACACCATACGATCTTTTTGATATGCGTGTATATAAAGATGATAAAAAAATAAGAAAAAGATAGAAATAAACACATACAATGTCTATACTTTGATATTCAAATATCACAACTCAATGTTAATTATACCACTCACGGCTAAATAGACAATCTCTTTTCAATGAGTCATGTCATTTCACCAATATCATTTATAATCTTTTATATATTTTATTCTTAAATATATTTTCAAATATGCAAATTAATTATTATGATTATTAAATTTGCTTATTATTTACTTATATATATTAATTATTTCTGGATAAAGAATTTTAACATTATTATCATATCTTATATAAATTAATTATTACCTTTTCAAAATTAATTTAAATACTAATTATTATTGGTTGCCTATTATGATATATAAAACTCTAAAAAATAAATAATTTATTTATAATATTTAAAATTTATTAAAAATATATTATATTTTTCATGCTTAGAGGGACCAATTTAGAGCCGAAAATTTTAAATCGATCACTAAACATTAGTGATAAGTGGCTTGACTATCTTTTCAAACCGGTCTCTAAATCGGTCACAAACTCAATTAGCAATCGACTTAGAGACCAATTTGCAAAATTGGTCACCACAGTGACCGAAATTTTTCGGTCTTTAAATCGATCGCTAAATAGTGAATTTGTCATAGTATGTATTGTCAATGCAAAGATTTTTTATATTGGGAACCAATTATGAATTGTCACATCATTAAAAGTGTTTGACTCTTATCATAACTACATTAAAAAAAACTTCTTTACATTGACAGCGTATCAAAATTAAACTCTTATTTAAAACATTTTAATAATACTATGATTTTAATACAATCATTTATATATTATTTTCTTATTTTCATCAAAATGTTATTTATTCATCTATTGTATCTATAACTTTATGATAATATAATTTTTATTAATTGTTTATTTTGCTTATTTTGTAAAAAACAGGATACAATATTTTCATAAATAATAGTCATTTATAGTTTTCCATTTAATTCTTTTCCTTTTTAAGACAATTTTTTCAAATGAAAATTGTGAAATAATTTATCCTTCCCATCATTCTTAATAGTTATTTATTTTAATTATTCAATATATCATTTACTTATATCCATGTAATACTATATTTTAATATCCTTTTCCATGTTCTCCCCCTAGAATGTGAGTCATTCTCCATAAATACTTTCCTCCTTTCTGTGACATGGGGCTCATGTACATCAAGGACAATTTTTCAATAATTTGTTGAAACTACTAATTAGTTGCTATTACTGCTAAATCTGCTGATGTATTTTCATTTAGTTATTTTTATTTTTATGACAAAAATTTCAACAAAAAAAAATTTAGAATAAATATATATTCTCATTAATTGGATTCTCTAAATCTTCTGTGTTAGCTAATTTACTAATATTTTATTATATTTTTAAATATGCCAATTAATTTTTATAATTATCAAATCAACTTTTATAATTAATTACTAAAATGTAATGAAGCTATCAATCAAATTAAATATAAAATTAAGATGGATTAATTGATATGCAATGTCAGTGCAAATATTTTCTATAATGTCAAGAACCGATCCTAAATTTGCACACTATTTAATTAAAAATATTTGATTTTTATTGTAACTACCTAAAAAGTAATTTATACCGTGATTGATTGACAGTATAAAAAAATTTACAATGATAATGATTACCAATGAAACTCAATTAAATTGTTCATAATGGAGAAAAAATGACAATGTATTTATTTAGTGCTCAATTATTCAATTAAAATATCCTAATCTTTTAGTTTTCAAATTTTACATGCTAATCAAGTGTTGTGATTTTATGATATAGACTCCATGGCTACACAGTCGATGTTGCGTTTGTCTTATTAAAAAAAAAATCGCAATGTTGCGTTTGCATATTTGAAAAACAATATATTTAGAGCCTCTTTGTTTATGATTAAAAAATAAATAATTTTGATATAAAATAACTTAGTCATTATTTTTAGAGATTTAAAAAAAAAACAGAAGCAGATTTGTGTTTGTTTACAATAAAAAAAATCATTTTTTTAAACAGTAGTTAGTTATAAAAACTTATTTTAGGTAATGAAAGTTGCTTTTCATTTTAAGCCTGAAAGTGATTTTTTTCCTATTTTTCCATTATTTTCAAAAGTAAAGACAAACACACTAAACGTTTTAAAGAATGATTATTCAGTTAAAAAACTGATTCTTTTAGCAAAATAAACAATAACAAACACACTTTTATATTTTAATCCTTGGTAATGATTTTCTAAGAATAGATTACCAACATAATCTGACTCAGATGAACATTGCTATATATGAACTAAAAGCTTGCGGCTCGAGTCATGTTATTGATTCCTTTTAAAAAATGTTATATATGAAGAGAGAGATTGTAAAACATCTTACCAACACGTAAGCAAATATATTAAGTAAAACCTTTGGAAAGAAAAAAACCTAGACTTTTTGCCACAGCGATACTAGATTCTTGAGGATAAGGACGTTTTCATTTTATTCTTTTATTTTCTCTCTCTTATAAGTGAGAAAGATACAAAAACAAGTTATGGGAAATCCATACACGTAAAAATAAATTTGATATTTTATATCTTTCTCATTCTAACATGAGAGGAAAAAAAAAAAAAAAAATGAGAGGATCCCAGTGTGTTTCAATAAAAATTCGAACACTTTATAGCATCGCTAGCATGTCATCAGCTGACCTGCCCTTTCAACCAGCTTCCTTCTTAACTCATAAATGGCAACCATAAATTGCCCCAACTGCTCATCGCTCATCTCATCAATCGGCTCGTTCCACCAGTCCACTCGTTTCCATTCCTTAGCCAAAGTTTCAATGTCTGTCAGTCTCTTCTTCTCCA
The DNA here is from genome assembly GCA_030762895.1 of Sophora flavescens. NCBI lineage: Eukaryota > Viridiplantae > Streptophyta > Magnoliopsida > Fabales > Fabaceae > Sophora > Sophora flavescens. The sequence continues at coordinate 117,858,471 of CM061065.1, forward strand.
ACTCCAACTTTTTTATCACTTCATCATATTCCCTATTGTGCTCTTCGTAGGACACTGGTTTGCCCCTGGGCATTTTAGGCTCAAACTCTTCGTTTCTTCTACCATAGCGAGTGATTAGGGTTTCCACGTTGGGTTGGCCAAAGCAGAACAATTTGTCTGCGGGAGAGTACACGATTATGGTTGCATCAACATTGCATAAAATACAGAGTTCGCTGGCTTTTTTGAAAAGGCCTACTCTTCGATTTGTGAATGTGACTTGCTTGTTGGTTCCCTTGTCAAGCTTCTTGATCTCAATCTTCCTGCGGCCTTTGGTTTTTTTGGTTTGATTAAGCATTTCCATGGCTAAAGGAAAACGAGAGTTTTGGTCTCCGACTCTATTGGGAAATAATGGGGTAGTATCAGTAGCTTAAGAAATTTGTTGTTGTAATGATTTATTTATAACCACGTTTGACTTATCTTTCCATGCAATAAAATCCTACAATTTCGCCCCATCTAAGATACTAAATCAATTTAGGATAATTCCTCACAATAATATATTTCGTTAGCAGTATACCCAAGAGCGTTTGGATGAGATAGCACGGGAATGCAACAGCGTTAAAACTCTTGAGAGAGAATTTTGCTGTCTTTGTGTGGTCCTACCCAACTCGAGAGATTAGTCTCCGTAGTTGAAAGCGAAGGAGGATGCCCGGGAACCCAAAAAAAAATAAAAATTAAGCCTTCCAAAAGACTAAAACTTTCAAAACCTAATTGCCTAAATTTTTATATTCCAATTTTCAAACACGGTTTCAATTAATGAATGACGAAATTGTTCGGGCTCTGCCCGAGTTCGATCCTTGGTAATGCAATAACCATTGGACAAACTTTAATAACCGCGCGGCCGATTCGGAGATTAGTCCCATTGCGGGTACTAAGGATCTAAGCCGTGTGATACTTCGAGGGCTCACTCGGTCCCAATGATTAATTAGGGTAAGTACCAAACAAAAAATTAATGAAAGGTGAATTAAAATATTGACGCTGGGATTTAATTTGGTAAGAAATATTATGCTTATTGAAAGAAGATTTGATTGCATTTTTTCACTCCTTTTATTAAGGCATGTTATCTTGAGTTCCACATTGAATCAATTTCTTGTTTGTGAAGAAATTAACTCAATAAGAGTTTGCAATCAATTGGACATAGGAGATATTTCAAGTGATAAGAATAGGTGAGGCTAAGATAAACTGAAAACAATGAACAATGATTTTCCCCGGATGGTGTTACTGTTAGATAAGTGGGGGAGAAAACGATGATGTTAATTGGCATATGAACATTATTCACCAAAAAAAAAAAAAAAGGCATGGACAATAGTTAGTAATGGTTTAGTTGCAACTTGCAAGAGTTTTCATTCATTTTTTATTTTTTATTTTTTTTTCTATCACGGTTTTTCATTTTCCCTCTCTATGGTACTAAATAGCACAAATTGTAATAAAAAAAAGGAAAAAGAGAATATTAATTAAGAAAACAAAGTTTTAATTGGGAATTATTTAATATTTGGAAAAAATAATACATTAAGTTTTCCAATCATAACTTTCTTTTTTCCGATTCCTTAATCAGCGCCCTTAAAAGCATCTCTAGTGGGAGTTGCTTAAGAAATAAAAATCAATTCTTACACGAGAGCACCATTAATTAGAATATCGGTCATGACATGACATTCAACAGGAAACATCGTTGCTTATAGAAATAAGTGATTCTTATATAAGCATTCCGAGTTTTTGGAGTTGCACCATTTGAGTTGAAAATTGCTCAAGATAGTACAAAGTAAAAAGTAGTGATTTTTGTTGGTTTAACTGCTCCAACGGTTCCATGGTACAACCACATTTTAAAACACTGTACAAAAGGCATTCTGCTAATAACTAGGGCCTTTGGCTCCCCAGTGGAGCCACGTAGTATCCTCACAAACTTATATTCTTTGGACCCGCTATGGATGCAAGGGATACCCCTCGCCATACACAAACAACAAACAAGAGCTAAAGAATAAACAACCAAAACTAGGCCAGAAACAACCAGCAAATGGACAAACTGCAGTCAACAGAGAATAAGAAAAGAAGTCATGTAGCAAGCAGATGAACCATATATTAGATGTAAGGAACCAAAGAAATAGCAACACAGCACCAAAAAGAAACCAACCCGCACTGTACAGCAGCACTAGACTAAGCAGAAAATGCTCCTACAACTAAAGAAATAGCAACACACCACCAAAAAGAAACCAACCCGCACAGCCTCAACCGTGCAGCAACATTAGACTAAGAAGAAAACGCTCCTACAACTAATGAACCAGCAATCGAAAATTACAAACTTGTATCAAAAAAGGACCTACCCAAGACACAAAAAATTGACCGTGAGAGGGAAGAAGGAAGCCAAGCAGCGCCAGCTGTCGTCATAGGGAAGGTCGCCGTCGTGCATGAGGGACTGAGCGGCGTGAGGGTAGTGTGCGTTACTTTCTTCAGTTGAATGAAAGGGAAAGAAAGTAATTTGTTAGGACCAGTCTATTTTTTGGTTCCGGTTTTTAGTATTTTTTCTGGCTTAACCGCTCCAGCGGTTCCATGGTCCAACGAGGTTTTAAAACACTGTACAAAAGTCATTTTGCTAATAACTAGGGCCTTTGGCTCCCTAGTGGGTCCACAAAGTATCCTAACAAACTTATATTATTTGGACCCGCTATGGATGCAAGGGATACACCAAGACATACACAAACAACAAAGAAGAGCTAAATAACAAACAACCAAAACCAGACCAAAAACAACCCGCAAAGGGACAACCTGTAGCCGATAGAGAATAAGAAAAGAAGCCATGTAGCAAGCATATGAACCACATATTAGAAGTAAGGAGCCTAAGAAATTGCAACACAACACCAAAAAGAAACCAACCCACACAGCCTCAGCCATGTAGCAGCACTAGACTAAACAGAAAACGGTCCAGCAACTAATGAACCAGCAACGAAAATTACAAACTTGTATAAAAAAAGACCTACCCAGGACACAAAAAATTGATTGTGAGAGGGAAGAAGGAAGCCCAGCAATGCCAACCGTCGTCAGAGGGAAAGGCCACTACAAGACAATGTTGAATTACCGATGGAAACTTACCGACGGCCACGGGTTCCTTCGGAAATTAAGAGATTACCGACGGACATTGCCGTCGTTAATGTAGAATACCAAAAGTTGTCAAAATTTTTGACAGGAACTCCGTCGCTAACTTTACCGAGGGTTCTTTCGTTGGTAAGTCGGTCGGAAAAACTGGCGGGAATCAAAAAAATTGGTGCCAGTGCGTACTGACTGAAACTTCTATCGGTAAATGTGACTATACTCACCGACAGCTTGTCCGTCGGAAATTATTGGACAATTAGCAACGGAAATTTCCATCGGTAATTAATTTTTTGAATTATCGACGAAAAATCCGTCAGAAACTCCTTAATAACCTCATCCGAAAACCCTTTCCCCCCATAGTTTTCCTTTCCTCTTCTCGCTCGATCTGTCTTCTCTCTATCTCTCTACCACCATCGCCCCACCTTCTGCAACCAAGCACCACCGCCCCCACCACCTTTCTTCTTCTTGCTCGGCTTCCCTCCCTCCCTGCTCTCTCTTCACGCCTCCCCACCACTGCAAAAACCCTCCACCCTCTCTGTGTCTCTGCCGTCGCAGGTCACCCCCCACCCGCGCCCCCCCCCCCCCCCCCCACCACCACCACCTGCTCTCTTCCCTCCCTGTCTATGTTCCTCCTATAGTGCACGAACGACCCTCATCTTCGCCATTCTGCCTCCACCAGACCGACTCGGACCACCGCATGCCGCCCCCTACAACTCCACTCCCTCGTCGGTTCTGCCACCTGCACCACCCATATGAGCCACCTCCAACCCTGTTCCTCTTTACCTCCTCCTCATTGATTTTTATTTTTTATGCTTTGTTTTAATTTTTTTTTTTGGGTTTATGCTATATGGTCTGTTTGATTTATGAAAACATTTCATATTTTCATTTTCAATTTTCATTTCTGGAAACTCATTTTTTTTTCTTATTTCTATTTTTGATGAAAATATGTTTGGTTAATGTATCTAAAAGTTTGCTATTTCTATTTTCAAACAGACTGTTAGGTTTGGTAATGTTGTAGGGTGGGTAGTTGTTTGGACCAGGTTTGGTAATTTTCATTTGTAAGGTGCAGTAGTCGAATTGAGGATGGAGTTCGTGTTCAACTTTGTAGCTTGATATGGCTTTAGGTTCAAAATATACCTCTTGGTCTTTTTCCAGTTCTTGGTTGTAATTATCACTTGTGTAAATAGGTTGGAGTACCCTTTTTACTCAATCAATACAATCTTTGCTTATCAAAAAAAAAAAAAAAGACTCTTAGGTCTTTGTATATGAAAATAAGAAATGGTAGGAAATGTTCAAAGTAAACAAGCTCGTAGGTTTTTGTATATTGTCTAATATGAAAATGGTTTGATTTTTGGTTTTAGTTTTCTGTTTGTTGAGTGTTGCCGAGGTTGACACCACCACCATCACCAGTGGCGTACACTTTCTTGGGCTGCTAGAGGTATTGGGGATTTTTTATTTCGAGATATTTAAATTGTTCAGTGCATGCTAAGAAATTGTGTAAATTAATTTGTGTAATTAGTTGTAATTTCTATATGTATGTCTAATTGTATATATGGGTGTATTTTTTGATATATATGTCTAGCTTGTAATTAAATTTTGTATCTTAGTTGTAAAATTGTTTTGTTTGGATGACTGTATTTTCCTGCTCTCTTGTAAAATAGAGTTACGATTTTGTTTAATTCAATCCGAGCTTGACAATCATTGCATTTATAGAATTACAATGTATTAGAGTAAATTAATGACTGAAGTTTTTTATGTGGTTCACTGGTTGAACTCAAATAACAATGAAATCGTCATGAATGTATCCAAAGTTTTTCATAGTAATGCCTCCTGTGATAACATTTTTGTTTCTCAGTGTCAGTTCTATTGCTAAAATCTAAGAAGGAGCCTTCTCAGTGATTGATGCCTCGTTTACTGATTTTACTGAATAATATACTTCTGATTGGTTATTTGATAAACCTCGAGTATGAAAAAAATATGCAGGCATTGGAAGATTGAGAGAGTTACAGTTAATCATGACAACAACTGAAGCCATGGTTGGTCCATCCGGCTACATTTTCTTGAACACAGTAATCCAATATGAATGCATCTCATTATTTAATTTCTTGAATTATCACTCAGAGTTGGATCTACAATATATGAGGTTGTTCCTTCCTTCCAGTTTCTTCATGCCTACAAGAATTTAGTCCATTGAAAACAAACAAACAAAAAATAAAAAAAACAAATATGTTATGTGGACTCGAACACAACCTCCTGGTATTCATGGAGCATTCCTGGTACAGCGGCCAAACCACCTCCAGGATGGGTAAAGAGGAAGTGAAAACAGTGGTTCCTGAATCTGTGTTGAAAAAGCAGAAGAGGAATTTAATGATGCTTGAGCCATTCGTGATACAATTAGTAGCTTTATTCATTGCTTGTAGTGCAGTGAAAGGTTCCTCAATTTATCCAGTTAAGTATGAATTTTTAATTTTCCCAGGGTCCACAATTTATTAAGATGAAGTTTTGAATTATGAAAAGAAAATTGTTACGTGGAATCTTCTAAGAGTGAGAAGATTAGTGCTTAAAGATAGCTGACTTACAAAACTTATTAGATGTTCTACATACTCCACATCACGGATGTCGCCATTTTTCAGTCCGCTTACTATCTGAAGAAGTAGTACACCAAAACTAAAGACATCTGATTTCACTGATGTAACACCTCTCTTTATATTACATTAACACATAGTAATTAAACGCATTTAATTCTTGTATAGGTATCCAGTACAAAAGAAAATATAGCCTGTATATATATATTTATAAATACATATACCTAGAGTTTTTATACAAGGTACTCATTACATAACTGTAAACCAAAAGAAAAAGATTTATATTATATGTACATAAGACATGTTTCTGGGCATCTATCTTCTAATACAAAATACATAAACATCCATATTTCAAAAAGCAAAAAGAACATCTTTAAACTTTCGCAAGTCAAAAGCCTTTCTAATCCTTCTTCATCTCCTGAGATGAACTTGCATCAGAACATGAACACACCACTATAATGAGAATGAATCTCAATAAGGAAATCATAACACAAGTGGTAAAGTAAATGGTATGTCCAGCCGGTAAACCGGAAAATCCCTTCTTTAACTGTACAATCATAAAACTAAATCATTTTCATACGTATAAAGATACATCATCCATAAAAAAATATAATAAGAATTTCATACTCAATGGATAACACAATACTCAATTTTAGAGACCTTAAAAGAAACCTTATACATAAATGGGTACGTGAGCTCACTACCTAGCAGGGCGTCCCACTGCCTTACCTCATTAACTTCTTTTAATACATCAATAAATGGACTATACTTGATCAACATCAAGGAAACAATTCAAAATAAGAAATTTCTAGTTCAAGCATTTTATCAAACACCTTATGTGTTATGTTTTTTGTTGCAACTAACCAAACCCACTTAGGGTTTCTAATCTTACATATCATCCATACAACCAACCAAAACTCACATATGGTGGTTCAATCTTACATATTATTAAGAAAATCAAAGACAATAAAGAAGAAGGGTTTAGTTGTTGAGACACCCCGCTGTGCCCCTTTGTGTCATTAGATTAAAACCTCAATATTTAATTACTTAATCGCATGCTTAACGTGAAAATACGTAAAAATTAAAAACTTATCTTATAAAGTATAGAACTTCATATAGAATGGCATATCACAATATAAGTATATTATGCATATTACAAAACATTGTTGAGGATATCCTATCAGTAGGATCCCTCACAGGCATATACTTAGACAAAGTGTTAAACAACGGAAAACATATTAAAAGGATACGCCTCACGAGACGCACTGGCCATAACTAACAAGACCCTAATCACCATGGGTCACAGCTTGCCCTCCAGCCTCCGGTTCGTAGGGAGTTCCATCCAACTCCTCCTGGTTATGCTCATCCACAAGGTCTTCTCGTACGATTCCACAAGGAGATAAAATACAACATACAGAAATATACAGGGGATAAGAAACAGTTCTATCATCAAAAGAGGAAAAAAGTCATAGTACATTATACAGTAATTGTCACAGACAATCAACACACATAACTAACGAATCATCCTCAAGTAAACTTGTACCGGCAGTGAAAACGCAGACCGGCTTTCGTCTGAATTTCCAACCGAAAATTTTACTGTAACCCTCTAACATAAAGTAGACTATGAATATGATTTTATTTTAATCAAAAAAACTTTCTATCTCTCAAAATAAAATATAATTAATTATATTTTAACCGGTTGAACAGCATAATTAAAATCAGGCTGTTACATTACTATCCCTCTTAAAAGAAAATTCCATCCTCGGAATTTCTTAACTCAAACTGGGTAACATCTTACCAATGCTTCTTAATCTAAAGATCAATACCATCATGACTGCCTACTCCATATACCCAATCACAATCTTAGTTCCTTGGAGTGTATTCCACGATTCCAGATTATATCAAGTACTTAAAATGAAGTCTCTTAATAACCCCTTCTTTCAATAACCAATTGCTCACTACACCTCATCCCTAAGAACTAATCCTTCTAGTAAGCTTCTTGCCTAACATGCTACATAGATAAATAAACAAGGTCTACCAGATATCCAATACATACCTTGTATAAGATTCACAGGTTGAGGGGACTCAGCTTCCCCTCACGGTGAACACTCTTCCAGTGGCCTGAGGTCTAGTCACATGTGGTCTTGCTGCTGGGACTCATCTTCCAACTCCACCTCTTGGCACACTAGTTCCTCTGCCAGCAACTACAGGCTGTTACATAACTCGCTGCCTACAATCACGAGCCAAGTGATCTAGTTCACCACAGATGTAACAAGAACTCATCTCTCGACGATCTCTTACATAATGCGGTCCCCCACATCTGAAACAAGCTAAGCCCTTCCTGTGCTTGTTTTGACTGCTCCGCCCCATCGGGGCTATAGAAACTGAGTCTTCGGTGCAGGTATGCGCATTGGTCTAGTATATGATTCTCGTCTCCTCTGAGAACCACTATCGACTCTCTTTTGAGTATCCGATCGAATAAGGCCTCCACTCCTTAATTGTTTATGCTCATTGGCCATCCTCAGATCTATACTTTCAATGGCGTTGCTTCTCTCGACTAGTTCCGGGAAATATTGAATGTCGAGAGACACTACAGCCCTCTGCAGCTCGTCCCTAAGTCCTTCCTCAAATCTTCTACATTGCCAATCTTCACTCGGAAACCTTTGATAGAATTCCGAGAACTTGATCAGAGCCTCAAAACGTGATGCATACTCACCAACAGACATAGTGATGCTCTTGCATGCTACTTATATAAAAAAAAAAATCTATGAATACCACCACAAATTGGTCTAAGTATGGCCTAAAAATTCGATTCATATAATCCATAAATACTGTAGGCGCATTAGTTAGCCCAAAGGGCAAAACTAAATAATCATAATGACCATACCGAGTCCTAAAGGCAGTTTTGGGGATATCTTCATCCTTGACTCGGATTTGATGGTACTCTGACCTTAGATCTATTTTATAAAAATTTGCAGCTCCCTTTAACTGGTCAAGAAGGTCATCTATTCTAGGTAATGGGTATTTATTTTTAATGGTAACCTTGTTATAAGTTGCTTATAATCTATTCACAACCGCATACTTCCATCCTTTTTCTTTACTAAGAGAACAGACGCTCCCCAAGGGGACATACTAGGTCTAATAAATCCTTTCTTTAAAAGTTCTTCCACTTGATTTTTAACTTCACTCTGTTCTATGGGGGACATCCTATAAGGAGCTACAAATATAGGTCTCGTCCCAGGCACAAGGTCTATAGAGAACTCAATTTCCCTTTTTGGAGGCAAATTGGGCACATCCTTGGGAAAGACGTCTTCATACTCATATACTACCGGGGTAACAGTCAATTTAGATTTTACCTCTGAATTTATGGAAAACAGTAAATAAAAACTTGCTCCCCATTTACTAGGCACTGGTTTACTTGAGCTCCTGTCACAAACATAGAAAAACTTGAAGACTCATCTTTACAAGTAGGGGGCATAAAGGTGATGGACTTGGTGAGGCAGTTCATTACAGCATGATGTTTTGATAACCAATCCATACCTAGAATAAGGTCAAGATCTATCAGAGGCAAACAGATAAGATCAATGTGAAAAAGTGTATTTTGATAGTAAACAGGACAATTTAAACATACATCAGAAGTGTAAAGATCATTTTGCGCTGGAGTGGCAACTCTTAAGTCATAAGGCAATTGAGAGATAGGAAGTCTAAGCTTTTTCACACATTGATATGAAATAAAGGAATGAGTTGCTCTGAAATCAAAAATAATATTAACCAGAACATCCATTATCCTACCCATACCTCATATCAAATCAGAAGACTTTGCCACTTTAACACTAGAGAGAGTAAAAGCCCTTCCCTTAGCTTGTGGTCTTTGAGAAAATGCAGTCTTATCCTTCAATTGTGGGCATTGGTTAGAATAATGACCCGGTGCTCCATATTTAAAGCAAACATTATGTCCCTTCAAGCATGGATGACCTCCATGAAACTTCCCTCAATTTGAACAATTTTCCTTCTCAGTTGGAAGTTGATTTTGAACTCTTTTCCCTTTACCATCATCTACTTGGTGTCTAAAATTCTTATACCTTCCCACATCATCCCGCTTTCTCTTCTCATACTTGTTATGTCTTTCCTGCTTCTCCACTTCAAAAAGAAAAAGGTTCTGCTCAACAATTTTGCATTTATTCACTAAAGTGGAATACTCCCTAAGTTCAATAGCTCCCACTGCACTACGGATTCCAGACCTTAAACCTTGTTCAAATTTAATTGCTTTCCATTCACCCTGTGGATCATGATGCAGATATTGAGAATATTTAGCAAGTTCCTCAAACTTGTCCACATACTCACCCACCGTCATATTACCTTGTACCAATTGTAAAAATTTTGTTTCTCTTTGTACCCGAACACTATGAGGGAAATACATGTTAAGGAATGCTTGTTTAAAAATTTCCCAAGTTATATTATCTCCTTGAGACTCCAACCCAGTCTTTACTCCATTCCATCAATTTTCAACCTCTGATTTGAGCATAAAGGTTGCATATCGCACACTTTGGTCTTTTGGACATTCCATGACCAAGAATATCTTCTCAATTTCCCTTATCAATTCATCTACAGTGGTAGGATCATATTTTCCTAGGAATTGTGGAGGGTCATTCTTTCGAAATTCTGACAATCCAGCTATCCAGGTGCATTATTGCCTGGTTGTACATTTACACCAGTTTGATTTTGAAGTTGTTGCAACAACTGGTTAGTTAATGCAGCTTGATCTTAGAAAGCGTGAATCCGTAAGTGTACAGCTTCGTCGTCAAGTAATAAAAAGATCGAATCCACGGGGACGGTGATTTTGAACACAAATTAATTATTAAATCAATTAAACTAAACAAGGAAAGATTTGGTTTTTGAAATTAAAATCAAGTAACAAATCAATCGCAATCAAACAAAATTGAGAATAAATAGGAAAGTAAATCGAATTGGTTGTTTTCAATTCAAAAGGAATTTCCGGGAATTGGGTTACCAACAAGACCTTTTATGCCACTAAATTGACTACCACTTTGTTAATTATCAAAATGCTTTGAAGGTGAATTTATCCTAATATAGTTAATGTTCCTTCTCGAGATACAAGAACCGTGCCCAATTAAACCAACCCCTGTAACACCCATGATTTCATGTGTGGTTTATGCATAAAGATTAGGGTTAGGACTTGGATTACATAACTGACATATTGTTTGAAGTTTAGAAACCCTTGCATGGAAAGTACGCAGTCTTATCGAGTGAGTTGGAACGTAGGAACAAAGTTAGGGTTTCCCGGTTAGCGTTTTTGAGATGCCTGAGTGTGAAATAAGAATTTTGGAGTTAGAGATGAGATTTGGCCATTTTGATGGTTGGAGGTTGATTATTAGGTCCTAATGAGCCTATATCTCAAATTTGAGCTCAATCGGATGTCGAACGGACCTTGAACGCAAAGAGTTGACTTTTGGTCAAAAGTCAACACTCAAGCGTGGGTGTATCCAGGCTCAAGCGTGACTTTGTGTCTTGGGTAGGTCCTTTTTTGATACAAGTTTGTAATTTTCAATTGCTGGTTCATTATTTGTAGGAGCGTTTTCTTCTTAGTCTAGTGCTGCTGCACGGTTGAGGTTGTGCGGGTTGGTTTCTTTTTAATGGTGTGTTGCTATTTCTTTAGTTGTAGGAGCGTTTTCTGCTTGGTCTAGTGCTGATGCACAGTGCGGGTTGGTTTCTTTTTGGTGCTGTGTTGCTATTTCTTTGGTTCCTTACATCTAATATATGGTTCATCTCACTAGTGCAATAAGTGCTTTTTACGTCACTTAAAATTGATTTTTTACGTCAGAATACTGACTGACGTAAATACAGCTGACGTTAAAAGTTAAACTTTTAACGTCAGTTGAGAACTGACGTTAAATATAACACTATTAACATCGGTTCTTTAACACAACTGACGTTAATTTTGTCAAAATTAACGCCAGTTCTTTAACATAACCGACGTTAATTTTGTTAAAACTAACATCAATTATTATAAAGAACTGACGTTAAAGGTCTTAATTTTAACGTCAGTTGTAATAAACAACTGACGTTAATAGTGTACTGTATATTTTTATAAAATACTTTTAACGTCAGTTGTATGATACAACTGACGTTAATAGTATTTTTTTTTAAATTCAGTTTTAAAATATCACTCCCATAAGCCATCCCTGCATTCAGTAAATATTCCAGTAACACAGAATATCACACACATTACATAATTGCAAAGGAAAAATGGAACAATGATCCATATGTATGCCTGTTCAAAACAATATATATTTATTAACATAGGTTATAAATGTATACTAAGTTTAAACTACCTATATCAATATCCCTTCGTGATGATCATCACGAGTGACATGTACATCGTCCACCTGTGTCTCCTCGATTATAGTAGGCATGTTTGTTGAAAAAGAAGGAGTCTCAAGAATATCAAGATTTGAATCTTCATTTTCATCACTACCATTATACATGCTTTTTCCTTGGAGAACCACAGACAACCTTTTGTTAGAAGGATCAGTGATGTAGAACACTTGTTTTGCTTGGGAAGCCATTATGAAAGGCTCATTTATATGTCCTAACTTGTTGAGGTCTACCAATGTGAACCCCAATTCGTCGGTTTGTACACCACCGTTACTATCAACCCACTTACATTTAAATACCTAACACGTAAGCTTAGTGTAATCGAGCACCCAAATATCTTCAATATATCCAAAGTAAGGTCTCGGTGCTGTAACGGGTTTTGTGTCCATTGCACTAGAAAAGTGCATTGCTTCGGCCACGGTCATAACCCCGCTATTTTGCATGGTACTCTTGTTATCTTGTTCCTTTGTATAAAAGGAAAAGTTATTTATGTCGTATCCGCTCCAACATATGACGTTGAAGTTAGGCCCACGTGCTAGCCATTTTACGTCATCAGAAGCAGTACTACCATCCTTAAGCATTTCTTCCTTGAACCATGGTAAGAAAGTCTTGTTATGCTTGTTCAACAACCACCTTTCGCTCATTCGAGGGTTTTCTTGATTGACTTTTCTTTTATGTTCAAATAAGAAAGGCTGAACACATTCGATGTTGTTCAATACATACAAATGTGCTTGAAGCACTTCCTCCCAATCCTTCCTATTAATTCTTAAGCCATGTGTACCCTTACCTTGACATATGATCTCATCATGCCGAGGCTTAGGAACCCCTATAGGATCCGTGTTATGAAGGTAGTCCGAACAAAACTCAATAGTTTCTTCTGCAACATACCTTCGAACAATAGATGCTTTCGGACGATGAGGATTCTTCACGTACTGATGAGCCTCTGTTTGACTGGTTTTATAACTAGTAAAGACCTTGGCTTTGTGCTTATTTTATACCATTTTTACCCAAATTAGACTTGATTGTTCCTAAGTAGTATTTTGAGTCTGTAAATTGTTTTTATGTTAATTTAGTTGTTTTAGAGTTGAATAATTATTTACTTTTATTTTCTATTTTCAGGTTAATAAAAAGTAATAAATCTGGAGCCACTCGCCCCGCGAATAATCTCTCGCCCCGCGAGTATTGCAACCATGAAAAAGTCAGAGACGATCACGGCTTGCCCGTGTTGAAGATCACAGCCGTGGCAATTCTGAAGTTGAAGCGTTAGCCCGCGAGCAATCCTTCGCCTCGCGAGTCTTGGAAGATCGAAGCCATCACGGTTTGGGCGTGTTGAATGCCACGGGCGTAATGGTTGGAAGTCAAGAGTTCGCCTCGCGAAGGATGTGCTCGCCGCGCGAGAAGACCAAAAGTTGCAGACCTTTCATGTAATTCGCCTCGCGAGCAATTACTTCGCCTCGCGAGTACTCGACTCGAAAACGTGTATATAAGCGGTCTTAGGCGAGAAATGAAGGGAGGGGTCGAGAATTAGCCAGTTTTGGCTAGTTTACGAACTTGTTAGCTATTGTTTTTCCTTTTAGTTTGTTGTCTTTCTTTTGTAATGGAGAATTAGTCTCCTAGATTAATCTACTGTAATTGGTTTCATTAACATTTGAGGTTACGTATTTCATGATCATTTGCTTCTCTCTTTTCAATGCAATGCTTGTATGTTTCGTTTGTTATTTCAGGAATATATAGTGTTGTATTGTTTTATTTCGGTGATGCTATGTTCCTATATATAATCGCGTTTGTTATTTCGCGTGTGTTCATTCATGTTCGTTTGTTCATGAGAGCTTAACCCCGCTTGTTATTTCGGGAATAGGAACATACATCTGTAGTGGCGGTTTTCGTTTGTTAATTGTTGCTACAACCGGGAGGGGATTAGTATCTGCTTAGGATTTGCATGAATCAATGATAGTGGGAAACCAAGAACAAGAGGTTAATCGCTTTTGTCTATTTGTTATTCTCTTTAACTGCTTTGTTTTTAGTGTTTTGTTTTCTTAATTTAGTTTTCAATCCAAAACCCCATTTCTAACTTTTACTAATTTTACATTAATAATAACAACAACTAAAGAGTCCTTGAGAGACGATCCGGAGTTGTCGCACTATACCTTGCATTATTTTATAATCGCTCGTTCTTTTTGGCGCGTGGCGGCCGGCGTGGTCAAAAATTGGCGCCGTTCTTGGGGACTCTTGTTTGTTGTTATTAGCAAAAGTTACATTTAAAAAAAAAAAAAAAAAAAAAAAAAAAAAAAAATTCTCTTTTCTAGTTAGTTTTGTCTGCTTGTCTGGTTGTTTGATTGCCATGGATAATTACATGTATGGATATTTGCCTAATGTTTATTATGAACCACCTTGCATGTATTATCCTAGTTTTAATGAGCCACCACCATACTATCCTAGCCAAGTGACCACCTCTGCACCTTCCGAACCTTCACAGAGCACCTTGGATAAAATTGCTTCTATGCTACAACAAATGGCTGCACAAACGGAAGCATACAATCTTGAATTTCAAAAGAGGATGGAGGCAATGGAGGCAAGTAATCTTGAAGCCTTCCCGAGGAGCCAAGCTGAATCTCGGAGATTGTGGGCTCTAATTAATCAAGTTACCGCCAACTCTACTTTGCAATGCTAACTCCACATGACCTCTTGAGGAACATACAGATTCTAAAGTGGTTATTTCCGAAAATACTTTTGATGATAATTTTGATGATAATGTTTCTGTTGATGATGAATTTAGTGTTGAATCCCCGATCCTAATGCTTGTTATTGTGACTGTAACCGCTTTATGTGTTGAATGTTTTACGTGTTTATACTTTTCGGAAAAATAGAAAATGCGGATCGTTTTGCAAGTTTGTTCCGTTCGGGAAACTTAGATCGGGAGGATCAAGAGGACGTCTGCTCCCCGTGCCTGAAGATAAAGAAGAACCTTTGGGAGTAGATGATTCAAGTAAAACAATTGAATGTGTTGAGAGTAGAGGGGTGGATGATGAATTAATTGCAGAATTTCCAGACATTGTAGATTTTTCTGATTCATTTTCTTGTAATATGTGTACTAACTCTAACCTTTGTTTGGTGTGTGCTGAAATTTCTGCGTGTATAGCAGGTGAAAAATTTGTTAATGCAGTGGATGAAGACATTGCAGAAGTTGAAGCAGCACCAGTAACCGTTTCTAACTGTTTGCCATTTCCCCCTGAGAAACCAGTTCTGGACTTTGCACCTCTGGATTTTGCACCATGGCCGGTCCAAGTGGTTGAACCCCAATTCTATTGGGGAGATTTTGTTGAAAAGGAGGTCATCTGTGACCCCAGAGGAAGTGAGAAGTCCGCCGCACTGGGTGGAGTTGTCATAATTGTCAAATGCTCACCTCCGCATCAAAGCTGCAAGTTAGGGAGGCATGGAATGAATTTCAGTCCTTTGGCCACCACGTGGGCCTTATGCTACAGGCAGTGGGATCCTGGTGGAACCACCACCTTCAATGAGTTTTTCTTTACCTTGCTCTTTTAATTTATTTATTTTTTTTTTCTTTGCTTTATTTCTGTTTTATTGTCAATAATGCTCCTGAATAATTTGAGAAGCTCAGGAGTTGTGTTTGTGTCTTGGTTATGGCAAGTTTATTGGATTTTATTAATTTTTGCATAGATGGATTGCATGATAGTGTTGACTGTTTTCCCCCTAGGATTTGAAATTTTTTTTTGAAAAATGATCCCCATATGATTGAAAACTGAACTTTGAGATTTTATTATGATGACATGATTTATGATAAGTTTGGGGTGATAGGAAGCACACACTAGGGATAGAATCTCTTTCAAATAATTTGCAAAAAAAAAAATGTCCAGGTGAGGTTTTGAGCCTCCAACATGTTTTTGACTGTGTGAAAATCACTTTTGAGTTGCACTTTCCTGAGTTTGCTTGAATCTCTTTATGGTTTGCATGTTTATGTGTTTGCTTCAAATGATTTAGGCAGTTTTTTTTGTAAATAGCTACTCAGCCTAAAATAACCAATTCCTAATGCATGTTCCCTAGTTAGCCCCATTGAGCCTATTAGCCTGTTAATTCTTGATAACCTAATGTTATAAGCCCAAAAATCTGGAAAACCATGTTAACCCGATCTTAGGATTAGGAGAGCATGTAATCTTAGAATGGGTGCAAGAAATTAAGTTTGGGGTGGCTACAGTAAATGTGTTGTTGGGATTAAGAAAAAAAAAGAAAAAAAGTGAAGATAAAAAAAAAAAAAAAAAAAAAAAAAAAAAAAAAAAAAAGTATTAGAAAATAAAAAGGCTGTAGTCACCCAAGGCATAAAATGAAAAATGAGAAAAGGAACTTGAGTGGAATTTCAAAGTGTAAATAAGTTCATGCTCTCTTAGTTCCTAGGGTCTTGACCTAGTTTCCTTTGTATATCCTACCCTTAGCTGGGCCCCATTACAACCCATAAAAGTCCTTTTGATGTTGCTTGCATGTTTTCTGTGGGGACCATTTAGAGATGAAAATCAAATTTATGGGAAGTGCTTCTGAAAAGTGAAAATTGAGTGAAATGTTAGCCTGATAAAAATTGAGTGATGAGTGAACACAAATTTCCCTTGTGAGGAAGGCAGTTGTTTGATTTTGGTGATCTCTCTTTTGTGTGTAACTTAGATCCCCAGCTTAGATTTCTGATTGTTTGAATAATGAAATTCTCAATTGTTTAGAATAAATGATTGTGGGGATTACTTTGTTTAAAAGAGGGGAACATTGAAGGAAAAATTGCTTTGAAAAATTGCTTGAAATCTGTGTGAAAGTTAATTGAATTCTTAAGCTTGCCATGTTTTGCCAGGTCTTGAGTCTTTTTAAGTTTTTGAGTTGTAGTTTGCTTGGGGACAAGCAAAGTTTAAGTTTGGGGTATTTGATGAGCCTCTGTTTGACTGGTTTTATAACTAGTAAAGACCTTGGCTTTGTGCTTATTTTATACCATTTTTACCCAAATTAGACTTGATTGTTCCTAAGTAGTATTTTGAGTCTGTAAATTGTTTTTATGTTAATTTAGTTGTTTTAGAGTTGAATAATTATTTACTTTTTTTTTCTATTTTCAGGTTAATAAAAAGTAATAATCTGGAGCCACTCGCCCCGCGAATAATCTCTCGACCCGCGAGTATTGCAACCGTGAAAAAGTCAGACGATCACGGCTTGCCCGTGTTGAAGATCACAGCCGTGGCAATTCTGAAGTTGAAGCGTTCGCCTCGCGAGCAATCCTTCGCCTCGCGAGTATTGGAAGATCAGAAGCCATCACGGTTTGGGCGTGTTGAATGCCACGGGCGTAATGGTTGGAAGTCAAGAGTTCGCCTCGCGAAGGATGTGCTCGCCGCGAGAAGACCAAAACTTGCAAACATTTCATGTAATTCGCCTCGCGAGCAAGTGCTTCGCCTCGCGAGTACTCGACTCGAACGTGTATATAAGCGGTCTTAGGCAGAAATGAAGGGAGGGGTCGAATTAGCCGATTTTGGCTAGTTTCTGAACTTGTTAGCTATTGTTTTTCCTTTTAGTTTGTTGTCTTTCTTTTGTAATGGAGAATTAGTCTCCTAGATTAATCTACTGTAATTGGTTTCTGTTAACATTTGAGGTTCTGTATTTCATGATCATTTGCTTCTCTCTTTTCAATGCAATGCTGTATGTTTCTGTTTGTTATTTCAGGAATATATAGTGTTGTATTGTTTTATTTCGATGATGCTATGTTCCTATATATAATCGCGTTTGTTATTTCGCGTGTGTTCATTCATGTTCGTTTGTTCATGAGAGCTTAACCCCGTTTGTTATTTCGGGAATAGGAACATACATCTGTAGTAGCGGTTTTCGTTTGTTAATTGTTGCTACAACCGGGAGGGGATTAGTATCTGCTTAGGATTTGCATGAATCAATGATAGTGGGAAACCAAGAACAGTAGGTTAATCGCTTTTGTCTATTTGTTATTCTCTTTAACTGCTTTGTTTTTAGTGTTTTGTTTTCTTAATTTAGTTTTCAATCCAAAACCCCCATTTCTAACTTTTACTAATTTTCTGTTAATAATAACAACAACTAAAGAGTCCTTGAGAGACGATCCGAGTTGTCGCACTATACTGCATTATTTTATAATCGCTCGTTCTTTTTGGCGCGTGGCGACAGCGTGGTCACGTACCCTTTCAAGATCTTCATGTAGCGCTCAACTGGGTACATCCATCTCAGAAAAACCGGCCCACATAATCTAATCTCCCTCACCAAATGAACAATTAAGTGAACCATTATGTCGAAAAAGGAAGGAGGAAAATACATCTCCAATTGGCACAAGATTGTAGCAGCCTCAACTTCCAAGTCATCCAACATACGGGGGTCAACGACTTTGCTACATATAGAATTGAAGAATGAGCACAACCGAGTAATGGCATGTCTCACATTTTTTGTAGTAATACCACGAATAGCAACGGGCAGAAGTTGTTGCATCAAGATGTGACAATCATGAGACTTCAAGCCAACCAATTTAAGATCACTAGAGACAAGCCTCTTCATATTTGAAGAGTAACCATGTGGAACTTTGATGCCCTGAAGACACCCACATAAACTTTGTCTCTCTTTTTTTGACAAAGTATGACATGCTGGCGGCAAATAAGTCCGCTTACTATCCTCAACAACTGGAGCTAACTGCTCTCGTATACCCATAGCAACGAGGTCGAGACGAGCATTCACACCATCCTTTGTCTTGCCCTGAATGTTGAGAAACGTCCCGATCACACTATCACACACATTTTTCTCCACATGCATCACATCAATGCAGTGTCTGACATCAAGCTTGCGCCAGTATGGAAGATCAAAGAATATCGACCTCTTCTTCCATATGTTTTTCTCAACAGCTTTACCTTTCTTTTTGGACTTGCCGAATATAACATCGATGTCCTTTACCCTCTGATAAACCTTCTCTCCAATTAAGGCCGCCGACGCTTCTTTTGTCTCTTGGCATCCATTAAAAGCTTTTTTCATCTTACGATATGGGTGATCACGTCTAAGAAATCTCCGATGCCCAAGGTAAACCGTCTTCTTTCCATGATGCAACTGAGTGTAGCATGTGCCTTCTTCACATATAGGGCATGCTTTATGCCCCTTGACACTGCATGCTGGACAAGTTACCGTATCTTTGGAAAGTCGTTGATGGTGCAAAATAACATGGCACGAAGCTTGAAAGTCTCATGAGAATACCCATCAACTACATCAACACCTTCCACCCACAACGTTTTCAAGTCTTCAATCAAGGGACCTAGATAAACATCTAAGTCATTTCCCGGTTGCTTTGGGCCCGAAATCATCATAGACAACATCATGTATTTGCGCTTCATGCACAACCAAGGGGGCATGTTGTAAATCAACAACAGAACAGGCCATGAACTATGAATACTACTCATGTTACCATAAGGATTCATTCCATCCGTAGCAAGTCCAAGCCTTAGGTTTCTTGGCTCATCGGCGAAATCCGGAAACATAGTATCGATATTCTTCCATTGAATAGAATCAGCAGGATGACGAACCTTTCCATCACGTTTCCTCTCATCATTATGCCATCTAAGATTCTTCGCATCTTTTGCATTGGCAAACAATCACTTGAACCTTGGAATTATTGGAAGATACCACAACACCTTCGCAGGAGGACCCTTTTTTCTCACATCATCAACATCATCATCATCATCACCACCCTTCACTTTGTATCGTGATAACCCACATTTGGGGCAATCGTGTTTGTCTTCATGAACACCGGTGTACAATATGCAATCATTGGGGCATGCGTGTATCTTCTTATACTCCATACCCATAGGACACAATACCTTCTTGGCCTCATAGTTACGGTCAGGCAATGTGTTGTCCTTCGGAAGCAAGTCTTTCAACACTTCAAGCAATTCCATGAAGCTTTTATCGCTCCAACCATTTCTCGCCTTCACACAAACCAATTTTAGCACCGCTGACAACCGTGTATGAGTAGTACACCCTGGATATAAAGGCTTATCCGCATCACCGCACAACCTATCATACACATGCGCTCGATGAAAAGATTCTTGTCCAATATCACGGATCATGTCCTCTACTCGATCATCCTCCATATCTACGTCAACGTCCTCACTTTGGGAGACACTCGCCGTATTACTACTCAACAACATATCATCATGCCATATCCATCTTGTATAACTCAAGCAAATCCCTTCACAAATCAAATGAGTACGTATATCCTTCACCGTACATTTCCTCGTATTCAAACACTTGACACAAGGACAACAGAACATTCCATTACTATTAGGAACATTCCTTTGAGCAAATTCTATAAATTCTCCCACCCCCTTCAAATACTCAGCACTAGTACGCTTACAAACCATCCAACTATGATCCATAACTAGATAGGTCCTGTAGATATACAAAACATATATATATCCAATATAAGGACAATACGGGAGATTGAAAACAATAGTTTTTAAATATTAATTGCCAAGCACTGGTCACGGCCTGGCAGTGATGTCCATCACGGTCGTAACGTGCCAACTGAACAAACCATGCCATCACAGGCAGAACTGATCACGGCCTAGCCGTGATTAGCTTCACGGCCGTGACAGATCAACCAGCAGAGCAACATGCACTCAAAACCAAAAACAGAGACGTACATTCCAAACAACTCAAACTCACGGTTTCAAGTTTCAACTACTGAGACTACAGTTTCAACATACACTCAAAACCAAAAATACAAAAATGTGCCCTAAATAGTCACCAGAAATAGGTGCTCGCGTGGTGGTGGGGAGGGGAGCTCGAGTGGTGGCCAACGTTCGATGTGGTTACTGAGAGCAGAGGGACAAGGAGAGTTAGTGCGCGGGAAGGGGAAAGAGAGATGTACGTCAAGTTATTGCAAAGAATGAATGGAAAGACAGAGTTAGGGTTAATAGTGTACCTCACGGTGGTGGCGAAGAAGCCCTCGCGGTGGTTGCGGTGGAGATGAGCTCGCGATTAGGGTTCCGTCTTTGGGTGAGGTGAGAGTGAGAGTGAGGGTTGAGAGTGATTTAGGGTTGAGCGTGATGAAAAGAGAAAAGAGACGGCGTCGTGCTGAGCCGAAGTGCGAGGAAGGCGCGGGGTGTAAACGTTATATAAAACAACATTTAAGGTCAGATTGTATTAAACAACTGACGTTACAATTAATTTTTTTAACGTCAGTTTTATTAACAAACTGACGTTAAATATTAATATTTTTTTAAAAAAAACACTTTTAACGTCCGTTGTTGAATACAATTGACGTTAAAAGTGTTGTGTAAAGTAACATTCTTACGTATCGATCACACACTGCCTCTTCTTTTCCTCTATATTTCTATTCCTTCACAAAATGGCTCTGAGACTGTGTTAATTGAGTGACAACAGGGCATTTCGGATAGCTAGGGATATAGGATTATTTACGTCGGCTATTTATTTAATCGAAGTAAAAATCACACTTTTAACGTCAATTGTATAAACAATGACGTTAAAAATAAATATTTTTTATTTTAAAAACACTTTTAACTTCAGTTTTATTCAACAATCGACGTTAACAGACTGTGTTAAGAGTGACAACAGGGCATTTCGAGATAGGGATATAGGATTATTTACGGCAATTGTTTATTTAATCGAAGTAAAAATCACACTTTTTAACGCTCGATTGTATAAACAACTGACGTTAAAAATAAATATTTTTATTTTAAAAACACTTTTAACGCCGTTTTATTCAACAACCGACGTTAAAAGTGTATAAGTTTCTGCAAAAGCTAGCATTCATTCCTTTGACTACTCGCTACTAAATTACCCATTCTTCTGCTGTGCTACTTACCCATGCACATTGTAACCTATAATCCTCTTTTTATGAGCATTAAGTTTATACCTAGACTTAAAGGTCTATTTCTTCCTAATCCTTCGGGCATTTTCTTTTCTGCACGTTTATAATATATGACTGCCAACTCCCAATGCGCCTTGGAACCTAATTATCTTAATGATCAATTTAATTTTTTAGCAACTTACGACGCCTAGTAACTTCATCCCCTACTCCTATAAATAGCTTCCTTCCTTCCTTTAATTTTTCTGCTTCACAATATGGCTCTGCCATGGAGATTAACTTCATCACTCTTTCTTCCTATACCTAGACTTAAAGGTCTCTGTCTTAATGGTCAAACAACTTCTGAGGTTGTGTAAATCGCATTACATGGGTGATAAGGGTGTGTAAATCGCATTATGTGAATTGCACACACCATCATCCTTCTGGAGAATCAGCAGCTACAGTTCCAAAACCTCATCTTTGGAACCAAGTGGTTGTTCCAAGAATATTGCTGAAACAGATCGAGTGCACCCTTCACTCTGCCACGGCTCCAAAGTGACTGTGGATTCAGATGGAACGTCAAGGACTTCAAATGAGGGAGGGGATGCATTCAATGTTGGAGTTTCCGAGGACAGGACTGAGAAGAAAATGATGTTGAAGCAGAAACTTTTTTATATTTTAGTGCTATCTTGCGGAAATTTTTTATCTTTTAAACATGTAATTGTAACTTATGAATCGCTTCAATGAGATACGATTTGATTATACATATATAACTTGTTTTATGTTAAGTGTTTATTTATTTTAATTTGCACAAGAATTTGTTAATTTACTAATTCAAGCTAATTAATTAAGATTAAAAATAAACTTTTTTTTAAAAAAAATATTAGAAATAAACTGCACTATATGGAGTGATGATATGCGTTAAGAGTGACAACAGGAAGATGACAACGAAAGAAAGATAGGAATGAGTTGATTATTTACGTCAGTTATTTATTTAACTGAAGTAAAAATCAGACTTCTAACGTCAGTTTTATAAACAACCGACGTTAAAAGTGTTAATAATTTCTTGCAAAACACTTTTAACGTCAGTTCATTAAACAACTGACGCAAATAGTGATTTCATATTTACAAAGCTGCCACCGCCTCACTTTTAATGTCAGTCCTTAAAACAACTGACGTTAACAGTGAATTAATGAAGTCTGATATTTACAAAACTGCCACCGCCCCCTTTTTAACGTCTAGTTTTTGGTTAACTGACGTAAACCTTTACCGTCTAATGTATATTTTCCACTAGTGTCTGCTTGCTACATGGCTTCTTTTCTTATTCTCTGTCGGCTGCAGTTTGTCCCTTTGCTGGTTGTTTCTGGCCTAGTTTTGGTTGTTTATTCTTTAGCTCTTCTTTGGTGTTTGTGTATAGCGAGGGGTATCCCTTGCATCAATAGCGGGTCCAAAGAATATAAGTTTGTGAGGATACTATGTGGCTCTACTGGGGAGCCAAAGGCCCTAGTTATTAGCAGAATGACTTTTGTAAAGTGTTTTAAAACGTGGTTGTCCCATGGAACCGCTGGAGCGGTTAAACCATAAAAAATCACTACTTTTTACTTTGTACTATCTTGAGCAATTTTCAACTCAAATGGTGCAACTCCAAAAACTCGGAATGCTTATATAAGAATCACTTATTTCTATAAGCAACGATGTTTCCTGCTGAATGTCATGTCATGACCGATATTCTAATTAATGGTGCTATCGTGTAAGAATTGATTTTTATTTCTTAAGCAACTCCCGCTAGAGATGCTTTTAAGGGTGCTGATTAAGGAATCTGAAAAAAAAAAATTATGATTGGAAAACTTAATGTATTATTTTTTCAAATATTAAATAATTCCCAATTAAAACTTTGTTTTCTTATTTAATATTCTCTTTTTCCTTTTTTTAATTACAATTTGTGCTATTTAGTACCATAGAGAGGGAAAATGAAAAACCATGATAGAAAAAAAAATCAAAAATAAAAAATGAATGAAAACTCTTGCAAGTTGCAACTAAACCATTACTAACTAATGTTCATGCCATTTTTTTTTTTTTTGGTGAATAATGTTCATATGCCAATTAACATGCATCATCGTTTTCTCCCCATTTATCTAACAGTAACACCATCCGGGAAAATCATTGTTCATTGTTTTCAGTTTATCTTAGCCTCGCCTATTCTTATCACTTGAAATATCTCCTATGTCCAATTGATTGCAAACTCTTATTGAGTTAATTTCTTCACAAACAATAAATTGATTCAATGGGGAACTCAAGATAACATGCCTTAATAAAAGGAGTGAAAAAATGCAATCAAATATTCTTTCAATAAGCATAATATTTCTTACCAAATTAAATCCCAGCGTCAATATTTTAATTCACCTTTCATTAATTTTTTGTTTGGTACTTACCCTAATTAATCATTGGGACCCGAGTGAGCCCTCGAAGTATCTCACGGCTTAGATCTTTAGGACCCGCAATGGGACTAATCTACGAGTCGGCCGCGCGGTTAATAAAGTCTGGCAAAGGGTTATTGCATACCCAAGGATCAAACTCAAGCAAAGCCCGAACGATTCGTCATTCATTAATTGAAACCGTGTTTGAAAATTGGAATATAAAAATTTAGGCAATTAGGTTTTGAAAGTTTTAGTCTTTTGGAAGGTTTCATTTTATTTTATTTTTTGGTTCCCCGGGCATCTTCCTCCGCTTTCAACTAAGGAGACTATCGCTCGAGTCGGGTAGGACCACAAGGATGGCAAAATTCTCTTCCAAGAGTTTTAATCTTTCTTTGCATTTCGTGCAAGAACGCATACTGCTAACGAAATATATTATTATGAGGAATTATCCTAAATTGATTTAATATCTTAGATGGGGCGAAATTGTAGGATTTTATTGCATGGAAAGATATGTCAAACGTGGTTATAAATAAATCATTACAACAACAAATTTCTTAAGCTACTAATACTACCCCAATATTTCCCAATAGAGTCGGAGACCAAAACTCTCGTTTTCCTTTAGCCATGGAAATGCTTAATCAAACCAAAAAACCAAAAGGCCGCAAGAAGATTGAGATCAAGAAGCTTGACAAGGAAGCCAACAAGCAAGTCACATTCTCAAAACGAAGAGTAGGCCTTTTCAAAAAAGCCAGCGAACTCTGTATTTTATGCAATGTTGATGCAACCATAATCGTGTTCTCTCCCGCAGACAATTTGTTCTGCTTTGGCCAACCCAACGTGGAAACCCTAATCACTCGCTATGGTAGAAGAAACGAAGAGTTTGAGCCTAAAATGCCCAGGGGCAAACCAGTGTCCTACGAAGAGCACAATAGGGAATATGATGAAGTGATAAAAAAGTTGGAGTTGGAGAAGAAGAGACTGACAGACATTGAAACTTTCGCTAAGGAATGGAAACGAGTGGACTGGTGGAACGAGCCGATTGATGAGATGAGCGATGAGCAGCTGGGGCAATTTATGGTTGCCATTTATGAGTTAAGAAGGAAGCTGGTTGAAAGGGCAGGTCAGCTGATGATGATGCTAGCGATGCTATAAGGTGTTCCAATTTTTATTGAAACACATTGGGATCTTCTTCCTCAAAACTTGTTTTTGTGTCTTTCTCACTTACAAGAGAAAGAAAATGAAAAAATAAAATGAATGAAAACTTCCTTTTCCTCAAGAATCTAGTATTGCTGTGACAAAGTTTAGGTTTTTTTCTTGCCAAAGGTTTTACTTAATATATTTGCTAGCGTGTTAGTAAGATGTTTTACGATTTCTCTCTTCATATATAGCTTTTTTTTTTTAAGTTTTTTTAAGGGAATCAAGAATATTACTCGAGCTCGCAACGCATGCGTGCCTTGCTCATACATACATAGCCATAGCAATGTTCATCCGAGTCAGATTATGTTGGTAATCTATTCTTAGAAAATATAAGAGAGCGTTTGTTATTAACTTGTTTGTCTTTACTTTTGAAATATAATGAAAAACAGAAAAAAAAAATCATTTTCAGGATTAAAATAAAAAACAACTTTCATTAGTTTTTGAAAAAAAATAACAACTTTCATTAGCTTTTGAAAAAAAACAGTTTTTATAACTAACTATTGTTTAAAAAAATGTTTTTTTTTATTGTAAACAAACACAAATCTATTTCTGCTTTTCTTTAAAATCTCTAAAAATAATCATTAAATTATTTTATATCAAAATCAATTATTTTTTAATCTTAAACAAATGAGCTCTAAATATATCGTTTTTCAAATATGTAAATGCAACGTGGCGATTTTTTTTTAATAAGCCAAACTCAAAATGGCGATTGTGTAGCCATGGAGTCTATATCATAAAATCACAACACTTGATTAGTATGTAAAATTTGAAAAGCAAAAGATTAGGATATTTTAAATGAATAATTGAGAACTAAATAAATGCATTGTCATTTTTTTCTCCATTATGAACAATTTAATTGAGTTTAATTGGTAATCATTATCATTGTAATTTTTTTTACACTGTCAATCAATCACATTATGAATTACTTTTTAGTTAGTTAGAATAAAGATCAAATATTTTTAATTAAATAGTGTGCAAATTTAGGATCGGTTCTTGACATTATAAAAAATATTTGCACTGACATTGCATATCAATTAATCCATCTTAATTTTATATTTAATTTTATTGATAGCTTCATTACATTTTAGTAATTAATTATTTTTAAGCAAAAATTTAAGAAAATTTATATTAAGAATCATTAAAGAGGATTTATAATGATTTCACAACATGTTTTTAGAAATATGATTAAAAACCTCTTTTCAGAAATCTTTAACCTAAAAAGAAAAGGAAATAAATAAAAATAAGTAATATTTGATTTGATAATTATAAAAGTTAATTGGCGTATTTAAAAATATAATAAAATATTAGTAAATTAGCTAATACAGAAGATTTAGAGAATCCAATTAATGAGAATATATATTTATTGTATAGTATTTTTTTGTTGAAATTTTTGTCCTAAAAATAAAAATAATTAAATGAAAATACATAAGCAGATTTAGCAGTAATAGCAACTAATTAGTAGTTTCAACAAATTATTGAAAAATTGTCCTTGATGTACACGAGCCCCCATGTCACCGAAAGGAGGAAAGTATTTATGTAGAATGACTCACATTCTAGGGGGAGAACATGGAAAAGGATATTAAAATATAGTATTACATGGATATAAGTAAATGATATATTGAATAATTAAAATAAATAACTATTAAGAATGATGGGAAAGGATAAATTATTTCACAATTTTCATTTGAAAAAAATTGTCTTAAAAAGGAAAAGAATTAAATGGAAAACTATAAATGACTATTATTTATGAAAATATTGTATCCTGTTTTTTACATAATAAGCAAAATAAACAATTATTCAAAATTATATTATCATAAAATTATAGATACAATAGATGAATAAATAACATTTTGATGAAAATAAGAAAATAATATATAAATGATTGTATTAAAATCATAGTATTATTAAAATATTTTAAATAAAAGTTTAATTTTGATATACTGTCAATGTAAAGAAGTTTTTTTTTAATGTAGTTATGATAAGAGTCAAACACTTTTAATGATGTGACAATTCATAATTGGTTTCCAATATAAAAAATCTTTACATTGACAATGCATACTATGACAAATTCACTATTTAGCGATCGATTCAAAGACCGAAAAATTTCGGTCACTATGGTGACCAATTTTCCAAATCCGTCTCTAAATCGGTTGCTAAATGAGTTTGCGACCGATTTAAAGGCCGGTTTGAAAAGATTGCCAAACCACTGATCGCTAATGTTTAGTGATCAATTTAAAATTTTTGGTCTCTAAATCGGTCCCTCTAAGCATAAAAAATATAATATATTTTTAATAAATTTTAAATATTATAAATAAATTATTTATTTTTTAGAGTTTTATATATCATAATAGGCAACCAATGATAATTAGTATTTAAATTAATTTTGAAAAGGTAATAATTAATTTATATAAGATATGATAATAATGTTAAAAATCTTTATCCAGAAATAATTAATAAATATAAGTAAATAATAAGAAAATTTAATAATCATAATAATTAGTTAGCATATTTGAAAATATATTTAAGAATTAAATATATAAAAGATTATAAATGATATTGGTGAAATGACATGACTCATTGAAAAGCGATTGTCTATTTAACCGTGAGTAGTATAATTTAATATCGAGTTGTGATATTTGAATATCAAAGTATAGAAATTGTATGTGACATCGTATATATTTATTTCCATCTTTCTCTTATTTTTTATCATCTTTATTTACACGCATATCAAAAGTATCATATGGTGTTCTCATTTTGATATCATGTGACTGATGTGTTACTTTACAAAAATTTTGGCCCAACTTACTGCTAAAAATATATTTTATTATAAGGAAATAATCTAAAATTGATTTAGACTATTGGAAACAAATATTTATACTATTAGTATTTGAATAAAGTTTTAAAAGATAATAATCTTGATAAGATATGATAACAATTAGTTAAAAATCTATATAAAAAATTAATGAAAATAAGTAAATTTAATAGTTATAATAATTAATTAGCAAATTAATTAAAAATATATTTTTATTTTTTTAAAAAACATTATAGTTGATATTGGTGTAGTTAAGTGAGTCGTTGAAAAGAGATTTGTGTCGTATGTGGCCAAGGATACCATAATTTAATTAGTACAAAGGATGATTGATGTGTTACTTCACAATTGGTTCAACTTATTGCAAAAGAGATATTTTAGCCTAAAATATATTTTTGGTCTTTTATCTTTTGGTGAAAATTCGTTTTTATTTTTTATTTTTAAAAAAATTAATTTTGGCCCTTTATCTTTTTAACGTTACTCAAAATAGTCATTCCCGCCACCTTCCTTCCAAACTCCATTATAAACATCTGATGTGGCCATTAACGTTTTCCCACTCTAATCCTAAACACCGCATCGCAACACGAGGCATTCCTCTTCTGCCGTCTACTCTTTTCTACGTCGGGTAGTAAGAAAAGCAACATTAGTAGCATCCAAATAAGATGCCACGGTGTTATTTTTTGCCATGTCATGCGACACTGAGGGGAGTTAACATCCACGTCACACATTTCTAACAGAGTTTGGAAGGGAGATGACGGAAATAGCAACATTTGAAAGATAAAGGATCCAAATGAATCTTTTAAAAGATAATGGGTCAAAACAATTTTTTACCAAAAGATAAACACTACTAAAAAAAAAGAAATCAGAGACGAGTAAAATTCGTCGCTAAAAAGAAAAAAGTCTTCGCTAAAATTTTTAATGATGGAATTAAGGACGGAACAAATTTCGTCAAAAAAAAGTGACCTCGCTAAATTTAACGACCTAATTTATATGTCATCGCAATCAGCAACGAATTTGTATTCGTCGCTCATAATGAAAATTTTGTCGCTAAAAGTGATCAACAAATATAAGTTCAAATTTTCATAATTTTGTCGTTGTTTATGATGAATTAGGATTCGTCGTTGTTTACGACAGATTCATATCTATCACTAATCCGTCGCTGTTTCCAACACAAAATTCATCTGTACACAAATTTCAAAAAAATTATACTATAATTCATCCGTCGCTGTTTCCAAACTAAATGTCTCAATTTCAGTGCTAGTTGTATAAGAGTATCATGAGCCACAGCACTTGAAGCTGAAGGAAAACATACAATCTAAATACCATACAGATACAAATCATAGCATGTCATTCTCATGTTAATCAAAGTAAAGAGGAGGATTCCATACCTTGGAGATTTGCAGAATCCATCCCAGCAGATCAAAGGGTGAGAAGATGAACGGTTTCACAATATTGGAGAAGATGAGAGGGTTACTCCTCTCTTTCTGGTAAGTTTTGGTTCTGTGTTACTGACTGTGAGAATGCCTAATGGGGAGGCTATTCTTATAACCTACCAGCAGAGAGTAGGGACCTCTCAATGGGTTAATATTAGATATGACCCATCCCATCATAGGGTCATTCTTTAGTAAATACCCAACAACTATTTTATCAATTGGTTATGTAATTAGGAATTAATATTATAACTGATATATTATAATTTAATTATAATTTAATAAATAATTAATGCTAATCCACTGTTATACATATTAAAATTTAACATTCTCCCACTTGGATAGCATTAATCAATTATTAAAGAGAAATACCAGTTACGATCTAAACACACGTTAACCATCAGTATAAGAAATATAAGCTTTAACAATGCAGAAATAGTATCCGATAGGGAAGTAAATCATACATGCTAAAGACTCATATTTCACATAAAGATTGATGAAGAGAAAATTTCATATAATTAATAAAGAGAAATATGCAATTCAAAAAAGATGGTCCAAGCATCTTAAAATGCTATAAGAGATATGAAACCAAGAATGACGTCAATTTACATATCTCATAAAAAAAACGATAATGGGCAAATAATAGTTTCAGACTCCCACTAATCCAATACATCAAAAGACTTAACTAAGCCCATATGAATTACATGATTCCGGAATATTCCAACAGTTAAGCCTTTGGTTAGTGGATCGGAAGCATGTTTACTTTATCAATATGCTCAATACGAGTCTGAAACTCCTGAATCTTCTCTCTAACGAACAAATATTTCACATCAAAATGCTTAGTGCGAGAAGAGCTTCTATTGTTATGAGAGAAGTTCACAGCAGCAGTATTGTCACAATATATCACAAGTGGCCTAGATATGCTTTCAACAATATGAAAGCCAGAAATCAAATTTTTCAGCCACATGGCTTGACAAGTAGCCTCATAGCAAGCAACATACTCTGCTTCCATGGTAGAAGTAGGCTGTAAGCGTCTGTTTGACGCTTTTCAAGAAATAGCTCCTCCCCGCCATCATAAAGATAAAGCCAGTAGATTTTCTATCGTCAGGGCAACTGCGAAATCGAGAATCAGAATAACCAGTGACCTGAAGTTGATCAGACTTCTTATAGGTCAACATATAATCTTTGGTTCCCTTCAAATATCTCATGACCTTTTTTAAGGCTTTCCAATGACCCAAACCTTGGTTGCTCTAGTATCTCCCTAAAGCATTTACAACAAAAGCAATGTCGGGACGAGTACAGACTTGAGCATACATTAAACTGCCAACAGCGGAAGCATATGGGACCTTTTTCATTTCATTTATTTCTACATCATTTTGAGGACATTGAGATTTAGAGAATTTTTCTTCACCCTTTTGAACAGGTGCAGCACATGGGGAGCAAGAATGCATGTTAAACCTTTTGAGGACCTTTTCAATATATCCTCTTTGAGACAATCCAAGAACACCACGTGACCTATCACGATAAATCTGGATGCCTAAAACAACAGAAGCATCACCAAGGTCTTTCATATCAAAGTGGCTGCTCAACATGAGTTTTGTCTCAGTCAGGATTTTAACACAACTGCTAGCAAGAAGTATATCATCAACATATAGAACGAGAATGATGAATCCACCCTCACAAGTCTTCAAGTAAACGCACTGATCTGAGGCATTTTCTTTGAAGCCAAGAGAAGTGACAACCTGATCAAACTTCAAATACCATTGTCTGGAGGCCTGTTTGATCCATAAATAGACTTATTCAGCTTGCAAACCAAGTGCTCTTTGCCTGTTTTCAATAAAACCTTCAGGCTGAACCATGTAAACATCTTGATGGGTCTCCATTCAGAAATGCCGTCTTCACATCCATCTGGTGAAGTTCTAGATCAAAATGAGCTACCAAAGCCATGACAACTCGAAATGAATCTTTCGTAGAGACTGGTGAGAAGGTCTCCTTATAGTCAATGCCTTCTCTTTGGTTATAGCCTTTAGCTACTAATCGGCTTTGTACCTTTCAACTTTACCATCCGGAGTACGTTTGGTTTTGAAAACCCATTTGCATCCAACAGGTTTACAACCTATTGGCAATTCCTCCAGACTCCAAACACCATTATGAGACATAGAAGACAACTCATCATGCATAGCATTCAGCCAATCAGAAGCATGAGAGTTAGAAATTGCCTCCTCAAAGGTAATAGGATCATCATCATCATTGAGGTCAAACTCATGTTCCTGAAGATATACAACATAATCATCTGGTATGGAAGGTCTCGGCACTCTTTGAGATCGTCTCGGTGGAATTTCATCAACAATAAGATCATGTTCTTGTTCATCTACAAGCGGTGCTTGCCACACCATCTTCATGTTGAAGATTCGATCAATATCATCAGCTGGAATCAAAACTTCTGTAGGAAAAGGAACAGCCGGTATAGGAACAATGGTGCGATCTTCTTTAAGAGTAACTGGTCGTGGTATATCACTCCCACTATCCAAGTCATCCTCAAAGAAAACCGCTCGATCAGATTCAACGACTCGCATAGAATGAGATGGACAATAGAATCTGCTACCTCTGGAACCCACACAATAGCCAATAAAGAAGCCACTAACAGTCTTAAGATCAAGCTTCTTAGACTGAGGATTATAAGGTCTAACTTCTGCCTTACAACCCCATACATGAAAATGTTTCAAACTCGGCTTCTTTCCACTCATGAGCTCATATGGAGTTTTTGGTACAGACTTTCTTTTTACTTGATTTAGAATTTAGACAGCAGTTTTTAAGGCATCTCCCCAAAGAAAGTCTGGCAATGATGAATGGCTCAACATACATCTTACCATCTCCATAAGCGTGCGGTTACGCCTCTCTGCAACTCCATTTTGCTCAGGAGTACTAGGCATAGTGTATTGAGCTTCAATACCGCATTCCTCAAGAAATCTGGCAAAAGGTTCTGGGTTTCTACCCGTCTCATTATATCTACCATAGAATTCTCCACCTCTGTCAGATCTTACACATTTTATTTTCCTACCTGTTTTCAACTCAACAGTAGCCTTAAAGGATTTAAAAGCATCTAGAGAACTAGACTTTTCTTGCAGAAGATCTATCCATCCATATCTCGAGAAATCATCTATAAAGGTAATGAAATACCCATATCCACCCATGGCGGTGGGTGTAATAGGTCCACACAGGTCGGTGTGAATCAACCGTAGCACATCGTCACACCTATTTGCGACTTTATTCCTAACCTTGGCGATAAATTTGCCCTTGATGCAATCAACACATGTATCAAAATCGGAGAAGTCTAGATCATGGAGAATACCTTCCTTGACTAGCCTCTCAATACGGGGCCTAGAAATATGCCCCAAACGTCGATGCCATAACATAGAAGATTGTTCATTAATCCTACTGCGTTTGTTTCAACAAAGAGAATTAATGACATGTCATGCAGATTTAACATATAAAGGCCATCACGTAAAATTCTGAAACCAACGGAAACGAGAATCTGAATAAACAAGCAATTTCCCACTACCAAACTTAAAAGTGTAACCACATTTATCCAAAGCAGAAACAAAATCAAGTTCCTTCTCATAGAAGGTGCATACACAAGATTCTCTTAAAAGCAAATTATGTCCGAAAGGCAAAAGTAAAGAAACAATCCCAATGTCAATAACAGAAACTCCAGCTCCATCTCCCATTATAATCTTGGACTCAAGCATCACTTGGTTTCCTCGGGCTTGTGAACCCTCGCAAGGAATTCACAACATGAATGGTTGCACCTGAATCTAACCACCAAGTATTTGGAGGAACATCAATGACATTGGATTCAAAGCATGTTAAAGCCAGGAATATACCTTGCTTCTCTTGTTTCTTTTTCAAGAAAAAACAATCCTCTACCTTGTGGCCATACTTCTTACAATATTTGCAGTTACCCTTGAAGAAACCTTTCTTAGCATGCAGATGCTGTTTTGCATTTTTCTTCTTTCCCTTTTGATCTTTCTTCACAAACCTTGAGCCTGACTTAGAAGTTTGATTTGGATCAGATGCAGTAAAATGAGCACTGTGAGATTTACCCTTTCTAATGGAATCTTCTTCTTGTGTAACAATGGCAATCATCTCATCCACTGTCCATTCAACTTTTCCGAGTATTGTAAGAGGTCTTCATTACATCGAATTGTGAAGGAAGAGATTCAAGAACCCGGTAGATTAAAGTGCTTTCACCAATTTCCACTTTAAGAGATCTCGGTTTGTTGTAATAGTGCATCGACTTCATGATATGCTCACGCACACCACTCTGACCCCATCATATTTGGTCTTGTCAAACAAGGAAAGATATTGACTTTTCTGAGCCTTCTCAAAAGTCATAAATTTCTCCCCAACAGCTTTCTGATATTCTTTAGCATTATTGGTCTCTGTGATACTCTGCCTGATGGATTTCTCCATAGTGTACTTCATCACTTTCAGGCACACTCTATTAGAGTGTTCCCATTTCTCATAGGCAATCTTCTGTGCTGCAGTAGATTCATCAGTGAGAGCTGCTGGCTTGTCTTCCCTTAAGGCTAGATCCAAGTCAGCAATAGTTAAGTAGAGATCTAGAGACTCTTTCCAGTCCTCATAGTTTGTCCCATTCAGAGTTTTGACAGAATTTGGGAAGGAGGCTGATATAAAACAGAGAATAGGAATCATTAAGAGTTGAAGGCAATATGATTCCATATATATATATATATATATATGTGTTCAGCCAATCTTGCCCATAATAGAAATTTCTTATTCATTATAATTCCGCCTAAGGGTCCCGAATCATAATAAATAAGAAATACAACAAGAAGAATAATACAATGTACTGAACTTACATCACCAAAATTTCTAATACCGATAGGGTACTTGAAACCATAATTGATATAAGCTTAAGACAATAGTACAATGTATAATAACGAATTACATTAATAATAATACACCGATAGGGTATAATTATTATTAATATAATACCATACACATTAGAATAATTAATTGTTTAACGACACAAACTTTGTATAATTATACCCACGATAGGTGAGTTCATAACTATACAAAATATCAACAGTCATGCTACAATTATACATTAGAATAATTAATTTTTTAACAACATAAATTTTGTATAATTATACCCACGATAGGTGAGTTCATAACTATACAAAATATTAACAGTCATGCTACAATTATACATTAGAATAATTAATTTGTATAACAAATGTAGCATAGAACACACAACTTAATTCACATAAAATATTCGCGAGGCGAGAGGTATCTCGCGAGGCGAAACTTGTGAAAAGTCAGCAACGTTTGGTCTTCTCGCGGGTACTCGCGAGGCGAGCAAAGTGTTCGCGAGGCGACCCTGAAACCTTTCATTTTCCTAGAACAGTCAGCCTTCGGGGTCGCGAGGCGAGGAACTTGTTCGCGAGGCGACCCAGAGACCTTTCATTTTCCGAGAACAGTCAGTCTTCGGGGTCGCGAGGCGAGGAACATGTTCGCGAGGCGACCCAGAGACCTTTCATTTTTCGAGAACAGTCAGCCTTCTGGGTCGCGCGGCGAGAAACGTGTCATGGGGGCGACCCGCAGAGGATGACAATTTCACTGTTCTTCCGGCTTTCAGGTTCGCGAGGCGAGAATAATCTCGCGAGGCGAATCTGGAATTCCAACCCAGAATCGCGAGGCGAGCAAAACTCGCGGGCGATTGAACCATTTCACGCAAAAGGGAAACGAAAAACAAGGATTTCTCACGTTTTATTTAATGAAATCCAACGATTTTCGAGTATGTTACTCGAATAACATGTGAGAAGAAAAGCCCTTAAACAATTTTCGAAATCATTGGCCAGAATCATAGTTTCGAATTTTGAAGAACAAGTATGAAAACGAAAGTTGTTGAAGGAAAACTTACAATTTTCATATTGATATAACATGATATGAAAATTCCTAACAATTTTCGTGAAACAGCTATAACATGTATCTATCCATGGCTCTGATACCAATTGAAGGAAAACATACAATCTAAATACCATACAGATACAAATCATAGCATGTCATTCTCATGTTAATCAAAGTAAAGAGGAGGATTCCATACCTTGGAGATTTGCAGAATCCATCCCAGCAGATCAAAGGGTGAGAAGATGAACGGTTTCACAATATTGGAGAAGATGAGAGGGTTACTCCTCTCTTTCTGGTAAGTTTTGGTTCTGTGTTACTGACTGTGAGAATGCCTAATGGGGAGGCTATTCTTATAACCTACCAGCAGAGAGTAGGGACCTCTCAATGGGTTAATATTAGATATGACCCATCCCATCATAGGGTCATTCTTTAGTAAATACCCAACAACTATTTTATCAATTGGTTATGTAATTAGGAATTAATATTATAACTGATATATTATAATTTAATTATAATTTAATAAATAATTAATGCTAATCCACTGTTATACATATTAAAATTTAACAGAAGCATCATCCCCCTTGTAATGTTCCTCCCGAGCTTCATGAGTGTTGTGGTTTTCAACTGAACCCCCCTTTCCCTCATCCTCACTGTTTTCATTCTCCTTCTTATCACCCTCTTCCTTTTCTTTCTCTTCATCCATCAACTCCTCATCATAAAGTACTTATTATTTGAAAAGAACAGAACAGTGTGAAGATGAATTGATAAAAATGAACTATATTTTTTTGTATGAGAGAAAATTTTGTTTACTTCTGTATCAATGACTCCACCTACCTATCAATCTATATTTACATAATTATATTATACAATTGACTTGCAATTAGCGGATTACGTGCGTTATTGATTTTCGATTTTATTTTTCTTGCAGGATTTGATGCTTGGCGTTGCTGATCTTCATACGCTCGAGGTCGGGCTCTTCTTGAAAATGCAATTTCCAGATTCTCGATCAGTGGTTCCATTGCCTGTTGATGGTAGTGAAACAGATTCGGATGAAAGTAGTGCTTGATGATGACAATAGGGATGATGAAATTGAAAATAGTAATGATCATGATGATGTAAGCAACCCTCTACTCTTCTTCTTTTTGTTTGTTTTGTAATATAAAAATAATGACACA
Source organism: Sophora flavescens (assembly GCA_030762895.1). NCBI lineage: Eukaryota > Viridiplantae > Streptophyta > Magnoliopsida > Fabales > Fabaceae > Sophora > Sophora flavescens. The sequence continues at coordinate 117,895,381 of CM061065.1, forward strand.
AATTAGTTTGGCAATACATTGAAGCTAGCCTCTGATCAACCCAATAGAGATGAGATAGACTTTGAGTTTCTTGGCAATGTCTCTGGGAAGCCATATATTCTTCAAAAAAAAATGTTTATGCAGACTGATTTGACAATAGAGAGGAGAGGATTTATCTATGGTTTGATCCAACAAAAGACTTCCATACTTATTCTGTCTTGTGGAATCTGCACCAGATTGTGTAAGCCATCTATTACAATCAATGCAACTGTATTTATAGCCTAAACCGCATTGCTTTTTGACACTTTGTACAAGGTTAATTGGTAGAACCAGTAGCCTCAATAAATTAGTTATACTGATGGAAAAAACTTATTTGCACTAATAAACATAATTGAAAAGTTCCATCTGCTTTGGTTGTTTAATTTGATAATGTCAACTTTCTAACTCATTTTCTGATTTAAGTTCATATATTACTGTCTCTCTAAAAGGTTGATTAAAAAGTTAATGTAAAGTTAATTTTGCCTTTTGCAGGTTCATGGTGGATATGATTCCTATAAGGGTGTAAAGAAACCATGCGGACGAGGGAGTGCCATTTCCTAGATGGCAGCCAATGAGTCTGAAAGTGTCATTGTGGAATGGTGATAGCTGGGCAACAAGAGGTGGGCAAGACAAGATTGATTGGACAAAGGGCCCCTTTATAGCTTCATTCAGAAATTACAAGATTGATGCATGTGTGTGGAAAGGGAACCCAAGGTTTTGCAGAGCAGCTAGTCCTGTAACACCCGTTTTCTTGATCAAGGAATCAGACAATAATTAAGTTGGTGGGAAAGCTTAATCTTGTTCATCAGGTGTTAATTAGTAGGTGTTTCAAATTTGGGATCAATCGGACTTCAAACGAGCTTAGAATGCAACGAAATGGGCGAATCAGAATTTATGGTCAATTGGTCAATACAGAGTGCGTCGGGCATAGGTTTGAGGCACTGGGAGCAACACAAAGTTGGTGATGTACGCATTTGCACCGGGCGTAGAAATATTGAGCAAGGCGTAATCAATGCTGACTCACCCCCTTGTTCTTTAAAATGGTAGAAGCTTGTAGAAATTTTGAGAATTTGTGAGAGTGGTCTGGGAGAGCTCGAAGAATAGAGAGAGAAAGTGGGTTTTTGAGAGAAAAAATGATCCTGAGGAAAATTCATCTGTCAGATGTCCGACTTCGAATATGTGATCAGCTCAGTGAATACTACGAGTATCAGCTAACGTTTCTTCAATCCAATTGAGGTAATGCTCAAATCCCTAACTTGGCATTGGCATTTACTTCTCTCTTGGATTCTTTCTTCAATATGAGTTCTATTTGATAAACTGTCGCAAGATTAGGGTTTATGACATTGTTAGGACTCTGTCCATGTGTTAGGGCAAATTTTGGAGCATCGAGGAGCTCCCTGAGGTGCAAGGCAACATCTAGTTAGAGAGGAAGAGAAGTTTGGACAACGATACCGGATAAGCCAAGGTGGGGAGAAAGTAATCGACATTGTCGGGGAGGCAAGCATAGAGTAACAGTCATTTATGCATGACACGGACTCGGCAAGTGTACCGGTTCGTTGCAAGTAATAAAACGGTAAGACCGGATATCGTTCTCAGGGATCGTGGACAATTACCACTTCTCAAATTAGACTACTATCTAGGCGATCAAATTTTGGAGTGAAGGTAGCTCTAACATCTAACAAGCAAACAAGAATAAAATGTTTTTGTTCTTTTTGGAATTTTATCAAACAGTTAATGTGCAAACAGAAAGATGAACAACAAATGATAGAATTGTTAGGGTTAGACTAAGCTAATCCTCCCTTGATTGTTATGAAATGACAAGTAACACAGTTCCTAATTCAATTATGACAATCAAGTCTTTTCTGAAATACTCAAGCCTAATTCCTTAGGTGCATTGAGCCTAAAACCCCAAATTAAACCCTAATTCCTTAGGTGGATTAACCTGAGATTTTGCATTAAGTAAAGACTTATAAGATTGCAAGCACCTCAAGACCTATGCCTAGGCTCATGAACTACTTGGCATTTGATTCATGAGCAAGCTCTAACACCAACCTTCCAGTTATCTATTAAATCAACTAATCATTCCTAGGGTGATCAAGCCTAAGAAAGCATTAAGCATAGAATCAAACACTCATAAAGAACAAGGAAACTGCATTATAATCAAGTCATTTTACAATCAAGTTCAGAAGAGCAATCATCTAACCCCAACAAAGGGGAGTTTAGCTACACATAATTGAAGATAAAACAAAAGAAAGAGTTACAGAGATGAACAAAGGAGAGAGCTCCATAGAATGTTGCACAGCAGCCACAGCAACAGAGGATCTGTTTTTAGGGTTTTCTGGATGGATTCTTCTGTTCTGCTCAGAGGTTCTTTTATAACTCGTGGCCGGTCACGGCCGTGACAGCCATCACGGCCAGGCCGTGACGGGTTCTGTCTCTTGCAGTTCTGGCAAAATTACTCTCTCGCGAGGCGAGCCCTTCTTCGCGACGCGAGCCAGCTTTTTCATACCCGTGATCTCCATCACGGCCAAGCCGTGATGGATTCTGACTTATGGAGGTTTCTGGGTCACGACCGTGATGTACATCACGGCTAGGCCGTGATCGTCTCTGACTTTTGGTGGTTTTGGCACAATCAGTCTCTCGCGTGGCGAGCCATTTTTTCACGCCCTTGATCTCTATCACGGCCAAGCCGTGATCGATTCTGACTTTTGGTGGTTTTGGGTCACGGCCGTGATAGCCATCACGGCCAGGCCGTGACAGCTTCTGACTTTTGGCCCCCCTTTTCTTCAGTTTTCAGGCCTTCTCTTCATCTCAGCATCCTCATGGCTAATTCTTGGGCATTTAATCATAAATCCCTGCAAAACAACACACAATACCACCTTATCCGTTCCAAAGGAAAAACTAAACAAAATCCAACTAAAATGGCCTAACTATATGCAAATGCATGCAGAAATGTACATGGAAAATGAGGTGAAATCACACTCATCAAATCACCCCAAGCTTAAGACTTTGCTTGTCCTCAAGCAAAAACCAAGGCCATAAAACCCAAAATAAACAAAGCATGGATAGTGAATCAAGAACCCGAGTAAAATGATCCAAGTAACAGGCATTCAATTATTTCAGCAAGAGACAATCAATTCAAGTCCAATTAGGGGCTTAGGTTTCCTAGACTCACATTCTCACTGATTCGGGCACTCTATCTTACTTGAAGCTCACCCCAAGCTTGTTCATTTGCTTGGCTCTCATTCTTGCCTCACTCACTCAAGTGTTCAAGTATATATAACAATTCACTCCATTTTCCTCAAGGAATGATTCCTACCATATGCTTGACTATCAACCAAATCTTTACTTTATTAATGAAAACATCTAAGAATCAAGAGGTCTTATTCTTTGGTTGTAATGGGGCCATGGGATCAATTTTCAGGTGGGAATTTCAAGAACAGGAAATTTCAAAAGGTTATACAAACAATCAAGCATTGCAAGGCACGACCTTCTAAAATACCTTTCTTTGGGTTTCAGTTTACTTTTCCACCATTCTTTCCTTTTATTTTTGCTATTTCTCACTTCTCTTGTCATCCCCTTCTCCATTTTTATTTCTTTTTCTCTTTTTTTTTTCTTTTGTTTGGAGAAGGGGAGATTTTTCAATTCAAGAGAAATTTTTTTTTTCAGATTCATTTTTTTTTTCTTTTCATCATCCCAAACTTTCAACTACATTTTCCAACCCTTTTTGCACAGTACTTTAGAAGGTCCCTCATAAGCATATTTAACAAAACATTTCGGGGTACCAAGAAAAGCATGCTATTTATTCAGGCTCAAAATGGGGCAACTACGGGTAGCATTATTCATTCAAAGCTCAGAAGGCCGGAAAAAATACCTATTGCCTCAATCCTTTTCAAAAATGTTTTCAAAAATTTTCGAGCTTTGAAATGGTTTCAAGTCAAGTTCTAGAGAAAAACAATCCAAGAGGAACACACTCTACACCAAGAACGGGGGCAGATTTAGTGAGTACCCCCTAATGGCTCAAAAGCTCACATTTATCAGTTCAAAAACCAGTGAAGAACACAAGTCTAAAGAAACACATGCTAATCATCAACTATCCAAGACCATCTCAAGCATGTTTAATGAAGCCATATCACAAGAATAGAAAATCAGGGTCCAAAAATTCACTATCACAGAAAAATTGGCACTTAGCTCTCACAATCATAAGCTCAATCTAAGCAGGGGTAACTGAATCATGCCATCATGCAAACTTAAGCCTATATGAATGCAATATTTACAATGCAAGCAAAAAGATTACCCCTACCCCAAGCTTAAAGACTTACATTGTCCTCAATGTAAATAATGAAGCTTAGAGAGGGGAGAAAACTGGAACAACTCACCCAGGTGGTAGTGGTGCTGCATCACATGCTTTCTAGTTTTGTTTCCTCCTGCCCTTCTTCTCCTCCTTCCTTCAAAATCTGGAATCACTCAACAAACTATTAACAAACCTCTTGAGCTTCTCAAATTATTCAAGAGGGGAAATCAAAAACAAAAGGGAAGATGAAAATAAAATTTGGGTTGCCTCCCAGTAAGCGCTTCTTTAACGTCACTAGCTTGACGGATGATTTCTAAGATGGTGCCTCAAGAGGGATGGAGACTGCCTGACGATTAAAATCTCCTCCAAGGTAGTGCTTGAGCCTTTGCCCATTGACAGTGAAAGTATTTCCGGATGATGGATTTTCCAATTCAACTGAACCAAATGGAGAGACTGACTTGACATAGAATGGGCCTGACCATCTTGATCTCAATTTGCCCGGAAAAACTTGAGTCTTGAGTTGAACAAAAAACTGGATCGGCCTTCTTCAAATTGCTTGGGAAGGATGTACTTATCATGCCGGAACTTGGTTCTTTCCTTGTATATCCTGGCACTCTCATAAGCCAAGAGTCGGAACTCATCCAACTCATTCAATTGAAGCATCCTCTTATCCATGGCCAGCCTTGTATCAAAGTTTAGGGCCTTCACTGCCCAAAAAGCATGGTGTTGTAGCTCTACCGGAAGGTGACATGATTTCCGAACACTAATTGGTAAGGTGACATACCAATAGGTGTCTTATAAGCAGATCCGATAGGCCCAAAGTGCATCATCCAATTTCTTCGCCCAATCCTTCCTTGCATTGTTCACGCTTTTTCCAAAATCCTCTTCAACTCCCGGTTGGACAATTCCACTTGCCCACCGGTTTGGGGATGATGGTACGGTGTGGTAACTTTGTGGTTCACCCCAAACTTGGCAAGCACTTGCATTGAACTCCTTATTGCAAAAGTGAGTACCCCCATCACTAATGATAGCTCTAGGGGTCCCATACCGGGTAAAAATATTCTTCCTCACAAAACTGATCACAGTTCTTGTATCATCTTTCAGGGTTGGTACGGCTTCCACCCACTTGCTCACATAATCAACTGCCACCAGAATGTACTTGTTGTTGTAAGATGACGGGAAAGGGCCCATGAAGTCAATCCCCCATACGTCAAAGAGCTCCACCTCAAGTATACCCTTCAAGGGCATCTCATTTCTCTTGGAAATATTACCGGTCCTCTGACATTTATCACAATTCATCACCCAAGCTCGGGAGTCCTTGAAAATAGTGGGCCAAAATAGCCCGCTTTGCAAAATCTTCATGGCGGTCCTCTCACCACCAAAGTGTCCTCCATAGGGTGAGTTGTGGCAGTGGGTCAACACCCCATTAATCTCTTCTTCCGGTATGCACCTCCTCAGAATTCCATCCGAACCCCTCTTGAAAAGATACGGCTCATCCCATATATAGAACTTGGCATCATGAATGAGCTTCTTCCTCTGTTGTGCATTGAAGTCCTTCGGAATCTTATTGGCTGCCTTGTAATTTGCAATATCCGCGAACCAAGGTGCCACTTGCACCACAAACAACTGTTCATCTGGGAATTCCTCTTGAATTGGCAACTTTGCTTCTGCTTGAACATCTGCTTGTGGAAGCCTAGACAAATGGTCGGCTACCACATTCTCCACTCCTTTTTTGTCCTTTATTTCCAAATCAAACTCTTGGAGTAGTAGTATCCACCTAATAAGCCTTGGCTTGGCATCCTGTTTAGTCATAAGATATCTCAAAGCAGAATGATCAGTGTAGACAATAGTTTTACAGCCAATCAAGTAGGATCTAAATTTATCAAAAGCAAATACCACAACAAGCAATTCCTTTTCAGTCGTGGTGTAATTCAATTGGGCATCATTAAGCACACGACTGGCATAGTAAATGACATGCAACACTTTATTTTTTCTCTAGCCCAAAATGGCTCCTACCGCATAGTCACTTGCATCACACATTAGCTCAAAAGGTAAACTCCAATCTGGAGGTGCAATGACCGGTGCGGTGGTGAGTTTTTCTTTCAAAATTTTGAAGGCATGCATGCAATCATCATCAAATATAAAAGGAGTATCAGCTACCAAAAGCTTGCATAAGGGTTTCACAATTTTTGAAAAATCTTTTATGAACCTTCTATAAAAACCCGCACGCCCTAGGAAGCTTCTAACACCTTTCACATTTAAGGGAGGAGGAAGTTTTTCAATCACTTCAATTTTGGCTCTATCAACCTCCATCCCCCGTGATGAAATTTTATGCCCCAGAACTATACCCTCCCTAACCATGAAATGACATTTTTCCCAATTTAAAACGAGGTTAGTTTCTTGGCATCTTTTTAGAACACATGCAAGATTATTCAAACAGTTATCAAAAGAATCACCAAACACAGAAAAATCATCCATAAATACCTCAATAAATTTCTCATTCATATCAGAAAATATGGATAGCATGCACCTTTGAAAAGTGGCGGGTGCATTACACAACCCGAATGGCATTCTCCTGTATGCATAGACTCCATAAGGGCAGGTGAAAGCAGTCTTCTCTTGGTCCTCTGGGTCAACCACAATCTGGTTATACCCAGAGTATCCATCAAGGAAACAATAGAAAGCATGGCCCACCAACCTCTCTAGCATCTGATCAATGAATGGCAATGGAAAGTGGTCTTTTCTGGTTGCCTCATTCAGTCTTCTGTAATCAATGCATACCCTCCATCCAGACACGGTCCTAGAGGGAATAAGTTCATTCTTTTCATTTGCTACCACTGTCATCCCCCCTTTCTTCGGCACAACTTGGACCGGACTCACCCATGGACTATCGGAGATGGGATAGATAATGCCCGCATCCAACAACTTCACAATCTCCTTCCTCACAACTTCTTTCATATTCGGGTTGAGTCTTCTTTGGGGTTGTCTAACCGGCTTGAAATTTTCCTCCACACGGATTTTGTGCATGCAAAAGGAGGGGCTTATCCCTTTCAAATCGAACATAGACCATCCGATTGCAGATTTGTGCTCCCTAAGCACCCTCAACAGCTTCTCTTCTTCCAAGGAATTCAACCCACTACTGATGATAATTGGGAATGAAGAGTTCATCCCAAGGAAAGCATAACGGAGATGGGATGGCAATTCTTTCAACTCTAGCACCGGTGGGTCACCCTTGTCTTCAATTCTCACATCTTCCACTACTTTGTCTTCATCAGTATTCACAACCAGACAAGCCTCCAGAGATTTAATCATGAGATCAACTTCTTCTGCACATACTTCTTCTTCTACATCCTCTACCATCAGAGCTGCTTCTAACGAATCTTCAAACTTATGGTGCAAACTCTTGTCAGATAATGAATCAATGAGGTCTACTATCATGCATGTGTCCTTGTCGCTTGGGTGTTTCATTGCCTCAAACACATTAAAGGTGACCTTTTCGTCTTGTACTCGAAGCACCAATTCCCCTTGATTGACATCGATCAAAGCTCTACCTGTTGCTAGGAATGGTCTCCCAAGAATCAGAGGAGTATCACCATCTTCAGCCATATCTAACACCACAAAATCTGCTGGAAAAATGAATTTATCTACCTTCACCAACAAATCCTCCACAACACCATAGGGATATGTAATGGAGCGGTCTGCCAGTTGAATAGAAATCCCTGTTGGTTTTACCTCACCAATCCCCAGCTTCTTGAAAATGGAGAGCGGCATCAGATTAATACTTGCCCCTAAATCGCACAATGCTCTCCCTATGTTCAGATGACCGATAGTGCATGGGATAGTGAAACTGCCCGGGTCCTTCATTTTTACTGGCAGCTTCCTTTGAAGTATAGCACTGCACTCTTGATAAGCATCACTGTCTCCTCCTTCCACCTTCTTTTGTTTGTAAGGATCTCTTTCATGAATTTTGCGTAGGAAGGCATCTGCTGTAGAGCTTCAGCAAACGGGATGTTGATTTGTAGCTTTTTGAATACATCCAGGAACTTAGAAAACTGCTGATCTTTTGCCTCCTTCTTCAACCGTTGGGGGTACGGGATTCTGAAATATGGGGGCAGCTCTTTGGGATTATCAACCTCTTCCAGAATCTGTCTTCTAGTCTTCTTCTTCGCAAATTCTTCATCAACCAATTTCTCCCTCTGCGGTTCTTCAGCTTCTACACCAGTAAGAATAGAGGTAGTATCTTGGGAATTCCTGGGTTCTTCATTGTTTACCTCTTCAAACTGCACCTTATCAATTCCAGCATCACTTGTCTTTTCTTCCCTCTCTTTTTCTTGTGGATTTAACACTCTCCCACTTCTTGTAATAATGGCCTTACAATCTTCCTTTGGGTTCTTCTCAGTATCCCCAGGCAATTGTCCTTGAGGTCTCTCTGCCATCTGCCTTGCTAGTTGGCCTATTTAATGCTCCAAGTTCTTGATTGAGGCATTCTGATTCTTCATAGTCTCTTGAGTAGCTTGCATGAACTGGCCTAGAATGTTCTCCAATTTGCTTGAACTCTCTTGAGGAGGCTTTGCTTGAGTACTTGAACTTTGCCCTTGTCTCCAACCAAAGTTAGGATGGTTGCGCCACCCCGGATTGTAGGTGTTGGAGTAAGGATCATTTCTTGGCCCTTGGTTGCCCATATAATTTACCTCTTCTTGTCCCGAACTTCCAACCACATTGATCTCACAGTTTCCATTTGCATGGTTGCCTCCACAGAAATCACACACTGAGGTACCTTGAACTTGGACAGCTTGTAGTTGAGAATTCTGCAGTTGAACCGACCCCAATTGCTTGGTAAGAATAGCCATTTGTGCCTTGAGAGCGCCAATTTCATCCAGCTCTAGAACACCTCTCTTGACCATTGACCGAGAACTAGGCATTTGATAGTCATTGTTAGCCATGTTCTCAATCAAGTCCTTTGCTTCTTCGGGCGTCTTCTAACTCAATGTCCCTCTCCCGCAGCCCGCTTCAATCATACTTCTTGAATTCCTGTTGAGCCCATTAACAAATGTTGCAACCTGCTGCCATGTCTCTAGTTCATGATTTGGACAAGCTGTGAGTAAAGACTTGAATCTCTCCCAGGCTTCATAGAGTGACTCACCATCCCTATGTGCAAAGGCATTGATCTCTGATCTCAGCTTAATCATTCTTGACGGAGGAAAGAATCGAGATAAAAACTTGCTGACCAAGTCGTTCCAGGTGATGATGCTTCCATGAGGATGAGATTGAAGCCATGCCTTAGCTCTATCCCTCAAAGAGAAAGGGAAAAGCCTTAACCGAATGGCCTCATCAGAAGCTCCGTTTAACTTGATGGTGTCACACAGCTCAATAAAAGTACCAATGTGAGCATGAGGGTCTTCACTCTCCAAACCTCCAAACTGGTTTTCCTGCACAAGGTGGAGAAGTGATGCCTTGATTTCGAAATTATTGCAAGCCACTGCGGGTCTCACAATCGGAGTTCCACATCTATCAACTCTAGGGGAAGTGTAGTCCCCCATTGTTCTCCTTGGTGCATTCTCTTCTGCCATGGTGACAGCTGCTACTTCAATTTGAGGTTCGTTGCAAGTAATAAAACGGTAAGACCGGATATCGTTCTCAGGGATCGTGGACAATTACCACTTCTCAAATTAGACTACTATCTAGGCGATCAAATTTTGGAGTGAAGGTAGCTCTAACATCTAACAAGCAAACAAGAATAAAATGTTTTTGTTCTTTTTAGAATTTTATCAAACAGTTAATGTGCAAACAGAAAGATGAACAACAAATGATAGAATTGTTAGGGTTAGACTAAGCTAATCCTCCCTTGATTGTTATGAAATGACAAGTAACACAGTTCCTAATTCAATTATGACAATCAAGTCTTTTCTGAAATACTCAAGCCTAATTCCTTAGGTGCATTGAGCCTAAAACCCCAAATTAAACCCTAATTCCTTAGGTGGATTAACCTGAGATTTTGCATTAAGTAAAGACTTATAAGATTGCAAGCACCTCAAGACCTATGCCTAGGCTCATGAACTACTTGGCATTTGATTCATGAGCAAGCTCTAACACCAACCTTCCAGTTATCTATTAAAGCAACTAATCATTCATAGGGTGATCAAGCCTAAGAAAGCATTAAGCATAGAATCAAACACTCATAAAGAACAAGGAAACTGCATTATAATCAAGTCATTTTACAATCAAGTTCAGAAGAGCAATCATCTAACCCCAACAAAGGGGAGTTTAGCTACACATAATTGAAGATAAAACAAAAGAAAGAGTTACAGAGATGAACAAAGGAGAGAGCTCCATAGAATGTTGCACAGCAGCCACAGCAACAGAGGATCTGTTTTTAGGGTTTTCTGGATGGATTCTTCTGTTCTGCTCAGAGGTTCTTTTATAACTCGTGGCCGGTCACGGCCGTGACAGCCATCACGGCCAGGCCGTGACGGGTTCTGTCTTGCGCTTCGCAAAATTACTCTCTCGCGAGGCGAGCCCTTCTTCGCGACGCGAGCCAGCTTTTTCATACCCGTGATCTCCATCACGGCCAAGCCGTGATGGATTCTGACTTGTGGAGGTTTCTGGGTCACGACCGTGATGTACATCACGGCTAGACCGTGATCGTCTCTGACTTTTGGTGGTTTTGACACAATCAGTCTCTCGCGTGGCGAGCTATCATTCGCGTCGCGAGCCATTTTTTCACGCCCTTGATCTCTATCACGGCCAAGCCGTGATCGATTCTGACTTTTGGTGGTTTTGGGTCACGGCCGTAATAGCCATCACGGCCAGGCCGTGACAGCTTCTGACTTTTGGCCCCCCTTTTCTTCACTGTACAGGCCTTCTCTTCATCTCAGCATCCTCATGGCTAATTCTTGGGCATTTAATCATAAATCCCTGCAAAACAACACACAATACCACCTTATCCGTTCCAAAGGAAAAACTAAACAAAATCCAACTAAAATGGCCTAACTATATGCAAATGCATGCAGAAATGTACATGGAAAATGAGGTGAAATCACACTCATCAATGCATATGTGTAGGGTGCCACATATGGCCAGACCCTACTAGTATGTTGAATAATCAACAATAGTTAAACCGTAATATAATAATATTTTTAAATATGATCTCGGGTTTAGTTATTGTAGATTTATCGATGTTAGGCTTGAAACCCTAATAACTGATAATGATTGGGGTTGTTTGCTATGTCTGTTACTGTGATGGCTGCTATAACATGCTTGGTTGTGATGGTTGATGTGATGGCATGATATTTTATTATTATAGTATATCAGTGATGATTCTTGGATGAATGGGAATGACTAATAGTGTGATATGGTTATATTGAGAGTTGACACCGTGGTAACGCCTTAAGACTGTGGCTTTAAGGCCAGGGATGTGTTGACATCCATTCTAAGACTGTGATTTTGAGATTGGGACTGTGAGAGAAGGTTTCGGTTGAAGGTTTTGGTGTTAACTCAAGGATGATTGTTGCATTACATATTGCCAAAGTGATGAGCCATATGACTGGGAGTCATACGAGGTTAGTTGTACTCGATTACGAGTATGGATTACGGAAGGGCCGATTTAGGGAGAGACCTTGGGGATGTAGACTGGACTCGGGAGGCTCACAGTGACCATTAAGTAGCCTAGTGCATCGTGTACCCCAGTAGAGCCTCGTTATCCCGACTTTACCCTAAGTACCCACTTCTCGGGTTGACTATCCGAGGTGACCCAGATACCTCTGATGGAGCAGAGCTCACAGAGAGATGCACTCTTATGGTCACGACGAGCGAAAATGTTACCTAGACAAACTAACTGACGTCCCTTAAGAAGAGACGGTTGATTAGGGAATGTCTTGGTGTTGAGACCCAGATGAGAGATATCGGCCGACTTGCACATGAGTGAGACTTCTTAGAGGAATGATCTCAGAGGATGATCTTGAGGATGATTGTGTTGGTGTGACTTGATGGATGACTGTTTGGTTGTTGTATGTGATATGTTTATGTGATTGATTATTCTATGTGTTCCCATCCCCATTTTAACGACATGATCTGTTGCTTATCTACCTCTTTTTTCCTCTATATCTTTGTATGTGCATCCATTAGATGAGCAATGTGAGTAGGACCGCGACATCACCGGATCTGGGATACAGACCGAGTTATTACCTGCAGAGGATCCCTCCCAGGATCCCGATTCTCGGTGATGTGGAGATTTTGTACCACGATGATCGTGGATGGCAGGTCGACCATTCACAATTATTTATGACGTATATCGACCTAGTAGGTTTGTATATATGCATGGGAGAGGGTCCATACTTTCATCTGGATGGCCCGTATCGAATTTCACAAAGATTGCCTTTTCCAGAGATATTGTATCCACCCCGTCTGAGGGAATTTCCTGATGACATGTGGAATATGGTGGATCATTGAGTAGCGAGGAGCAGAGTTGGCATGGTGCAGAGAGGTTGTAGGCAGAGGAGTGTCCAGATGATGTATCACTATCGTTACCGACGCGTCGTTATGAGTAGTGATGAGTCGATTTGGGAGCCTAGGTCCCATTATGGCAAGGTCTATCGACACCACTATGGAGAGGGTGAGGGTAGCTCCAGGTGCCCATATCGTCTGTGATATGGTTTTGTCGGTTGTGCCTGTTAGGACGAGAGTCTCTGTGAGCTTCTTTTTTGCTTTTTAATGTAATTTGAGAGATAGAACGGGTAGTATCAGGACCTCTTCTTATGTCTGTTATGTCTGTGATTTGTTTAGGTATGTTTTCTTTTAGCCTGCAGTTTTTATATAGTTGTAAGGTTAAAGATTCCCTAGTTGAGATCTATGATACATTGTGGAGACTGGATGTACATATTATGTATATATATGGTTGATGTATGCTTTATTCCGCTGTGCATGCTTTAAAACAAATTTAATTATATTGCTTCTGTTACATATTTATTTTCAAATGTAATAAATGCGTTAACGTTAATTACGGATTAAGGTTTAATTAATTGGGGATTTTCTTAATGGGACACTGTGGTGTCTCATTTTGTGGTATCAGAGCAGTTTGATTCTAAATTGGGCTGTGGGGTAGGATAAGTACCGACATTATTAGTTGGATCCTCATCAGATGTCAGCTATGCTTAGAAAGGGTAAAGTGCCCGATGCGCAAGTGATCATGAGACACATAAGATAATATATTTGTTTATGTGATTTTGTGTGTCTTATGAATAAAGGAACTGATGATTTCTTCTATAGGTAATTATAATGGCTCGTGGTAAAGGAAAAAGAGGAACGGGTGGTAGAACTGAAGGAGATAGACCAGCCGATATACCCAGATGCTCATATGGGAATATTAATGGAGGTGATGCTAATGAGACAATGCGAGTGATGAGGGAATTGGCTACTTCCATACTGCAACAAACTCAACAAAATACCCAGTTCATGCAAAGGCAAGAGGAGAGGGATGAAAGATTACATCAGTTGAATACTGTGCGGGAGGAGGAAATTCTTGAAAGTGGCCTGAATGCTTTTATGAAAGCCAATCCACCCCAGTTCTGTGGTGATTATGACCTTGAAGCTGGAGAGAATTGGTTGAAAGAGGTGGAGAAAGTATTCGTAGTAATGCACTGTAGGGAAGAGAGGAAGGTGACATATACTGCTTTTATGTTGGTTGGGGCAGTAGAGGCTTGGTGGAGGAATAAGCAGAGACAATTGGAAGCTGAAGAACAAGTGATTACTTGGGAATTGTTCAAAGAATGTTTCTTGGAGAAGTATTTTCCTAAGAGTGTTAGAAATGATAAGGAGAAAGAATTCTCTAATCTGAAGCAAGGATCTATGTCCGTGGGAGAATATGCTGCAAAGTTTGAGTCATTGTTCAAAGTTTCACAATTTTATCAAGTTCATCCCGATGAGGAGTGAGTGTGTAGGAAGTTTGAGGAAGGACTGAGGCCCGAATTGAAGCGAGCAATGTTGCCATTTGAGATAAATCATTTTCCAACTCTAGTGGAAAAATGTACTGCATTGGAAACACTTGATCATGCTAGAAATGTGTAGCAACACTAGAGGAGGGGCGGCCAATAAAAAGTAATACCCAGAGAGGAATAGGAGGCATGTATCAGTTAAGGGCGAAGCCATATACCTGCCCTACTCAGCAGTCAGTGAATACAAGAGGGGAGAGTTCTGGTCAAGCACAACCGAGAGGCTTGACATGTTTCATATGCGGAGGACCTCATCTCAGGAGAGATTGCCCTCAGTTATTGAATCCTACCTGTTACACCTGTGGTAATGTAGGTCACATGTCATGGAATTGTCCTCAGAATAATGTTGGTAGAGTTAAGAATGTACGACCAGCTGGAAAGAGTCAAGGAGCAAGTCAGACTCAAGCAAAAGGTCGATGGGTGGGAGACCTCGGATCGTGAGGAGAGCCTTCGCCATGAGAGGATCTGAATCTTCTCAGTATCCTGATTTGATACAAGGTAAGTGCTTAATGTTCTAAAAGCTCTTATCTGTTTTATTTGATTCGGGTGCCAGTTATTCTTTTATATCGATGGAGTGCATGGATCATTTGCATTCACCTGTTTCTTCATTACCCTCTGACCTTACCGTTTCTACCCCTACGGGTGAAACTTTAACCACTATATTTGTTTGCAGAAATTGTCCTATTATTTTAGAAAATAAACAATTTATTGTAGACCTCATCTGTTTGCCTATGTAACATATTAATATTATCTTAGGCATGGGCTGGCTTTCAGTCAATCGTGTTATATTAGACTATTCAAATAAAACCCTTTGTTTTTCGGAGCAATATGGATTATTGCCTGTCAATGACAGTAACTCAGAAGATGGACGACTTAGAGATTGCATGGTATTGTTTTCCTTGGAAGCCAAGGAGTCTCCTAAGCTGGATGCACTGCCTGTTGTTTGTGAATTTCCAGAAGTTTTTCCGGATGATGTTCCAGGGCTGACACCTAAGAGAGAGATAGAGTTTGCAATTTATCTTGTACCAGGGACCAGACCGATATCGATAGCACCGTATCGAATATCCCCAACAGAGTTAGAAGAGTTGAAGAAGTAGTTGGATGACATGTTGAAGAAGGAGTTCATCCGACCTAGTGTTTCACCATGGGGAGCACCAGTTTTATTTGTGAAAAAGAAAGATGGTAGCTCATGATTGTATGTAGATTATCGGTAACTGAATAAGGTAACAATCAAGAATAACTATCCGTTGTCGAGAATGGATAATCCGATGGATCAGTTACGGGGAGCAACTGTATTTTCTAAGATAGATCTGAGATCAGGATACCGTCAGATCAGAGTGAAAGAAGAAGATATATCGAAGACTGCATTCAGGAGTCGGTATGGTCATTATGAGTATCTGGTTATGCCTTTTGGCGTAACTAATGCTCCTGCTGTATTCATGGATTACATGAATCGTATCTTCAGACCGTATCTTGACAAATTTGTCATGGTGTTTATCGATGACATTCTGATCTACTCTCTGAGTAGAGAAGAACATGCAGAGCATCTTCGGATTGTACTTCAAATAGTTAAGGACGAACAACTTTATGCCAAGTTGTCTAAGTGTGAATTTTGGTTGGACGAAGTACAATTTCTTGGGCATATATAAATATGGATGGAAGAGCTGTAGGTCCTGCCAAAATTTCTGCAGTGGTGAATTGGGGATGCCCTAAGACAGTGAATGAAGTTAGGAGTTTCCTTGGGTTGGCAGGTTACTACAGAAGGTTTATAGAGGGATTCTCGAAGATTGTGTTACCATTAACGCAGTTGACGAGAAAAGGTAAAGCTTTTGAATGGACGGATGAGTGTGAGGCTAGTTTTTAGGAGCTGAAAATGAGGCTTACAGCATCTCCTATATTAGTTTTGCCTGATCCATTAGCACCATTTGATGTGTACTGTGATGCATCACATCAAGGCCTAGGTTGTGTGCTCATGCAAGATAGGAAAGTAGTGACTTATGCATCAAGGCAATTAAGAGTACATGAGCGGAATTACCCAACCCATGATCTAGAATTGGCTGCAATAGTGTTTGCATTAAAGATATGGAGAAACTATTTGTATGGTTCTAAGTTTACAGTTTATAGTGATCATAAGAGCTTAAAGTATTTGTTCGATCAGAAAGAGCTTAATATGAGACAACGAATTGAAGATTGATGGAATTTATAAAGGATTATGAGTTTGATCTCCAATATCATTCTGGTAAAGCCAACGTTGTAGCAGACGCTTTAAGTTGGAAATCTTTACAAGTATTTACTATAATGGTTAAAGAATTGGAATTGATCGAGCAATTCAGAGACATGAATCTTGGGATAACAGAATTATTCCAGCACAAGATAATGAATTCCTAGACTTAATCGATAAACAAGCAGAAGATCAGTATCTCCAACAGGTTAATCAGAAAATAGAAGCAGGTGAATCAGTGGAGTTTAAGAGAGGTACTAATGGTATCATAAAGTTTGGAGATAGAATCTGTGTGCCAAATGATAGAGAAGTTAAGAATTTGATTCTAGAAGAAGCACACAAAAGCATATAAGTTTTCATCCAGGTGCTACGCAGATGTATCAAGATTTGAGGGAAATGTTTTGGTGGCCTGGAATGAAAAAGGAAGTTGCAAAGTATGCCCAATCCTGTTTGGTGTGTTAGAAGGCAAAGATTGAACACCAAAAGCCAGCAAGATTATTGTCATCTCTAGATGTCCCAGAATGGAAATGAGACAGTATTGAAATGGATTTTGTGTCTGGTTTGCCTAAGACACAAAAGATGCATGATGCAATCTGGATGATTATTGATAGATTTACAAAATGTGCTCATTTCTTACCTATCAATCAAAAGTTCTTAATGGAAAGATTAATCCAGTTGTTTGTTAAGAAAGTAGTTAGATTGCATGGAGTGCCAGCAAGTATAATTTTGGACAAGGATCTGAGATTTACATCAAGATTTTGGCAAATCCTACACAGTGTGTTGGGAACGAATTTCTTCCAATGATTGAGTTTACATATAACACAGTTTCCACTCAAGTATTGGAATGGAACCATATGAAGCACTGTATGGAAGAAAATTTAGAACACCTCTCTGTTGGTATGAGACAGGAGAAAATCAATTGATTGGACCCGAGGTGGTACAACAAACAATGGAACAAGTTCGAAAGATTCGGGAGAAACTAAAATCAACAATAGATAGGCAGAAGAGCTATAGTGACAAAAGGATAAGATCTTTGGAATTCCAAGAAGGCGATCATGTTTTTATGAGTCACACTGAGGACTGGAATTGGCAGGGCAATAAAATCCAGAAAGCTTACACCTCGTTTTATCGGATTCTTTCAAATTCTTCGCCGAATTGGTCCAGTTGCCTATCAGATAGCCTTACCACCTAATCTTTCAAATCTTCATGATGTTTTTCATGTATCCCAACTCAAAATATTATCCTGATCCATCGCACATCATAGAACCTGAATCAATACAGTTAAGAGAAAACTTGGAATATGAGGCATTACCTGCACGAATTGTGGACCGGAGGATGAAAGAACTTCGCAGGAAGCAAATTCTTTAGTCAAGGTCATCTAGGATGCAGTTACTGGAGATGCAACGTGGGAGAAGCTGATATGAAACAACAATATCCACATCTGTTTACATGAGGTAATTTAATTTAAATTTCGAGGACGAAATTTATTTTAAAGAGGGAGTAATGTAACACCTGTTTTCTTGATTAAGGAATCACACAGTAATTAAGTTGGCCGGAGAGCTTAATCTTGTTTGTTATGTGTTAATTAGTATGCGTTTCAAATTTGGGCTCAATCGGACTTCAAACGAGCTCAGAATGTGACGAAATGGACGAATCAGAATTTCTGGTCAATTGGTCAACGCAGAGTGTACCGGGCGCAGGTTTGTGGCACTGGTGCAACACAAAGGCGGTGATGTACGCATTTGCACTGGGCGTATAAATATTGAGCCGGGCGTAGAAATATTGAGCCGGGCGTAATCAGTGCTGACTTACCCTTGTTATTTAAAATGGTAGAAGCTTGTAGAAATTTTGAGAATTTGTGAGAGAGGTCCGGGAGAGCTCGAAGAATAGAGAGTGAAAGTGGGTTTTGGAGAGAAAATTGATCTTGAGGAAAATCTGTCCGTCAGATCGTAATTCCGACTTCGAATCTGTGATCAGCTTAGTGAATACTACGAGTATCATCTAACGTTTCTTCTATCCAACTGAGGTAATTCTCAAATCCCTAACTTGGCATTGTCATTTACTTCTCTCTTGGATTCTTGCTTCAATATGAGTTCTATTTGAGAAACCGTCGCAAGATTAACGTTTATGACAATGTTAGGACTCTGTCCATGTGTTAGGGCAAATTTTGGAGCATCGAGGAGCTCCCTAGGGCTCAAGGCAGCAGTTGGTTAGAGAGGAAGAGAAGTTTGGACAATGATACCGGATAAGCCAAGGTGGGGAGAAAGTAACTGACATTGTCGGGGAGGCATGCGTAGAGTAACAATCATTTATGCATATGTGTAGGGTGCCCCGGACCCTACTAGTATGTTGAATAATCAACAATAGCTAAACCGTAATATAATAATATTTTTAAATATGACCTCGGGTTTAGTTATTGTAGATTTATCAATGTTAGGCTTGAAACCCCAGGCTAGATAACTGATAATGATTAGGGTTGTTTGCTATGTCTGTTACTGTGACGACTGCTATAACATGCTTGGTTGTGATGCTTGGTTCCAGTGTTAACTCGAGGATGATTGTTGCATCACATATTGCCAAGGTGGCGAGTCGTATGATTGTGAGTCATACGAGGTTAGTTGTACTCGAGTGCGAGTACAGATTACGGAAGGGTCGGTCTATGGAGAGACCTTGGGGATGTAGACTGGACTCGGGAGGCTCACAGTGACCATTAGGTAGCTCCTAGTGCATCGTGTACCCCAGTAGAGCCTAGTTATCCCGACTTTACCCTGAGTATCCACGTCTCAGGTTGACTATCCGAGGCGACCCAGATACCTCTAATGGAGCAGAGCTCACAGAGAGATGCACTCTTATGGGTCACGACGAGCGGAAAAGTTACCTAGACAAACTAACTGACGTTCCCTAAGAAGAGAGGCTTGATTATGGAATGTCTTGGGGTTGAGACCCGGACGAGAGATATCGGCCGACATGCACATTAGTGAGACTCCTTAGAGGAATGATCTTAGAGTATGATCTTGAGGATGATTGTGTTGGTGTGACTTGATGGATGACTGTTTGGTTGTTGTATCTGATATGTTTATGTGATTGATTATTCTATGTGTTCCCATCCCCATTTTAATGATATGATCTATTGCTTATCTACCTATCTTTTCCTCTATATCTTTGTATGTACATCCGTTAGATGAGCAGTGTGAGAAGGACCGCGACGTCACCGGATCTGGGATATATACCGAGTCATTACCTACAGAGGATCCCTCCCAGGATCCCGATTCTCGGTGATGTGGAGATTGTGTACCACGATGATCATGGATGGCAGGTCGACCATTCACGATTCTTTATGACGTATACCGGCCTAGTCAGTTTGTATATACGCATTGGAGAGGGTCCGTACTTTCATCTGGATGGCCCGTATCGGATTTCACAAAGATTACCTTTTTCGGAGATGCGGTATCCACCTCGTCAGAGGGAATTTCCTGATGACATGTGGAATATGGGGGATCATTGAGTAGCGAGGAGCAGAGTTGGCATGGTGCAGAGAGGTCATGGGCAGAGGAGTGTCCAGA
The DNA here is from genome assembly GCA_030762895.1 of Sophora flavescens. NCBI lineage: Eukaryota > Viridiplantae > Streptophyta > Magnoliopsida > Fabales > Fabaceae > Sophora > Sophora flavescens. The sequence goes on from CM061065.1 coordinate 117,915,463, forward strand.
TGATGTATGACTATCGTCGCCGACACGTCATTATGAGCAGTGATGAGTCGATTTGGGAGCCTAGGACCCATTATGGCAGGGTCTATCGACGCCACTATGGAGAGGGTGAGGGTAGCTCCAGTCGCCCATATCGTTTGTGATATGGTTCTGTCGGTTGCGCCCGTTAGGACGAGAGTCTCTGTGAGCTTCTTTTTGCTTTTTGATGTATTTTGAGAGATGGAACGAGTAGTATCAGGACCTTTTCTTATGTCTGTTATGTCTGTGACCAGTTTAGGTATGTTTTCTTTTTGCTTGCAGTGTTTGTATAGTTGTAATGTTAAAGATCCCCCAGTTGAGATCTATGATACGTTATGGAGACTGAATGTACATATTATGTATATATATGGTCGATGTATGCTTTTATTCTGTTGTGCATGCTTTAAAACGAATTTAATTTTATTGCCTCCGTTATATATTTATTTTCAAATGTAATAAACGCATTAATGTTAATTATGAATTAAGGTTTAATTAATTAGGATTTTTTCTTAATGGGACATCGGGGTGTCTCAAGTCATACCAATTGGTGGAACCAATACAGCTTTAGCTCACTGACATCGACACAAAGAAGGTGGTTCAAATGGATTAGGAAATACCACATGATTTATGACTACTGCCAAGACAATGACAGGTTCCAAAGCAATCTTCCAAGGGAATGTTCTTTTCCCAAGTATTGACCAGAAAGGAGGATGATTTGATTACTTTGTTTTCCTTTTGGTTTTAATTTTAGATATGATGCTAGAATTTACTCTTACATTTAATGCCAAAAAGTTAAAAGCTAGCTTTGATTAATTAGTCGAGTATCTTTAGCCTTTTTTTTTGTTGAAGAGTATCTTAGCCTTTGAAGTAAAGCATTCAATCATGTAGCTAAAATGTCTGGATTTTGATTTAGGCTAGATTTTTCTCCATGTATATCATAAAGAGTTTAAATTAGTTTGCATTATATAATTAACAAGGTTTAACTCCAAGTTTAACTATTAGGAGGGGTTGGTATAGCAGTCAATAAGCATGTGATGTATTGGAGGCAGGGTTTTAAAATAAACCTTTGAAACCACAACATTGTGGTTTGGGTATTTATCGCAACTGTATTAGTCACGTTTTCTTACAATCATCCATAATGACATAAACATAAAATAATTGCAATCGTAACCGCAACTTAACAATCAACTCATCTTGTGTTTCTCTCTAAATAATTTTGTGTAAATCATAGAACATAACTCTTTTTTTTTTTTGAAACAAAGAGAACATCATTCTAAAAATTATATATGCATTCTATAAAGCGATTCCGATTATGATTCTTACCACGATCGCAGACAAAATGATAAGTTTCTCTCAGACATATCAATCAAATCAAAATATTAGAGTTATTTTTGTAGGAAAAATTTTCGAGAAAGTGTGCTATTTTTATAGGTTCTTAATGTAATATTATCTCAAATGAACAATAGCACACTTTCTCTAAATACTATCTTCATTATAATACTTTTATACGAATTTAATACATAAAATTTCTTGCTACCATGAATTTCTCTTAATTTATATATAGCTTAAATGTGAAAATTATTTTATGCATTAAATTTTAACCATATAAATTTATTTTAAAAATATACATTAAATCTAAAAAGAAATTAAAATAAATAAAAAATTATTTTGTTGAAGGAAAAACATTTATCCCTTGATACTTTAGACATATTCTAAAATCAAATTATTATATATTAAAGGTATAACTCTGTAAATATTTTTCTATTTAAAAAAAATATTCAATATCTTTTTATTCAACCCCAATTTAATTTTTTTCATTGGGTGGCACTAAAATATAATTCTAAATTTTCCTACTCAATCCTTTTAATAATCCTCCCAGTTAATATATAAATAAAATGTCAAATAAGTTTTATATTTTAAAAAGACATTAGATGCATTATTTGTTACTGAATAATTTTTTATTTAGAGCACTAAAATAAGCAGGATGATTTTGTAAAAACTAGCAAAAACAATTTTTGCCAAAACCCTGGCAAAAATAATTTGTAACCCACAAGAATCATCTCTCTCACCAAAACTCATACCCCTACTTCCCAGTTCCCAACCCTAAATTGCTGAAACTGCTCCCTTGCCTATTCCTGAAACAGAGACCCTCGAGCACTCTCCATGCACTGTCTTCGCGCAACAGGTATGTTCTTATCTCCCTGTTGTTTCAGTGATTTGTTCTTTTAATTTTTCCCTTTTGGGTTTCTGAGCTGGTGCATAGAATGTATAGAGCTGATTTTCTGATAGAATTCATAATAGATTTATCTTTATAAACTAAAACTTGTTACTCAAAACAAGAGAACAATGAAATGCTTTTTGGGTTCAAGAATAAGTCATTGCACGCTGATATGTGATATATAAGTCAGTAAAAGCCAAATGAGAAGTCTCCTAGTTTTCTATATTTTTATTTAGTGCTCAATACTTATATATCTTTCAGGGTAGATCACCCTGTGAGGCCATTTGGAATCGTTTCTTCTATTTTTAAACTTTGCTCTGACACTCTCTGGTTATCAACTTTTCACTTTGAGAAAGCAATATATGGAGTGGGCATGTAGTCACTTTGTGCACAACATTAGTTTCTAATGGGGATATATCTTTCAATGTTGTTATCCTTTGTATAAAATAGCCTAGTGAAATGCTAAATTTTATTCTTAGCATTGTAGTTGACCTTCAATATGAAATGCATATTTCTGAGAGTGATGATATGTATTGGATGTATGCAGTTCCCTTGTCATCAATTTGTAGATAGAGAATCTATGTACAAAGTTGGATCTTTGTTTTATGCCAATGTTGTACTATTCTTATTGATGGCGATTCATGTGAATATGCTTGATTGATGAGGAACCTGGCAATAAATGGGATTTACCCAGAGTGATATTGAAAATATAATGGGATTATCTTTTGTAAACCATTCTGTAATTAGGACATTTAGAACGATTACCCCTCACCTATTTGATGGCATGCTAGCTATTTAATAAAATGAATATAGTATAGACAATTTTGTGGATCAGGAAAACCAGCTTTTCTGCATTCCTTTCCCTTCTATTGAATGTGAGTTTGTGTTTTCTAGGGGCACTGATCCAACACTAGTGCGCTAGAAAGCCGACCGCGAGCATGGCAGATAGGAGCAAAGACCTTCTTCAGTTGGAGCACAAGGTCACGCCCCTTTCATCATTAGGTCCCTATCTTTCTCCAATGGGATTGCTTTCTTTCCACTTTTGGCTCTCTATTGACTAATGATAAAGTTGGTTTTCTGTGTGCAGAATCCTCTCTTCTTGTGTTTAATAATAATAAAGGAGATTCAAGCACTCAAACTAACGAACTCACCCTTGCTGATGGCACGCCCCTGACTGCCCGACCTCCCCCAAGCCAACGTAGCTTTTCAAATTCATCCCAAGTTCTTTCTTCTTCTTTTTTTTTTACCTGTTTTAACATTTAACCAATACTGGGTTTTATTAATTTGGAGGGGAGTGTTTTTTATTCCATGGTAACCTTGATGCTGAAATGCGATGTACTACAGAATTAATTGATATTGCCAAGAAATTGGGAGATATTTTTCTGGATGATGACTACTATAGTTTGCTTGTCATGTTAATTTCACCTTTATGATTCAAATCTCATAACTGAGCTGCATAGGATATGCCTTTACTTGGGTTCATGACGATGAGTAGGATATACATGAGCTCAATTACTTCCCTTGTTGGTGAGATGGACTGTTGGACCAATATTAGACCATGGTACTTTATTGTCATTAATTGCTTGTGCCATTAAGTATAATTAGGATTTCAATCGGGACTAGTTCTCCTCTGCCACTGGATTGCCCAAAGAGGGTCTCTCTGACCCGTGTGGTCGTCATCTTACTTTTGATTTGATTCACATGACACTCTGGTTCTTTTCTACACCTGCATGCCAAACAGATTGGCTGTTAGAGGCTGTTCTTAGAAGTGAAATAGTTTGAGCAGGGAAATCAAAGTTCAAGGTCTTATATATCATATTGGTAGTCCAATAAAAACTCAAATCCTTGACTGCAAAATCTCTCTCTTATTTGTCTGTGCATGATGATCCTGGCTGGGTTTTCTCGGCATGTTCACATGCATTTTTGTTAATTTTTTATTTTACAACTATTGTATGTAGTTAGTTCCTTAAGATTCTTAAACAAGTGAAGGCTAAACTCATGGCTTGAAAACTTAACATTAATGTAGCTGAGAGAAATGAGATGTTGCCTTTTTACTGAGATTCCACTGTTGAATTGTGTGTGGCTTATGATACCTAGTTATATTAGTCATAAGCATTGAAGTACTTATTATTTGAAAAGAGCAGAACACTATGAATATGAAGTGATAAAAAACGAACTATATTTTTTCGCATGATTGAAAATTTTGTTTATTGATGCAGTTTTAGGGAAGGTCAAAGACTTCCTAGGAGTGATGTCAGAAGCAAATAAGCAGCTGAAACTTAATGCCAAGGTTAAAACTTGCTTTCTGATTGAAGCTATAATTTGTACTGACTTGCAACCATTGTCTCTATTCTTTTTCTTTCTTTTCTTTTTTAAATTTTCTTATAGCTTCAATTAAAATTATGTAGGACCATCCTGAGAATTATGACATTGAAGAGCTCAGTGGAAATGAATCCAAAGTTATTGAAATGGTAATTCAGTCTTCTATATATGTTTCTGTATCAATGACTCTACCTACCAATCTATATATAGTTATTTTATATTACCGACTTACAATTGGTGGATTGTGTGTTATTGATTTTCGGTTTATTTTTCATGCAGGATTTGATGCTTGGCGTTGCTGATCTTCATACGCCTGAGGCTGTGGCTGCTGCTGAAAATGCAATTTCCAGTTGTCAGCCTGTGGTTCTATTGCCTTCTGGTGGTAGTGAAACAGATTCAGATGAAAGTAGTGCTGATGATGACAGTGGGGATGATGAAATTGAAAGCATTAATGAGCATGATGATGGAAACAATTGCAAAAAGCCTTCGTCCCTTGTTCAAAGATCTAATTCTGGAATAGATAATGTTCATAAAAAACAAAAGCGAAATCGTCATTCCAAAAAATGTCCCGGGATAGTTGAGCTATCATGAACCGTACGGAGTATGGGATGCTGTTATGAGAATCAGATGCTTGAGTTATATCGAAATGTTATACCAACTTACTGAGATGACTGCTACCAGAATCACCATGCATCTTTACATCTGGGGTTGGAATTTACCGTATGATTTTTGCTACGTTGAGCGTACATCAATGAGATAGTGCAAACATTTCAATCTGCTAATGTATTTACTGACCTTTATGTCAGGACACTTGGTTGTATTGTAGAGTTCTAGGTCCTTGATAAAGATCTATCAGTTTACAAATTCAAATTGTTTTATATGTGCTTTATTTAAGTTCATTTCGCTTGCTAATTTCCCATCTTCTCAGCCAATGTTAAGGTCCAGTTGGATAAATAGTTTATTTAAGTGCTTATATAAGATATCTTTATACGAAAAACTTTCGTGTCATAAATTCCTTTTAAATTAAGTTATTTAACGTTTGGGTATATTATCCAAGAAGTACTTTTAAAATATATAAAATATGTAAAACAACTTCTCATATAAGTTTTAGTACAAGGTTTTTTAAGAAGTTAAAAAAAATGTTTTTTTGAAATAAGTTAAAAACAGCGTTTTGGGAGATAGTATAAACTCTGCTAAGCTGTAAGTTATGCTATGAAAAAAACAAAAAGCCCTAAAGAAGTAAAAGCACTAATATTTTACTACGACAAGCTATAACAGACAACAAGGGGATTAGGGAACTCGATTCTACCAATAAATTCCACAAGTGAAGTGTTCCCAAATAAGTACCAGGTATATGTTCATCTTATGGTAGTGTATATAGAAGCACTTGTGGAAAATGGCAAAGTTTACATTTCATGTCAGTCTTTGAAGCTTGTCCAGACGTAAAATATCTGCCAGCAGAAGTTTTTCAGATGCAAAATCATATTACTAATAATACTAATAAACGTATATGTCCTTTAAACTAAGTCTATAGATTTCCTCTAAGAATTATTTTGAATTTATGAAATGAATAACTATATTAGTGAAGAGCAGAATAGCCATAACATACATTTGAAATATAAAAAGACTGAAGGGCATATTACACAGGCTACTGTCTCAGTTTAAACAAACAACTTACATGAGTTCCAAGACATGTGCATTTTGGTTGAACAATTGATAATGTTTATATTGAATCGGATATATTCTTATGAATATCACCACAAAATGATCAAAATCTAGCGAGAATATATCTCATTAATTAAATCTTCATCTTCATTGATCGATTCCGGAGTTGATCCATTTGTGGATTCGCTTGATCTTGTTGCCCCTAAATTATTCTCCCATGACTCCTTGTCTGGAAGGAATCCAGTTCTACCATCTACAAAACATGCAGGTTTTGAAGGTACTGCAAGACTTACAGATATTATTATATATCATACAGTAATGCAGATAAATAAGAGAGCAGTTATGATATTCTAAGGGCAAGGAAGATAATCAAGATAACATGGGAAGAAAAGCATGACTTACAAAGCTTAGTAGATCCTCTATGTCATCAGCAATGCCACTACTCATACGGCCACTTACAATCTCAAGAACCAACACACCAAAACTGTAGACATCTGACTTCACTGAGAACTGTCCATTCAGTGCATACTCTAGTGCCATGTATCCACTGCATAACCATATGGACAAGCTACATTAGGCATAATATTTTTACAATCATTTACAATTTTTCCCTAGTTTTAGTTGCTAAGCCCAATGATATTGATAAGCTCTAGTATATTAGAATACTTACTAGGTTCCAACAACTCTATTTGTATCTCCTTGAGTTTGATCAATAGCAAACAATCTTGCCATGCCAAAATCTGATATTTTAGGATTCATCTCTTCATCCAAGAGAATGTTGCTTGCTTTGAGAGCATAAGGAAGTGTTACCTGAAGAGGTGGGAGCAGGAGGTGATCATAGAATGGGATATTGGTTTGGTATCTCAAAATACAACTGGGTCTCATAATTCTAGAACCTCTCCAATTATCACAACAACTTGAGATTCTTTGCATAGAATCATTCAAGCAGTCAGAGCAGTATGGTCCAGACAAGTTAGGTGTGCATTGCAAAAGACCATATATGGTTTGATTATTCGGACCAACAAGTGCAGTTTCTGTAGCATATTTTGACATCTTTAATCAACTGATCCGTTTCATTGTCACCATTCCATGAATAATCAAAAGGTTCAGTTTCAATGAGGCCAAATATTGAGCGGTCTGAATAACGCAACATGCATGTCTCATCATCACACCTCCCATATGCTTCCTTCTGGTTTGGACAAAACTGTGTGAGATTGTCTCTTGCATTGTTGAGGCAACTGTGATACTTATGTTGACAAGGTAAATGAGGTTGCAATAGTTATAAAACTATTATAAGTTTTTTGTTGAGGAAAGATAGGAAGTGCAGATAAAAAGGAGAACTTTTGCTCCTATAAATACCATCATTTGTCAGAGAGAAAAGCAATCCCAACAAGAGAGAATAACCAGAGAGAGAAAAAAAACTTATAAATAAAAGCTTTATTTTTCTTGGTGTAATTGGATTGTGGGTTGTGAGTGTTTTGTAAACACTTTGTATATTTCCCTTTTGAGTAAAATATCTGCAGCAGCCCGGAGACGTAGGCATTATTGGCCGAACTCTGTTATCAATTTTGTGTGTCATTATTCCACATTTATTTCGTTTTTTCACAAATCTGATTTAGGAAAAATTGCGTATTTTTTCCAACAATTGGTATCAAGAGCTTTGATGATTATTTCTGTCAATTTTTTACAAAAGTATTATTCACATAAATAGTAAATTTTGTGAATAGTGAAATTTGGTCGGCGACACCAAATTATCCACGAAGGTGTTCTAAAACACGGTGGTTCGTACAAATTGTCAGAAACGATCCGGAGGAAGTCATATTTGAGTTGGAGCGATGGCTGCAGATGAAGGAAAGGTGAAAATTGAGAAGTTCGATGGTATGGACTTTGGCTTTTGGAAAATGCAGATTGAAGATTATCTGTATCAGAAAAAGTTGTATCAACCTCTCCAAGAAAAGAAACCAAAGGGCATGAAGGATGAAGATTGGACTCTTCTTTACAAACAAGCCCTTGGAGTTATCTGATTGACATTATCCCGCAATGTTGCTTTTAACATTGCAAAAGAAAAGACCACAACGAGTCTTATGGCGGCCTTTTCCAGTATGTATGAAAAGCCGTCGGCCTCAAACAAAGTTCATTTGATGAGGCGGTTGTTCAATTTACGGATGAAAGAAGGCGTATCGACTGCGCAACATCTCAATGAACTCAATACAGTCACAACCCATTTGAGTTCAGTTGGAATTGAGTTTGATGAAGAAGTACGAGCATTGATACTTTTGTCTTCTGATAAGCCTTTGGCTTATCTAGTTTTATAACTAGATGGACTGTGGTTTTTGTGCAAATTATTCGAGTTCAATCTCGTTTTCGCCCAAATTTTGCCTTGTTTTGTTCCTAAGTAGACTTTGACTCGTTCTAGACAATTTTTAGTAGTTTTTAGTCTATTTTGAATAGAATTACGCTTTTTGTGTCTTTTTATTGTTTCAGGTTAGAAGTGAAGCTTCGGGAGTCAAGGAAAATCAAGAAATAGTGGAAATTGCCATTCTGGAGGTTCTCGCCCCGCGAGTGGATGCTCGCCTCGCGAGTCTGAAGATCAGCTAAGCAGCAACGTCATCAAATCTGTTTCGCCCCGCGAGAACATTCTCGCCTCGCGAATCATGAAGACCTGCAAGACAGAGACCATCACGGCTAAGCCGTGATGAAGGTCACGGTTGTGACAGATTAAGTTTTGAAGTCTCGCCCCGCGAGAGGAAGCTCGCCACGCGAGAGTTTGAAGACCCTGGAAGACAGAGACCATTACGGCCTAGCCGTGATGAAGGTCACAGCTGTGACAGATTGAAGTTGGAAGACACGCCCCGCGAATACACTCTCGCCTCGCGAGAATCCAAATTGAAAGCACGCCAAAACTAATGTTCGCCTCGCGAAATAGTGTTCGCCCCGCGAGCGGCCGAGAACCAGAATCCTTATTTATAGGTTGTTTCAGATCAGATCTGAATCCAAGTTTTTCCACTTGTTTAGATCAGTTTAGTTACGAATCCTTGTTTTCTTCTGGAGCTGCGTCTCCCTTTTTCTTATTTTATTTTATTATGGAGATTATGTCGGATTGTTTGTGCGTCGTCACGGGCATGAGGAACTAATCCCCTCGTCCGAGGGATCAATGAAGCCGCCCATGGCGGTATAGTGTTCATGTGATGTATGTCTTTCTCCCCTTCTCTCAATGAATGTTTTCCAATTCTGATTTGATTGCGTTGATCATATGTATTGCGTGATTAACTGGTTAAACGTGTTGAGGCTGAACGGCGATTCGCGTTTTAGAACTTGAATTGGGATCACTAATCGAATATTGCACGACAGTGGGTAGGAGATTAGTGCAACCTTGTAGGGAACACGAATTAATAGAATTCGAGATTAGGATTATGAGACCTAGTAAGTAATTAATCCAATCGTCGAATACGTCCTATTGAGCACGACAGTGGATATAGGAGAAATTGGGGGTCCCGGTTGACATTGTAATTGAACTTAGGGAGGAATTCATCATCACTTGGGTACTATACATGATTGGGTAGGTGGATTTGAGACCTTGGATATTTTAATTTCTGATTTTAAAACCTTAGCTTTATTTGATTTGTTATTGAATTGCGATAATAATCTCTCTCTCTCAACCACTTTCCTCACTTGACCAACTTATCGGACTTCTCACGAATTAGTTGAATTGATAGCCCAATCCCTGAGTTCGATCTCGGTAATTTCTTACCGTGTTTATTTTATTACTTGCGACGACCCGGTACACTTGCCGGTGACATCAACAAGTTTTTGGCGCCGTTGCCGGGGATTGGCACAACCAATTTTCCTAATTTTTAGGAAATTTGATTGATTGGTTAAGTTGATTTTATTTTTATTTTTCTGTTATTTCTTTATTATTTCTCTCTACTTCTTTGATTCCACTTGGTCTTGCCGTGTTTTTGTATGCGAGGTACCCTTTCACAAGAGGACCTGCTATTTGATTCGGAGATCACCAAGACTGAGAAGCGCTTAAGGAAGGAAGTCAGAGAAAGAAAGAGGCTTGAAGCGATTAATCTTGAGGACATGGCCGAAGAAAATCCTCCTCCTCCTCGTTACAAGCCTCTCTTTGAGTACGATCTACCCAGCTTGGGTGATTGTGATTCCTCTATTGTGAGGGGCAACCTGAATACAGACTCCTTCAGAGTGGAGGGATGTGTCACATTCCAGATCCGTGAGAATCATTTTGATGGGAGTGGCAAACAGGACCCTCATAGACACATCACTCGCTTCCTTGAAGCTTGTGACTTGCAGAAGACAAGAGGAGTCTCACAAGATGAGTTTCGCTTGCGGCTTTTCCCTCTCTCTCTTAGGGATGTCGCTCGCGATTGGGTTGACAGCTTGGATAGGAACAGCATCAGAACTTGGGAGCAAATGGCACAAAAGTTCCTAACCAAATATTTTCCCCCTCAGAAAGCGGCACAAGCAAGAATTGCCGTCACATCCTTCAGGCAGACAGAAGATGAAACCTATAATGAGGCCTGGGAGAGGTACAACGGGCTCCTGAGAAGATGTCCTTCAGCTTTCTTTGACCCGGTCTCCAAGGTTCAACATTTCTTTAACGGGTTAAGGGGACGCTATCAGATGAATTGTGATGTCGCAGCTGGCGGTTCCTTTTCCTTTTTATCAGTCGAGGATGGATGGGCGTTATTAGAGAAGATGTCGTACAATGATTACAACCGTGGTAGGGAGACCTCAAGTGGAGTCATTTCTGCAACAATGGAAGCCATTCTAGAGCAAGTTAAATCGTTGAAGATGCAAGTTGCGACGTTGTCAGAGAACAAGAAGGTTAATGCGGTACACGAGGGAATGCCTCCGGGTTGTGATAATTGTAATGGAAATCATGACACTCAGAGCTGTCTGTTCAACTTCTCTCGAGAACATGTAGACTCATGCCACAATTTTTATGACAGTGTGCCCCATAACAACTATCAGAGGAACAGACAGAATGACTACAGTCAGAATCAGAATAGGGGGTGTATGAGGAGAGACCATCCGGGTTTCGCTTGGAGTGATACTAATGGTGGTCTAGCCGGTCAACAACATCCTCAACAGAATTGGCAACAACCTCCACAGGGTCTGAGGCCAAACATTGGAATCCAAAGAACAATACTCAAAGAGCTCTTCAGGGGCCTAATCAGTTGCAAATAACAGATGGTGGAAGGAAGCCTTGGGAATTGGCTTTTGAGAAGATGAATGCGGCAATGGAAAAGATGGTAATCAACACAGAGAAGGTGAATACGAAAGTTGACAAGTTGACAACGCATACAGGGGCGACAATGCACAATCTAGAGATGCAGATAGCTCAGCTCGCAAAGCAACTGAATGAGCATCCCCCAGGCACTTTCCCAGGTGATACCGAAAACAATCCTAAGAACCATTGCAATGCCATAACAATCAGGAGCGGTAAAGTGTTGGGATCTAACAGGGGTGCAACCAGTTCTCAGGAAGACAAGGCCCCGGAACAACCACATGTTGAGGAAGAGCAACATGAGAAAGAGAAGTTGGCAAGTGACAAGGCACCAGAGCAAGGGGGAAGGCTGAAGCTTGTGGATGAAGAGTTCCGAAAGAAGAAGTGGGTTGAACCCCAAGACCTCCCGCCCTACATGAAGGTACCATATCCTGAAAGATTGAAGAAGCCTCAACAGGATAAGCAGTTCAACAAATTCCTTGATGTCTTCCGCAAACTTCAGATTAACATTCCATTTGCAGAAGCCTTGGATCAGATGCCATCATATGCCCGGTTTATGAAGGAACTTCTCACTAAGAAGCGGAGAATAGTGGATGAGGAAACGGTTGCTTTGACCGAGGAGTGTAGTGCCATTCTTCAAAGAAAACTGCCTCCAAAGTTGAAGGATCCCGGTTCTTTTTCGATACCATGCACCATTGGGGGGATGACTGTAGGGAAGGCATTATGTGATCTAGGGGCAAGCATCAACTTGATGCCCCTCTCTATGATGAAGAGGTTGGGGATCAAAGAAGTCAAGGACACACGGATGTCACTCAAACTCGCCGATCGTTCTATAAAATATCCTTATGGGGTGGTCGAAGACTTGTTAGTAAAGGTGGACAAGCTCATATTTCCGGCGGACTTTGTAGTGCTTGATATGGATGAAGACGCCGAGATCCCTCTCATATTGGGTAGGCCTTTCTTGGCCACTGGGGGTGCCTTGATAGATGTGCGACAAGGGAAGCTCACTCTAAGGGTGCAAGATGATGAGGTAGTCTTCAATCTCTTTGAAGCAATGAAGCACCCTGTTGAGAGGTCAGATGTGTATCGAGTGGATGTGGTGGACTCAACCGTAAGGGCAAAGGCAACCCGAGAAGCCCATGGTTCTTCACTTGCAAAAGTGTCGGTAAAATCCCATGATGATGATAGTGAGAAAAAAGACCCTTTGGGGGACGAGGTCTATCTCGAGTGGTTGAAAGACATGGAAGCCTTACCGAGTTCCCCAAGGGATGAATGTGCAAGGGAAGAGCGCAACAACAAGGGCATGGAAAAAGAGGATAAAGCACCAAAGTTGAAAGGTGGCACAACCATGGTGGTCAATGCAGACAATGAGTTGATCCCCAAAAGGACCATCACGGGGTGGAGAGTTCGTGCTGATTATAGAAGGATGCTGGACTTAAATGAGTTGTCCGGGAACAGCATGCGAGCATATGAAAGGGCAAGAGCCTACAGAAAACGGACTGAGGCAGGGCATGGCAAGCAAGACCTTCCGGATTAACCCTTAGGGGTGACTTGAGTCAGGCTTGGGACGTTAAACAAGCGCTACTTGGGAGGCAACCCAAGCTAGGTATCCTTTGGTATTAGTCTCTGTCATTTTCATTTATATTATTAAAAAAAAAAAAAAGCTTGATTCGCCACGCGAATCCACAGTGGCCGCGCGAGACAGAAGCCCTGAATCTCAGAGGCTTGCTCACGCTTCTGTCTCACGTCGCGAGGTATACTACTCGCCTCGCCATTCTGGAAAGTGTGAATAACAATTTTCCAGATTCGCCTCGCGAGTGGTCTCTCGCCTCGTGAATCTGCACTTAAGGTTTTAATTTGCAGGAGTTCTTCCAAGATGTTATGCAACAGAAGGGAGCCCGGGAGAATAATTGGATGAGGAGGCAACCATGGAAACTTGATCAGGGAGCACCCTCTCCTATCCTCTTGTTTTGTTTTTGTTTTTGTTTATGTTTTTGTTTTTGTTTTTGTTTGTCACTCTTGAATAATTTGAGAAGATCAAGAGTTTTTGTATGAATGTGTGTCGGCAAGCTTGTTGGATCTTGATTAAATTGAGCATAGATTGATTGCATGAATTATTTTGACCATCGATGATTTCCCCCTAGGTTCTGAAAATAGAAAAGTTGATCCCCATTTGAAAAATTGAAAATTGAACTTTGAGAATTTTATTGTAATTACTTGATTTATGATAAGTTTAATTTGGGGTGAGGGGGTGCACACACTAGGAATGGTATCTCGGTCAAACAATTTGTAAAAATGTCCAGGTGAGGATTTGAGCCTCCAACTTTGTTTTTGATTGTGTGAATCACTATTAAGTTGCACTTTCCCGAATTTGCTTGAATCTCTTCATGGTTTGCATGTTTATATGCTGCATCAAATGATTTAGGCAATTTTCTTTGAATAACTACTTGGCCTAAAAAGAACCAACCCGAAGGCATGTTCCCTAGTTAACCACATTGAGCCTAATTAGCCTATTGTTTCTTGATGACCCTATATTACAAGCCAAAATCTGAAAAACCATGTTAACCCAATCTTAGGATTAGGAGAGCATGGACACTTAGCAAGAGAATGGTTGTGAGGAACTAAGTTTGGGGTGGCTACAAGGTGATATGTCATTTTGGGTTGAGAAAAAGAAAAATAAAGGTTGGAACCCAAGGCAATAAAAAAAAAATTGCCAAACTTATCAAGGGGCAAAACAGAAAAAAAAAATTAGCAAGGAAAAGGCTGTAGTCACCCGAGGAACAAAGAAAAATGGAAAAAGGAATTTGAGTGGAAAATGTGTCTAATGCTCATGCTCTCTTAGTTCCTAGGGACTTAAGACTAGTATCCTTAAATATCCTACCCTCAGCTAGGCCCCATTACAACCTTTAAAAGACTTTCTAATGTTGCTTGCATGTTTTCGTGGGAACTATTTTTGAGATGAAAATCAAATTCATGGGAAGTGCTCTTGATATGTGAAATTGAGTGAAAAGTTGATAGCCTAGACAAATTTGAGCGAATGAGTGAAAATTTACATACCCTTGTGAGGAAGACGATTGTTTGAAATTGGTGATCTTCCTTTTGTGTGTGACTCTGATCCTCAACTTAGATTAATGATTGCATGAGTGATGAAGTTCTCAATTATTTTAAGTAAATGAATGTGGGGATTACGTTGATGTAGGGGGGAAATCATTGGAGAAAAACTGTTTTGTTATGATTGCATGAAATTTGTGCGAAATCGATTGAATCCCTTAAGTTTGCCAAGTCTTGAGTCCTTTTTGAGTTTTAGCTTGCTTGGGGACAAGCAAGGTTTAAGTTTGGGGTGTTTTGATAAGCCTTTGGCTTATCTAGTTTTATAACTAGATGGACTGTGGTTTTTGTGCAAATTATTCGAGCTCAATCTCGTTTTCGCCCAAATTTTGCCTTGTTTTGTTCCTAAGTAGACTTTGACTCGTTCTAGGAAATTTTTAGTAGTTTTTAGTCTATTTTGAATAGAATTACGCTTTTTGTGTCTTTTTATTGTTTCAGGTTAGAAGTGAAGCTTCGGGAGTCAAGGAAAATCAAGAAATAGTGGAAATTGCCATTCTGGAGGTTCTCGCCCCGCGAGTGGATGCTCGCCTCGCGAGTCTGAAGATCAGCTAAGCAGCAACGTCATCAAATCTGTTTCGCCCCGCGAGAACATTCTCGCCTCGCGAATCATGAAGACCTGCAAGACAGAGACCATCACGGCTAAGCCGTGATGAAGGTCACGGCTGTGACAGATTAAGTTTTGAAGTCTCGCCCCGCGAGAGTTTGAAGACCCTGGAAGACAGAGACCATCACGGCCTCGCCGTGATGAAGGTCACGGCTGTGACAGATTGAAGTTGGAAGACTCGCCCCGCGAATACACTCTCGCCTCGCGAGAATCCAAATTGAAAGCGTGCCAAAACTAATGTTCGCCTCGCGAAATAGTGTTCGCCCCGCGAGCGGCCGAGAACCAGAATCCTTATTTATAGGCTGTTTCAGATCAGATCCGAATCCAAGTTTTTCCACTTGTTTTGATCAGTTTAGTTACGAATCCTTGTTTTCTTCTGGAGCTGCGTCTCCCTTTTTCTTATTTTATTTTATTATGGAGATTATGTCGGATTGTTTGTGCGTCGTCACGGGCATGAGGAACTAATCCCCTCGTCCGAGGGATCAATGAAGCCGCCCATGGCGGTATAGTGTTCATGTGATGTATGTCTTTCTCCCCTTCTCTCAATGAATGTTTTCCAATTCTGATTTGATTGCGTTGATCATATGTATTGCGTGATTAACTGGTTAAACGTGTTGAGGCTGAACGGCGATTCGCGTTTTAGAACTTGAATTGGGATCACTAATCGAATATTGCACGACAGTGGGTAGGAGATTAGTGCAACCTTGTAGGGAACACGAATTAATAGAATTCGAGATTAGGATTATGAGACCTAGTAAGTAATTAATCCAATCGTCGAATACGTCCTATTGAGCACGACAGTGGATATAGGAGAAATTGGGGGTCCCGGTTGACATTGTAATTGAACTTAGGGAGGAATTCATCATCACTTGGGTACTATACATGATTGGGTAGGTGGATTTGAGACCTTGGATATTTTAATTTCTGATTTTAAAACCTTAGCTTTATTTGATTTGTTATTGAATTGCGATAATAATCTCTCTCTCTCAACCACTTTCCTCACTTGACCAACTTATCGGACTTCTCACGAATTAGTTGAATTGGTAGCCCAATCCCTGAGTTCGACCTCGGTAATTTCTTACCGTGTTTATTTTATTACTTGCCGTCCCGGTACACTTGCCGGTGACATCAACATCTTCCCTACCAGAAAGCTGGAATGCTACTGTCACGGATGTGAGTAGCTCATCGGGAAGCAAAAAGTTGAAATTTAATGATGTTCATGATCTGGTTCTCGGTGAAGAGATCCGATGGAGAGAGTCGGGTGAATCGTCAGCCTTTTCAGTGTTGCACATAGAGTCAAGAGGAAGAAATTCAACCAGAGGAAATGGACGCGATAAATCGAGGGACAGGAGGTCCAAGTCCATAAATCACCATAGTTCCAATAGCTCGAAGAATGTCGAGTGTTGGAATTATGGAAAGACCGGGCACTACAAAAATCAGTGCAAGAGCGCATCGAAGAATCATGAGGTGAAGGCAGAGGCAAATGTTACCTCCACGTCAGGAGAAGATGATGCATTGATATGCTCTTTGGAGAGCAAGGAAGAGTCTTGGGTGTTAGACTCTGGAGCATCCTTTCATGCCACTTCACAGAAATAATTCTTTGAGGATTATGTTCCTGGAAACCTTGGTAAAGTTTACCTTGGTAACAATCAATCTTGTGAGATTGTGGGTAAAGGTGTAGTGAAGATTAAGTTGAACGGGTTTGTATGGGAATTGAAAAATGTCAGACATGTTCCTGACCTGACGAAGAACTTAATCTCAGTAGGCCAGTTGGTCAGTGATGGCTACACAACAATCTTCCATGGTGATCAATGGAAGATTTCAAAGGGTGAAATGACGATTGCTCGCGGTAAAAGAGTGGTACTCTTTACAAGACAGTAGGAGCATGTCATTTGATTGCAGTTGCAACAAATGAAAATTCCAATCTATGACATCAGAGACTGGGCCATATGAGTTAGAAAGGGATGAAGATCATGCACTCAAAGGGCAAACTACTAGGTCTTCGGTCAGTAGAAATTGACCTGTGTGAGGACTGTATACTTGGAAGAACCTCAAAGAAGGAGAGACTCGAGCTGGTTCACTCTGATGTTTGGGGTCCAACTACCGTCTCATCGAGGCTTTTAAGATGTGGAAAGCCAGAGTCGAAAATGAGACAGGGTTGAAGATCAAAAAGCTCAGAACCGACAATGGTGGTGAATATGAAGACACCAGATTCAAGAAGTTTTGCTTTGAGCACGGGATCAGAATTGAGAGAACCGTGCCGGGTACGCCTCAATACAACGGTGTAGCTGAGCGTATGAACCGAATGTTGACTGAAAGAGACAGAAGCTTGCATGTGCAGTCAGGTTTATCGAAGCAGTTCTGGGAAGAAGCAGTCAACACAGCAGCTTACTTGATCAACCGAGGTCCATCGATACCATTGGAATAGAAAATACCATAAGAGGTATGGAGCGGAAAAGAGGTGAACCTCAAACATCTTAGAGTTTTCGGTTATGTAGCATATGTGCATATCAGTGGTCAGAATAAGCTTGATCCGAAATCGAAGAAGTGCACTTTCATCGGTTATGGTGAAGATGAATTTGGCTACCGCCTTTGGGATGATGAAAACAAAAAGATGATCCGTAGTAGAGATGTTATCTTCAACGAAAGAGTGATGTACAAGGACAGACATATCACAGATACCAGCAACTCAAAACAGAGTGGGCCTGTGTATGCAGAGGTGGACGATATCCTAGAAAGTCCTGTAGTTGATAATTCTCAGTTAGAGGAATCAACTGAACAAGATAGCGAGCAGCAGTCTGACACACCAATGCATCCTACCCCGACCCCTACATTGAGAAGGTCTTCTCGATCTCATGTGCCTAACAGGAGATACATGAATTATATGTTGTTGACTGATGGAGGGGAGCCTGAAAACTATGAGGAAGCATGTCAGGCCGCAGATGCTAGCAAGTGGGAGCTTGCCATGAAAGACGAGATGAAGTCTTTGATCTCCAATCAGACATGGGAACTAGTCGAGTTACCCATGGGAAAGAAGGCACTTCACAACAAATGGGTGTATCGAGTGAAGGAGGAGCATGATGGCTCCTAGAGATACAAAGCTCGACTAGTTGTCAAAGGATTCCAGCAGAAGGAAGGAGTCGACTACACTGAAATTTTTGCTCCAGTTGTGAAGCTCAATACTACCAGGTCTGTGTTAAGTATTGTAGCTAGCCAAGAGCTCTATCTTGAGCAGTTGGACGTGAAGACCACATTTCTTCACGGAGACTTAGACGAGGAGATATATATGCACCAACCAGAAGGTTTTTCAGAAAAAAAAAGGGAAGGAGAATATGGTGTGTAGATTGAAGAAGAGCTTGTATGGCCTGAAACAAGCCCCAAGACAGTGGTACATACAGTTTGACGGCTTCATGCACAAGGAAGGTTTCCAGAAGTGCAATGCCGACCACTGTTGTTACTTCAAGAGATATAAGTACAGTTATATCATTCTGCTACTTTATGTCGATGATATGTTAGTAGCTGGTTCGGATATGGACGAGATCGGAAACTTGAAGATGTAGTCACAAAAGAATTTGACATGAAGGACTTGGGTCCAGCAAAGAAGATCCTTGGAATGCAAATCACGAGAGATAAGCAAAGAGGAATTTTGCAGTTATCTCAGGCAGAGTACATCAACCGTGTTTTGCAAAGATTCAACATGGGCGACGTCAAGCTGGTAAGCACACCTTTGGCTAGTCATTTTCGCTTATCCAAGGACCAGTCTCCTCAGATAGAGGAAGAAATAGAGTTTATGTCTAAGATTCCATATGCTTCTGTCATTGGAAGTTTGATGTACGCGATGGTCTGTACAAGGCCAGACATTGGTCATGCAGTGGGAGTTGTTAGCAGGTTTATGTCAAATCCAGGTAAAGCTCATTGGAAAGCAGTTAAGTGGATTTTGAGGTATCTACGAGGCACCACAAAGAAGTGTAGGTACTTTGGAAAGGAGAATTAAAAGTACAAGGATACGTAGATGCAGACTTTGGAGGTGAAGTTGATCACCGAAGAAGTACCACCGGTTACATATTCACTGTTGGAACAACATCTGTTAGTTGGATGTCGCAGGTACAAAAGATTGTTGCTTTATCCACTACAAAAGCTGAATATGTAGCTGTAACAGAAGCCAGTAAAGAATTGATATGGCTTCAAGGATTGTTGACAGAGCTGGGATTCATCCACGAGAAAAGTGTTTTGCACAGTGATAGTCAAAGTGCGATACATCTGGCAAAGAATTCAGCATTCCATTCCAGAACAAAGCACATTGATCTTCGTTATCACTTTATCAGATCTCTGCTTGAGGATAAGGTGCTAACATTGAAGAAGATTCAAGTAAGTAAGAATCCAGCAGACATGTTAACAAAGGTTGTGACCATTGACAAACTGAAGTTGTGTTCAACTTCAGTTGGCCTGCTAGAATAACAAACCAGGGAAGGCTGCTGTATTGATCGAGGTGTGAAGATAGATTAAAATCAATCTTCAAGTGGGAGATTGTTGACAATTTAAATGAGGTTACAATAGTTATGGAAATATTATAAGTTTTTTGTTGAGGAAAGATAGGAAGTGCAGCTTGTTTTGGTTGTCAAAAACGTGTGGTAAAAAGGAGAACTTTTGCTCCTATAAATACCATCATTTGTTAGAGAGAAAAGCAATCCCAACAAGAGAGAGAATAAACAGAGAGAGAAAAAACTTAGAAATAAAAGCTTTATTTTTATGGGTGTAATTGGGTTGTGCGTTGTGAGTGTTTTGTAAACACTTTGTATATTTCCCTTTTGAGTAAAATATCTGCAGCAGCCCGGAGACGTAGGCATTATTGGCCGAACTCCGTTATCAATTTTGTGTGTTATTATTCCACATTTATTTCGTTTTTTCAAAAATCTGATTTAGGAAAATTGCGTATTTTTCCCAACATTATTTGCCTTAATGTCTCCCCTACACGGCCCAATGGCATATACTTTGTCACTATTTTGGCCATATGAGAGGTTGTAGAAACCGTAGTTGATGATTTCAGTGTTGGAAGTGAGGCGTATAAAAGGGTGTTGAGGTTGGTGTGATAGGTGCTATTGGCTGTGTAGTTACCTCTATATCGTTTTTTGAGTTGCAATACTTTACAGAAATTGGCTGAGAGCTGGCTTGAGATACAAAAATGATTATGACAAGGAGTCAACAAAGAAAGGAAAGTGGTCTTAAAGAAAGAACAGTCATTATGGTTGTCGCAGGGAATATAACTAACAAGTGAGGAATGGAAGATTGATTTTTTATTTTTTAGTTTCTTTGTGATGGTAAGATTCAAAGCAATAGATATGAATGAACCTGTGGATGAGGATGGAGTCAATCCAAACCGTAGAAACTAATCCCTCAAGATACCGAATAACATTGAAGGACTGATTTCTCTTAACCAGATTTTTTCGGACGCAGAAGACAGGGATTGAACCCCACCATTTGCTCAAGGGGACTGAACGCATTAACACTCAGACAAACACTACTTCTCAATGCATTAAAACAACCTTAAATATTAAGGAAATTTTAAACAATATAAAATAAGTTTAAATGCACGAGGGAGTCACGAAAAGCCATCGAGTTGGATTGAGGTAGGTTCCTTCAGCTCCAAAACTACTTCATCATAATGGTTGCAGCCACAGAAACTTGTGCGTCTGGGAACCATGCTTTCATCAACATAGCTTTCCTAGCATCATTTGACACAACAACAATTTTGAATCTTGCAGGCCATTGTGATGCCCCAAACCCTGTAATTCTCTTTTTGGGATTTTTTAAGGGTGGATCTGGTTTTCTTTGTTCTAATTTAATTCTATTTGTTCCAATTTGTTTATCTGTAATATCTATATAATATGTTTGTTGTTATTTATTAAGAAAATTTTCTATTGAAGTAATATTCTTATGCATGCAACTCAGAATAATGTTGGCAGCGGGGAACTAAGAGCAAGGGATGATATCAAAATCACATTTTATATAGTTTTTGCATACAATTTGATTTGTTGTTGTGGAAAGATCAATTTATGTAGTTTATAAATCTATAAGCCACTAAAATCTGTATTTTATTTTAAATAACCCAAGAGGTTGGTCTAGTGGAACATGGCAGGTCTCGTATCTGACAGGTTGCAGGTTCGAGCCCCCACCCTAAATTATTTGTTACCAAAAAAATAATCTGTATTTTAAATATTGTGTTAGTGTGAGATGACTGTATTTTCCTGTTCTCTTGTAAAATAGAGTTACGATTTTGTTTAATTCAATTCAGGCTTGACAATCGTTGCATTTATAGAATTGCAATGTATTAGAGTAAATTAATGGCTGAAGTTTTTATGTGGTTCAGTGGTTGAACTCAAATAACAATGAAATCGTCACGAATGTATCCAAAGTTTTTCATAGTAATGCCTCCTGTGATAACATTTTTGTTTCTCAGTGTCAGCTCTATTGCTAAAATCTAGCAAGGAGCCTTCTCAGTGATTGATGCCTCATTTACCGATTTTACTGAATAATATACTTCTGATTGCTTATTTGATAAACCTCGAGTATGAAAAAAAAATATGCAGGCATTGGAAGATTGAGAGAGTTGCAGTTAATCATGACAACAACTGAAGCCATGGTTGGTCTGTCAGCTACATTTTCTTAAACACAGAGCAATCCAATATGAATGCATCTCATTATTTAATTTCTTGAATTATCACTCAGAGTTGGATCTACAATATATGAGGTTGTTCGTTCCTTCCAGTTTCTCCATGCCTACAAGAATTTAGTCCATTGAAAACAAACAAACAAACAAAAAAAAACAAAACAAATATGTTATGTGGACTCGAACACAACCTCCTGGTATTCATCGAGCATTCTTGGTACAGCGGCCAAACCACCTCCAGGATGGGTAAAGAGGAAGTGAATACAATGGTTCATGTATCTGTGTTGAAAAAACATAAGTGGAATGAAGTATGGGCTTTTTTAATGATGCTTGAGCCATTCGTGATACTATTCGTAGCTTTATTCATTGCTTGCAGTGCAGTGAAAGGTTCCTCAATTTATCCAGTTAAGTATGAATTTTTAATTTTTCCAGGTCCCACAATTTATTGAGATGAAGTTTTGAATTATGAAAAAAAATTGTTATGTGGACTCTTCTAAGAGCAAGAAGATTAGTGTTTAAAGATATCTGACTTACAAAACTTATTAGATGTTCTACATACTCTCCACCACGGATGTCACCATTTTTCTAGTCCGCTTACTATCTCAAGAAGTAGTACACCAAAACTAAAGGCATTTTATTTCACTGATGTAACACCTCTCTTTATATTACATTAACACACAGTAATTAAACGCATTTAATTCCTGTATAGGTATCCAGTACAAAATAAAATATATCCTGTATATATATTTATAAATACATATACCCAGAGTTTTTATACAAGGTACTCATTACATAACCGTAAACCAAAAGAAAAAGATTTATATTATATGTACATAAGACATGTCTCTGGGCATCTATCTTCTAATACAAAATACATAAACATCCATATTTCAAAAAGCAAAAAGAACATCTTTAAACTTTCGCAAGTCAAAACCCTTTCTAATCCTTCTTCATCTCCTGAGATGAACTTGCAGCAAAACCTGAACACACCACTATAATGAGAATAAATCTCAAGGAAATCATAACACAAGTGTTACAGTAAATGGTATGTCCAGTCGATAAACCGGAAAATCCCTTCTTTAACTGTACAATCATAAAACTAAATCATTTTCATACATATAAAGATACATCATCCATAAAAAAATATAATAAGACTTTCGTACTTAATGGATAACACAATACACAACTATAGAGACCTTAAAAGAAACCTTATACATAAATGGGTACGTGAGCTCACTACCTAGCAGGGCGTCCCACTGCCTTACCTCATTAACTTCTCTTAATACGTCAATAAATGGACTATACTTGATCAACATCAAGGAAACAATTCAAAATAAGAAATTTCTAGTTCAAGCATTTTATCAAACACCTTATGTGTTATGTTTTTGGTTGCAACTAACCAAAACCCATTTAGGGTTTCCAATCTTACATATCATCCATACAACCAACCAAAACTCACATATGGTGGTTCAACATTACATATTATTAAGAAAATCAAAGACAATAAAGAAGAAGGGTTTAGTTGTTATGATCGTTCCTTACCTTATAGTTCTTCTTCTTCCTCTAAACTCTCCTAATTCTTCCTCTTTGATTCCTACTCCACCTCTTGAATCCTTCTTGTAATAGTTTTTCCCCCTTGGCTAACTTTGATTCTTGTAATTTCTAGGTAGAAGGAAGTTTAGGATGCTTCCTTAAGGGTTTTTTCGCACAAATCCGGTGTTCTAACCCTAGGAGAAGTGTTTTCCAGCGTCAAACTCGACCAAGAGGGGTATTTTTATATTATTAGCCAGACATAATCGATTATGAGGCTATCATAATTGATTATTTCACCTTATAATCGATTATGCTACTCTATATAATCGATTACGAGGTCTCAGATTCAGTTCTTTCAGTTCCAGACAGCAAATAATCGATTATTTACTGGTATATAATCGATTATACCTATTCTGAACTTCAGTAATTCACTCCAGAAAGCTAATAATCGATTATGAAGGCCTCTGTAATCGATTACTTAGATAAAAACATTATAATAACATCAAAATTGACGGTTTAAACGGATTGAAAGGTTCAGAGGACTTCTAAACCCGTTATTTAGGTTGTTAACTATTATATTCTAACATAAAAGGGTTCGTACACAATTCAAAGTTGAATTCATAGAATAAAAGTTTAGAAACATCGGGGTGTTCTCAAGGAGACCCTCTCCCCCCCTCCTTTTTTGCTTAGCAGAGGAAGTTCTTAGCAGAGGAATCTCTAAGCTTGTGGAGTCTGGAAGGTTGCTTCCCATGTCCAGTCCAAGAGGTTATGTTACACCAAGTCATATTCTATATGAAGATGACTTCATGGTCTTCTGTAAGGGACCAAAGGCTAATATTAGGAACCTTATGCACCTTTTTGAGGTGTATGGTCAGGCTTCAGGGCAGATTCTGAGCCTTGACAAGTGTAAGTTCTATGCAGGTTCAATGTCTCCTAGAAGGGTAGCTGAAATGAGCTCTTATCTTGGTTTTTCAGCAGGTCCCTTTCCTTTTGCCTACCTTGGGGTCCTTTTATTTAAAGGCAAACCGAAAGCAGTTTACCTTCAACCTATCATAGATAAAATCAAATGCAAACTTTCCTCTTGGAAAGGCTCACTTCTCTCAATTATGGGTAGAGTGCAGCTTATTAACTCTGTGATCCAAGGTATGCTAGTTTACAGTTTTCACATCTACATGTGGCTTGTTTCTCTGCTAAAATAATTGGATGGTTGGATCAAGAACTTTGTTTGGTCAGGGGATATTCACAAAAGAAAGTATGTTACAGTGGCATGGAAGTCAGTGTGTTCATCTGTTTCAGATGGTGGCCTTGGCATCAGGTCTATCAAAGCTATAAATGAAGCCTCTATGCTGAAACCAAGTTGGGATCTGCTCACTTCTTCTGAGTAGTGGGCTAGGTTTCTCAAAGCTAGATTTCTCAATAACTTATAGTTCATCATGTTAGCTCTTCTATTTGGTCTGCTTTAAGGAAGTGGTATAATGTTGTTTTAAACAACTCTTCTTGGTTAATTGGTGATGGCAAGTCTGTTAATTTCTAGATAGACAAATGGTTGGATGAGCCTTTGGTTTCTACGATGAATATCCCTGAACATTGGCAGCATTCCTTGCTTGCATTGGTCAAAGACTTTCTGGTGGACAGATGTTGGAACATTCCTGATTGTTTACAAACACATTTTCCCAATGTGGTTGACAGTATTCATCAAATCCATATTCCTGTAGAGGATTGTGAAGACAGAATGGTGTGGAACAATTCAGTAAATGGAAAGCTTTCCTTCAAAGAAGCTTTTCTATTTTTAAATCCTGTTAGAAACTCAGTTTCTAAGTTCAAACAGATCTGGTCCAAAACCATTCCTCCTGCAAGGTCCTTTTTGGTTTGGAGAATTTTTCATCACAAGATGCCAACTGATGAGAACATAAGGTTGAGAGGCATCTCAATGGCTTCCATGTGTAGTTTATGTGGGCTTGAGGAAGAATCAACATCTCATCTTTTTCTATCCTGCTGTTATGCTCAATCACTCTGGAACTGGTTGGTGTCTAAGCTGGCTTTCTCTATAGATTCCTCTTCTTTTGAATCTTTGGTTGCTTTCTATAACAAAAGTTATAGTTCTCAGTTGAAGGATGTGATCATGGCTGCTATTATCAATATTATATGGGTAGTTTGGTTTGCTAGGAATCAATGCAAATTCCATAACAAGAATATCAGTCTGGCTTATGCTAAAACATGGTTTCTTCTGCTGTTTCACTTTCGGGCAAGTTATCACTTGGCACAATGTTCAATTCAATTGAGGAGTTTGTCATTCTAAAAAATTTCAGGATTGATGGTCATCTCACTACAAAAAAAGGTTGTTTAGCGACCGAAAATAGTGACCGAATTTTTCGGTTGCTTTTTGCGACCGAAATGGCGACCGATTGTAGGATCTACATGAAAGACTGATTAGAGATAATACTGCGACCGAAATAGAGCGTAGCAGGGTTATCGGTCGTTATTTCCGTCGCTAAATAAAGGAACTTAAAAGTCAGAAATTTTATGTCTTCTTAGCGACCGAATTAAATGCAATGGTTAAAAGTAAAAAATTTTATGTATTCTTAGCGACCGAAATAGCGACCGAATTAAATACAACGGTTAAATTTTATTTACATTTGCGACCGATATTAATTCGGTCGCTAAACGGCGCGTAAAAAAATTAAAACCGCGCGTGTTAGCGACCGATTTAAAACTCCGTCGCTAAATTTATGAATTCAAATTTCAAATTAACTCATCCCACGACCGAATTTAGCGACCATT
The DNA here is from genome assembly GCA_030762895.1 of Sophora flavescens. Lineage (NCBI taxonomy): Eukaryota > Viridiplantae > Streptophyta > Magnoliopsida > Fabales > Fabaceae > Sophora > Sophora flavescens. The sequence goes on from CM061065.1 coordinate 117,941,624, forward strand.
TTTTATTTAAGTGATTGGCGACCGATTATTTCGGTCGCCAAATTATAAATCCCTAAAATCGTGAAATCTTTCCCTTCTTCCTCATTTCTGCCATCTCTTCCACCCTCACCCCTTTTCTCTCCCTCGCGTCGTCAGGCCGCCAGTCACCGTCGCCACCACCGCCATCTCCGGTAAGCCTCCGTCCTCATCCTCCTCTTCTTCCATCTCTTCCCTCTTCCTCTCCTCTCTTCCTTTCCCCTCTTCCTGCTCTGTTTTTAATCCCCCCCCTCCGTTTCAGTGCTTCGACCAATACTCCGGCTACCAACACGCAGCCCTCCGGTCACCACGCGCAGAGCTCCTCCTACCCTCTTCTCTCCTCATTTTGTGCATTCCCTGCTCTGCCTTGAGGTAACCATGGACTCTCTATGTATCATTTTTTATTTTGCTTCATTGTTTCATTTGAAAAATTTTGTGGATTGTATGTATTTCATTGCTTGCTTTATTGCTTACTACTGAGAAGAGCTACTTGTGGATTTCATGTGAGTTGTGATGATCATTTGTTTTCATGTGTCATTATTTAATCACTCCTATTAGGATTAGGAAGCTCTCATTGAGAAAGCACGAGAAATATGTTTCTGTAACTTTTTTTTGAATGCATTGAAATATCAAAAGTCAAGACTGTGAGATTAGAATTGATGTTTACTTGAGCCACAGAATGCCATTGTTGCCTGTGAGACTGCGAAACATAAACAGGTTTTGGTTTTTTGTTGATTATTGACGTACCAATTTAACGGGAAAATTTAATCTGAGAACCCTTCTGGTTTGCTTCTTGTTGAATTAGCTGTGAAATTACCTTCCATTTCAGCATCTTAGTCTTTGATTTAGATTTAGTTCTGCTTTGTGAAATGCATCTAAATTGGTTAGTGAGGATGTGTGCTATGGATTTTCAATATGTTTTGTGCTAGGTGTCTACAATTTCAAACATGGATAGTTCATGGCTATAGTTCAAACAAATGACCAATACTGAGGCAGTTGTTTGAAGACCATTCTAGTTTAACATGTCCAGTAACAAGATTGTCCCTGTGTTAATGATGTGTTTTCTATTAAATATGGAACTTGTAATTTCTGGTCTGTTTATCTTTCCATATCTTGACTGAATTTATGTCTTTGAAGGCTGTTCATTGTTCTGTTATATTGCCTCAGGGAATATCTCACAATAGTATGATCTATAGCCTCTGTGATGCAGATTGTTTACTTGCTGTGAATAATTTCGTATTGTATTGTACGTGTATGCATTCTGATTGTATTGTATTTTGATTCATTTGGAATCCATGAATTTGTTGGTTCTTGTCTGAATCTGTTTCAAAAATTTCAAAAGAGGGTTTTAGGGATTTCAAGTTCTTGTTCACTTCTTTGTAAACAAAAAAATATTCTTTGTTGGAGTATGAAATGATCTAAAAACATTATTGTAGCCTGTAATTCCAAGAGAGCTTTTCACTCATTTTGAATCGGATTCATTTGGTAATTCTACTTATCTAAGGCTAGTACTTATATCTGAGCATGTTCATACATTTGGATTGCTATGAAGAATAGTTTATTCTCTTTAAAATAAAAATCTTTCAATAACAATGAATCAATGTAATTAGAATAATTTGATATGTATTTATTGATAACTTGTTTGGAAATGATAATGGAATCATATTTGTATATATTTACATTGTAAGCATTGGAATGAAGTTTAGACATATGACTTGTTTTCCTTATCATTTTATCAGAAAATGGATCCGACTAAATGTTTTGAGATAGCCATCCATATAGACCAGGTACAGTATCTCATCAACTTAAGAATAACGATCGGATTCACGTAATGATGCTTAAGGCATAAACTAATCATTTACTAAATTGTTCTTGTGTATTTGCAGGATTTGATTTCAATCCCGCGATCATTCTACCGTCGTTGGGGACAACAAATACCGCGTGTTGTGACTATTGAAGACAAAAGCGGAAATCTGTTCAATGGGAATATAGTAATCCATGAGGATTGCCCATATTTTGCAATAGATACAAATGGTATCAGGGAGTTGTATTTGTTGTCCACTGGTGCATTGGAAAAGTTTAAGTACCTTGGGGATTCTCGCTTCTACATGTTCATCCCTTTGGAAGATTGATGAGTTTTGATATTTTGATTAGTACTTATTGACTGTGGTGTATTTTTATGTTTTGATCGTTAATTAGTGTTTATTAAACTTTTTTTTTATAAACCATTATTAAACTTGCGTTAATTAATTTATATGTTTTCTTGATCATATTGACTGTGGTGTTTTGGATCGTTAGTACATCATATTTACGTTTTCTATTTATTTAAAAAAAAATATTGGTGTATTTTGTTTATATCAGAAATTAAAAATCAATGGGGTAATAGTTGAAAAACAATATTTGGTCGGCAGGATTAACTTACAGGAAAATTAAAAAAAAATAAAAATAAAAATTTGCGACCGAAATAGCGACCGAATATCGGTCACCAAATTAGGCGAGCTGGGAATGCGACCAACTATACGGCGACCGAAATATATAATTTTGCGACCGATATTTCGGTCGCAGATTTGCGACCGAAATATAAGTTCGGTCGCTAAACATTTAGCGACCAGGGTTTCTGTTACCCCCTTAATTCGGTCGCTATACGGTATAGCAACCGAATTATCAAGTTTAGTGACGGAAATATTCGGTCCCTAAATAGGTTTTTTTTTGTAGTGTCTTTGCAGGGCTCCAATAATAAAAGAAGTAGTATGGTTGTCTCCTCCTTGCAATTAGATTAAATGCAATGTTGATGGAGCTACTCATGGCTGTCCAGGAATTTCAGCTTGTGAGGGTATTTTCAGAGGTTATAACTCAGCTGCTCTTGGAAGTTTCTCATGTAACTTAGGCTGTGCAACCTCTCTTTTTGCTGAGCTCTTTGGTGCTATTCCTACCATAGAGATTGCTAACAGTAGAGGTTGGGTAAAGCTTTGGATAGAGATGGATTCGATGCTAGTGGTTAGTGCTTTTAACAATATGGAAATTGTCCCTTGGAGGCTGCTTGCTAGATGGAAAAACTGTTTACATATAGCTAAAGGCCTCACTCTCCAAGCCACTCACATTTATAGGGAAGGCAATGCTTGTGCGGATAAATTGGCAAATTATGGAATTCATCATCTAGGATTCATTTGATGGGACACAATCCCTCATTTTATTAGTGATGAGTTTTGTCGGAATAGGCTAGGCTTGCCTAGCTATAGGTCTTCTTAGTTTTTTTATATTTCCCATGGGTTTTGGCTAAATGTCCCCCCATGCTTCTTTTGTTCTTTGTATTCTTTTGATTCATCAATAAATGTGTAGCATGCTGCAAAGATTGATGAATTTGGCGGTGCCAACATAGTTGAGATGGCCTTTTTCATAGTGATGCTCTTGCATGCTACTTATATATAAAAAAAAATTCTATGAATACCACCACAAATTGGTATAAGTATGGCCTAAAAATTCGATTCATATAATCCATAAATGCTGCAGGCGCATTAGTTAGCCCAAAGGTCATAACTAAATACTCATAATGACCATACCGAGTCCTAAAGGCAGTTTTGGGGATATCTTCATCCTTGACTCGGATTTGATGGTACTCTGACCTTAGATCTATTTTAGAAAAAATTGCAGCTCGATCCCCTTAACTGGTCAAAAAGGTCATCTATTCTAGGTAATGGGTATTTATTTTTAATGGTAACCTTGTTATAAGTTGCTTATAATCTATTCACAACCGCATACTTCCATCTTTTTTCTTTACCAAGAGAACAGGCGCTCCCCAAGGGGACATACTAGGTCTAATAAATCCTTTCTTGAAAAGTTCTTCCACTTGCTTTTTAACTTCACTCCGCTCTATGGGGGACATCCTATAAGGAGCTACAGATATAGGTCTCGTCCCAAGCACAAGGTCTATAGAGAACTCAATTTCCCTTTTTGGAGGCAAACTAGGCACATCCTTGGGAAAGATGTCTTCATACTCATATACTATCGGGATAACGGTCAATTTAGATTTAACCTCTGAATTTTATGGAAAACAGTAAATAAAAACTTGCTCCCCATTTACTAGGCATTGGTTTACTTGAGCTCCTGTCACAAACATAGAAAAACTTGAAGACTCGTCTTTACAAGTAGGGGGCATAAAGGTGATGAACTTGGTGAGGCAGTTCACTACAACATGATGTTTTGATAACCAATCCATACCTAGAATAAGGTCAAGATCTATCAGAGGCAAACAGATAAGATCAATGTGAAAAAGTATATCTTGATAGTAAACAGGACAATTTAAACATACATCAGAAGTGTAAAGATCATTTTGGGCTGGAGTGGCGACTCTTAAGTCATAATACAATTGAGAGATAGGAAGTCTAAGATTTTTCACTCATTGATATGAAATAAAGGAATGAGTTGCTCTAGAATAAAAAATAATATTGACCAGAACATCCATTATCCTACCCATACCTCATATCAAATCAGAAGACTTTGCCACTTTAGCACTAGAGAGAGTAAAAACCATTCCCTTAGCTTGTGGTCTTTGAGAAAATGGAGCCTTATCCTTAAACTGTGGGCATTGGTTAGAATAATGACCTGGTGCTCCATATTTAAAGCAAACATTCTATCCCTTCAAGCATGGACGACCTCCATGAAACTTCCCTCAATTTGAACAATTTTCCTTCTCAGTTGGAAGTTGATTTTGAACTCTCTTCCCTTTACCAACATCTACTTGGTGTCTGAAATTCCTATACCTTCCCACATCATCCCGCTTTATCTTCTCAGACTTGTTATGTCCTTCATGCTTCTCCACTTCAGAAAGAAAAAGGTTCTGCTCAACAATTCTGCATTTATTCACTAAAGTGGAATACTCCCTAAGTTCCATAGCTCCCACTGCACTACGGATTTCAGACCTTAAACCTTGTTCAAATTTAATTGCTTTCCATTCACCCTCTGGATCATGATGCAGATATTGAGAATATTTAGCAAGTTCCTCAAACTTGTCCACATACTCACCCACCGTCATATTACCTTGTAGCAATTGTAAAAATTTTGTTTCTCTTTGCACCCGAACACTATGAGGGAAATGCATGTTAAGGAATGCTTGTTTAAAAATTTCCCAAGTTATATTATCTCCTTGAGACTCCAACCAAGTCTTTACTCCATTCCACCAATTTTCAACCTCTGATTTGATCATAAAGGTTGCATATCGCAATCTTTGGTCTTCTGGAAATTCCATGAAGAAGAATATCTTCTCAATTTCCCGTATCCATTCGTCTACAGTGGTAGGATCATATTTTCGTAGGAATTGTGGAGGGTCATTCTTCCGAAATTCTGACAATCCGGCATATCCAGGTGCATTATTGCCTGGTTGTACATTTACACCAGTTTGATTTTGAAGTTGTTGCAACAACTGGTTAGTTAATGCAACTTGATCTTAGATAGCGTGAATCCGCAAGTGTACAGCTTCGTCGTCAAGTAATAAAAAGATCGAATCCACAGGGACCGCGATTTTGAACACAAATTAATTATTAAATCAATTAAACTAAACAAGGAAAGATTTGGTTTTTGAAATTAAAATCAATTAACAAATCAATCGCAATCAAACAAAATCGAGAATAAATAGGAAAGTAAATCGAATTGGTTGTTTTCAATTCAAAAGGAATTTCCAGGAATTGGGTTACCAACAAGACTGCTTATGCCACTAAATTGACTACCCCTTTGTTAATTATCAAAATGCTTTGAAGGTGAATTTATCCTAATATAGTTAATGTTCTCTCTCGAGATACAAGAACCGTGCCCAATTAAAACAACCCCTGTAACATCTGTGATTTCATGTGTGGTTTACGTATAAGGGATAGGGTTAGGACTTGGATTACATAGCTGAGATGTTGTTTGAGGTTTAGAAACCCTTGCATGGCAAGTACGCAGTCTTATTGAGTGAGTTGGAACGTAGGAACAAAGTTAGGGTTTCCCGGTTAGCGTTTTTTAGATGCCTGAGTGTGAAATAATAATTTTGGAGTTAGAGATGAGATTAGGCCTTTTTGATGGTTGGAGGTTGTTTATTAGATCCTAATGAGCCTATATCTCAAATTTGAGCTCAATCGGATGTCGAACGGACCCTGAACGCAAAGAGTTGACTTTTGGTCAAAAGTCAACTCTCAAGCGTGGGTGTATCCACGCTCAAGCATGACTTTTTGTGTCTTGGGTAGGTCCTTTTTTGGTACAAGTTTGTAATTTTCGATTGCTGGTTCATTATTTGTAGGTTTCTTCTTAGTCTAGTGCTGCTGCACGGTTGAGGCTGTGCGGGTTGGTTTCTTTTTAATGGTGTGTTGCTATTTCTTTAGTTGTATGAGCATTTTCTGCTTAGTCTAGTGCTGCTGCATAGTGCGGGTTGGTTTCTTTTTGGTGCCGTGTTGCTATTCCTTTGGTTCCTTACATCTAATACATGGTTCATCGATCTGCTTGCTACATGGCTTCTTTTGCATCCATAGCAGGTCCAAAGAATATAAGTTTGTGTGGATACTATGTGGCTCTACTAGGGAGCCAAAGGCCCTAGTTATTAGTAGAATGACTTTTGTACAGTGTTTTAAAACGTGGTTGTACCATGGAACCGCTGGAGCGGTTAAACCAGCAAAAATCACTACTTTTTACTTTGTACTATCTTGAATAATTTTCAACTCAAATGGTGCAACTTCAAAAACTCGGCATGCTTATATAAGAATCACTTATTTCTATAAGCAACGATGTTTCCTGTTGAATGCCATGTCATGACCGATATTCTAATTAATGCTGCTATCGTGTAAGAATTGATTTTTATTTCTTAAGCAACTCCCACTAGAGACGCTTTTGAGGGTGCTGATTAAGGAATCCGAAAAAAAAAGTTTTGATTGGAAAACTTAATGTATTATTTTTTCAAATATTAAATAATTCCCAATTAAAACTTTGTTTTCTTAATTAATATTCTCTTTTTCCTTTTTTTTTTATTACAATTTGTGCTATTTAGTACCATAGAGAGGGAAAATGAAAAACCATGATAGAAAAAAAATCAAAAATAAAAAATGAATGAAAACTCTTGCAAGTTGCAACTTGCAACTAAACCATTACTAACTAATGTTCATGCCATTTTTTTTTTTGGTGAATAATGTTCATATGCCAATTAACATGCATCATCGTTTTCTCCCCCACTTATCTAACAGTAACACCATCCGGGAAAATCATTGTTCATTGTTTTCAGGTTATCTTAGCCTCACCTATTCTTATCACTTGAAATATCTCCTATGTCCAATTGATTGCAAACTCTTATTGAGTTAATTTCTTCACAAACAATAAATTGATTCAATGGGGAACTCAAGATAACATGCCTTAATAAAAGGAGTGAAAAAATGCAATCAAATCTTCTTTCAATAAGCTTAATATTTCTTACCAAATTAAATCCCAGCGTCAATATTTTAATTCACCTTTCATTAATTTTTTGTTTGGTACTCACCCTAATTAATCATTGGGACCGAGTGAGCCCTCGAAGTATCCCACGGCTTAGATCCTTAGGACCCGTAATGGGACTAATCTCCGAGTCGGTCGTACGGTTAGTAAAGTCTGGTCAAGGGTTATTACATATCCAAGGATCGAACCCGAGCAGAGCCCGAACGATTCGTCATTCATTAATTGAAACCGTGTTTGAAAATTGGAATATAAAAATTTTGGCAATTAGGTTTTGAAAGTTTTAGTCTTTTGGAAGGCTTAATTTTTTTTTTTTTGTTTCCCCGGACATCCTCTGCTTTCAACTACAGAGACTAATCCCTCGAGCCGGATATGATCATAAGGGCGGCAAAGCTCTCTCTCAAGAGTTTTAACGCTGTTGCGTTCCCGTACCATCTCATCCAAGAACTCTTAGGTATACTGTTAACGAAATATATTATTACGAGGAATTATCCTAAATTGATTTAGTATCTTAGATGGGGCGAAATTGTAGGATTTTATTGCATGGAAAGATAAGTCAAACGTGGTTATAAATAAATCATTACAACAACAAATTTCTTAAGCTACTAATACTACCCCATTATTTCCCAATAGAGTCGGAGACCAAAACTCTCGTTTTCCTTTAGCCATGGAAATGCTTAATCAAACCAAAAAAACCAAAGGCCGCAGGAAGATTGAGATCAAGAAGCTTGACAAGGGAGCCAACAAGCAAGTCACATTCACAAAACGAAGAGTAGGCCTTTTCAAAAAAGCCAGCGAACTCTGTATTTTATGCAATGTTGATGCAACCATAATCGTGTTCTCTCCTGCAGACAAATTGTTCTGCTTTGGCCAACCCAACGTGGAAACCCTAATCACTCGCTATGGTAGAAGAAACGAAGAGTTTGAGCCTAAAATGCCCAGGGGCAAACCAGTGTCCTACGAAGAGCACAATAGGGAATATGATGAAGTGATAAAAAAGTTGGAGTTGGAGAAGAAGAGACTGACAGACATTGAAACTTTCGCTAAGGAATGGAAACGAGTGGACTGGTGGAACGAGCCGATTGATGAGATGAGCGATGAGCAGTTGGGGCAATTTATGGTTGCCATTTATGAGTTAAGAAGGAAGCTGGTTGAAAGGGCAGGTCAGCTGATGATGATGCTAGCGATGCTATAAAGTGTTCCAATTTTTATTGAAATACATTGGGATCCTCTCATTTTTTTCTCTCGTATTAAAATGAGAGATACAAAATATCAAATTTATATTTATTTTTATGTGTAGGGTTCCTCAAAACTTGTTTTTGTGTCTTTCTCACTTAAAATAAAATGAATGAAAACGTCCTTATCCTCAAGAATCTAGTATTGATTTTGCAAAAAGTTTAGGTTTTTTTCTTTCCAAAGGTTTTACTTAGTATATTTGCTAGCGTGTTAGTAAGATGTTTTACGATCTCGCTTCATATATAGCATTTTTTTAAGTTTTTGTTTAAGGGAATCAAGAACATGACTCAAGCTCGCAAATCTATTTCTGCTTTTCTTTAAAATCTCTAAAAATAATCATTAAATTATTTTATATCAAAATCAATTATTTTTTAATCTTAAACAAACGGACTCTAAAAATATCGTTTTTCAAATATGCAAACGCAACATTGCGTTTTTTTTAATAAGCCAAACTCAACATGGCGATTGTGTAGTCATGGAGTCTATATCATAAAATCACAACACTTGATTAGTATGTAAAATTTGAAAAGTAAAAGATTAGGATATTTAAATTGAATAATTGAGAACTAAATAAATACATTGTCATTTTTTTCTCCATTATGAACAATTTAATTGAGTTTAATTGGTAATCATTATCATTGTAATTTTTTTTATACTGTCAATCAATCACGGTATGAATTACTTTTTAGGTAATTAGAATAAAAATCAAATATTTTTAATTAAATAGTGTGCAAATTTAGGATCGATTCTTGACATTATAAAAAATATTTGCACTGACATTGCATATCAATTAATCCATCTTAATTTTATATTTAATTTTATTGATAGCTTGATAACATTTTAGTAATTAATTATTTTTAAGCAAAAATTTAAGAAAATTTATATTAAGAATCATTAAATAGGATTTATAATGATTTCATAACCTGTTTTTAGAAATATGATTAAAAAACCTGTTTTCAGAAATCTTTAACCTAAAAAGAAAAGGAAATAAATAAAAATAAGTAAATAATAGTTGATTTGGTAATTATAAAGTTAATTGGCCTATTTAAAAATATAATAAAATATTAGTAAATTAGCTGATACAGAAGATTTAGAGAATCCAATTAATGAGAATATATATTTATTGTATAGTATTTTTTTTGTTGAATTTTTTGTCCTAAAAATAAAAATAATTAAATGAAAATACATCAGCAGATTTAGCAGTAATAGCAACTAATTAGTAGTTTCAACAAATTATTGAAAAATTGTCCTTGATGTACATGAGCCCCCATGTCACAGAAAGGAGGAAAGTATTTATGTAGAATGACTCACATTCTAGGGGGAGAACATGGAAAAGGATATTAAAATATAGTATTACATGGATATAAGTAAATGATATATTGAATAATTAAAATAAATAACTATTAAGAATGATGGGAAAGGATAAATTATTTCACAATTTTCATTTGAAAAAATTTGTCTTAAAAAGGAAAAGAATTAAATGGAAAACTATAAATGACTATTATTTATGAAAATATTGTATCCTGTTTTTTACATAATAAGCAAAATAAACAATTATTCAAAATTATATTATCATAAAATTATAGATACAATAGATGAATAAATAACATTTTGATGAAAATAAGAAAATAATATATAAATGGTTGTATTAAAATCATAGTATTATTAAAATATTTTAAATAAAAGTTTAATTTTGATACACTGTCAATGTAAAGAAGTTTTTTTTAATGTAGTTATGATAAAAGTCAAACACTTTTAATGATGTGACAATTCATAATTGATTTCCAATATAAAAAATCTTTACATTGACAATGCATACTATGACAAATTCACTATTTAGCGATCGATTCAAAGACCGAAAAATTTCGGTCACTGTGATGACCAATTTTCCAAATCCGTCTCTAAATCGGTTGCTAAATGAGTTTGTCACCGATTTAGAGGTCGGTTTGAAAAGATTGCCAAACCACTGATCGCTAATGTTTAGTGATCGATTTAAAATTTTCGGTCTCCAAATCGGTCCCTCTAAGCATGAAAAATATAATATGTTTTTAATAAATTTTAAATATTATAAATAAATTATTTATTTTTTAGAGTTTTATATATCATAATAGGCAACCAATGATAATTAGTATTTAAACTAATTTTGAAAAGGTAATAATTAATTTATATAAGTTATTATAATAATGTTAAAAATCTTTATCCAAAAATAATTAATAAATATAAGTAAATGGTAAGCAAATTTAATAATCATAATAATTAATTAGCATATTTGAAAATATATTTAAGAATTAAATATATAAAAGATTATAAATGATATTGGTGAAATGACATGACTCATTGAAAAGCGATTGTCTATTTAAATGTGAGTAGGATAATTTAATATCGAGCTGTGATATTTGAATATCAAAGTATAGATATTATATGTGACATTGTATGTATTTATTTTCATCTTTCTCTTATTTTTTATCATCTTTATTTACATGCATATCAAAAATATCGTATGGTGTTCTCGTTTTGATATCATGTAATTGATGTGTTACTTTACAAAAATTTTGGCCCAACTTACTGCTAAAAATATATTTTATTATAAGGAAATAATCTAAAATTGATTTAGACTATTGGAAACAAATATTTATACTATTAGTATTTGAATTAAGTTTAAAAATATAATAATCTTGATAAGATATGATAACAATTAGTTAAAAATCTATATAAAAAAATTAATGAAAATAAGTAAATTTAATAGTTATAATAATTAATTAGAAAATTAATGGAAAATATATTTTAATTTTTTTAAAAAACATTATAGTTGATATTGGTGTAGTTAAGTGAGTCGTTGAAAAGAGATTTGTGTCGTATGTGGCCAAGGATACCATAATTTAATTAGTACAAAGGGTGATTGATGTGTTACTTTACAATTGGTTCAACTTATTGCAAAAGAGATATTTTAGCCTAAAATATATTTTTGGTCTTTTATCTTTTGGTGAAAATTCGTTTTGATTTTTTATTTTTAAAAAAATTAATTTTGACCTTTTATCTTACTCAAAATAGTCATTCCCGCCATTTTCCTTCCAAACTCCATTATAAACATGTGACGTGGCCATTAACGTTTTCCCACTCTAGTCCTAAACATCGCACCGCAACACGAGGCATCTTCTTCCGCCGTCTACTCTTTTCTACGTCGGGTAGTAAGAAAAGCAACATTAGTGGCATCCAAATAAGGTGCCACATTGTTAATTTTTTGCCATGTCATGCGACAGTGAGGGGAGTTAACATCCACGTCACACATTTCTAACAGAGTTTGGAAGGGAGATGACGGAAATAGCAACATTTGAAAGATAAAGGATCCAAATGAATCTTTTAAAAGATAAATGGCCAAAACAATTTTTTACCAAAAGATAAACACTACTAAAAAAAAAAAAAAATCAGCGACTAGTAAAATTCGTCGCTAAAAAGAAAAAAATCGTCGCTAAAATTGTTAATGATGGAATTAAGGACGGAACAAATTTCGTCAAAAAAAGTGACTTCGCTAAATTTAACGACATAATTTATATGTCGTCGTAGTCAGCAACGAATTTTTATTCGTCGCTCATAATGAAAAATTTGTCGCTAAAAGTTATCAACAAATATAAGATCAAAATTTCGTAATTAATTTTGTCGTTGTTTATGATGAATTAGAATTCGTCGTTGTTTACGACAGATTCATATCTAACACTAATCCGTGGTTGTTTTCGATGGATTCATATCCTTCGTTGTTTCCAACACAAAATTCATCTATACACAAATTTCAAATAAATTATACTATAATTCATCCGTCGTTGTTTCCAAACTAAATGTCTCAATTTCAGTGCTAGTTGTATGAGAGTATCATGAGCCACAACACTTGAAGCATCATCCCCCTTGTAATGTTCCTCCCGAGCTTCATGAGTGTTGTGGTTTTCAACTGAACCCCCCTTTCCCTCATCCTCACTGTGAAGATGAATTGATAAAAATGAACTATATTTTTTTGTATGAGAGAAAATTTTGTTTACTGATGCTGTTTTAGGGAAGGTTAAAGACTTGCAATCAGAGGATTACGTGCGTTATTGATTTTCGATTTTATTTTTCTTGCAGGATTTGATGCTTGGCGTTGCTGATCTTCATACGCCTGAGGCTGTGGCTGCTGCTGAAAATGCAATTTCCAGTTCTTAGCTTGTGGTTCCATTGCCTGTTGATGGTAGTGAAACAGATTCAGATGAAAGTAGTGCTGATGATGACAATAGGGATGATGAAATTGAAAATAGTAATGATCATGATGATGTAAACAATGGTAAAAAGCCTTCGTCCCTTATTCAAAGATCTATTTCTGGAATAGATAATGTTCATGAAAAACAAAAGGGAAATCGTCATTCCAAAAAATGTCCCGGGACAGTTGACCTATCATGAACTGCAAGGAGTATCGGATGCTGTCATGAGAATTAAATGCTTGAGTTATATTGAAATACCAACTTACTGAGATAATTGCAACCATAATCACCATGCATTTTTACATATGGGGTTGGAATTTACCATATGATTTTTGCTATGTTGAGCATACAACCGGGGAGGTCCACGGGTCGGTTTGGTTTGGATTTGCATGAAAAACAAATCCGAACCAATCAAAATCAATTGGTTCGGTTCGGTTCGGGTTTGTAATTTTTTTGTTAGGAAATCCAAACCAAACCAATTAAAAATGGTTGGTTCGGTTCGGTTCGATTCCAACCCGAAAAATATTAAAATTATATAAATATTAACTATATAAAATATTAAACAATATATATATATAATATTAAATATAAAAATATTAACTATTAAAACATTAAAAAAATATGTAAATATTAAAAATAATAAAGATTAAATATTAAAAACTATAAATATTAAAATATAGTAATTGGTTCGGTTCGGTTTGGTTCGGATCCATAATCCTTGAATCCAAGAACCAAACCAATTACCATCGGATCCGAACACCAAACAAATCTGAACCAATTTAATTGGATCGGTTCGGATTCTCGGGTTCATCGAGTCGATCCGAACCAATGAACATCCCTACATACAACTATAACAGCGCTCATCAATGAGATAGTGCAAATCAAATTAGTACAAGGTCATTCTGCAAGCACAGTCCTGGCCTATTATGTAAGCAACCCTCTAGTACTCTTCTTCTTTTTGTTTGTTTTGTAATATAAAAATAATGACACAAATTTGTTTGGTAATATATTGCAGCTAGCCTCTGATCAACCCAATAGAGATGAGATAGACTTTGAGTTTCTTGGCATTGTCTCTGGGAAGCCATATATTCTTCAAAAAAAAATGTTTATGCAGACTGATTTGACAATAGAGAGGAGAGGATTTATCTGTGGTTTGATCCAACAAAAGACTTCCATACTTATTCTGTCTTGTGGAATCTGCACCAGATTGTGTAAGCCATCTCTTACAATCAATGCAACTGTATTTATAGCCTAAACTGCATTGCTTTTTGACACTTTGTACTAGGTTAATTGGTAGAAGCAGCAGCCTCAATAAATTAGTTATACTGATGGAAAAAACTTATTTACACTAATAAACATAATTGAAAAGTTCCATCTGCTTTGGTTGTTTAATTTGATAATGTCAACTTTCTAACTCATTTTTTGATTTAAGTTCATATATTACTGTCTCTCTAAAAGGTTGATTAAAAAGTTAATGTAAAGTTAATTTTGCCTTTTGCAGGTTCATGGTGGATATGATTCCTATAAGGGTGTAAAGAAACCATGCGGACGAGGGAGTGCCATTTCCTAAATGGCAGCCAATGAGTCTGAAAGTGTCACTGTGGAATGGTGATAGCTGGTCAACAAGAGGTGGGCAAGACAAGATTGATTGGACAAAGGGCCCCATTATAGTTTCATTCATAAATTACAAGATTGATGCATGTGTGTGGAAAGGGAACCCAAGGTTTTGCAGAGCAGCTAGTCCTGTAACACCCGTTTTCTTGATCAAGGTATCAGACAATAATTAAGTTGGTGGGAGAGCTTAATCTTGTTCGTCAGATGTTAATTAGTAGGTGTTTCAAATTTGGGATCAATCGGACTTCAAACGAGCTTAGAATGCAACGAAATGGGCGAATCAGAATTTATGGTCAATTGGTTAATACGGAGTGCGCCGGGCATAGGTTTGTGGCACTGGGCACAACACAAAGTCGGTGATGTACACATTTGCGCCGGGCGTAGAAATATTGAGCAAGGCGTAATCAGTGCTGACTCACCCCCTTGTTCTTTAAAATGGTAGAAGCTTGTAGAAATTTTGAGAGTTTGTGAGTGGTCTGGGAGAGCTCGAATAGAGAGAGAAAGTGGGTTTTGGAGAGAAAAAATGATCCTGAGGAAAATCCGTCCGTCAGATGTCTGACTTCGAATATGTGATCAGCTCAGTGAATACTACGAGTATCAGCTAATGTTTCTTCAATCCAACTAAGATAATGCTCAAATCCCTAACTTGGCATTGGCATTTACTTCTCTCTTGGATTCTTGCTTCAATCTGAGTTCTATTTGAGAAACTGTCGCAAGATTAGGGTTTATGACATTGTTAGGACTTTGTCCATATGTTAGGGCAAATTTTGGAGCATCGAGGAGCTCCCTGGGGCGCAAGGCAACATCTAGTTAGAGAGGAAGAGAAGTTTGGACAATGATACCGGATAAGCCAAGGTGGGGAGAAAGTAATCGACTTTGTCAGGGAGGCAAGCGTAGAGTAACAGTCATTTATGCATATGTGTAGGGTGCCACAGATGGCCAGACCCTACTAGTATGTTGAATAATCAACAATAGTTAAACCGTAATATAATAATATTTTTAAATATGATCTCGGGTTTAGTTATTGTATATTTATCAATGTTAGGCTTGAAACCCTAGGCTAGATAACTAATAATTATTGGGGTTGTTTGCTATGTCTGTTATTGTGACGGCTGCTATAACATGCTTGGTTGTGATGATTGATGTGATGGCATGATATTTTATTATTATAGTATATCAGTGATGATTGTTGGATGAATGGGAATGACTGATAGTGTGATATGGTTATATTGAGAGTTGACACCATGGTAACGCCTTGAGACCGTGGCTTTAAGGCCAGGGATGTGTTGACATCCATTCTGAGACTTTGATTTTGAGATTGGGACTATGAGAGAAGGTTTCGGTTGAAGGTTTTGGTGTTAACTCAAGGATGATTGTTGCATTACATATTTCCAAAATGGCGAGCCGTATGACTGGGAGTCATACGAGGTTAGTTGTACTCAATTACGAGTACAAATTACGGAAGGGCCGATTTAGGGAGAGACCTTGGGGATGTAGACTGGACTCGGGAGGCTCACAGTGAACATTAAGTAGCCTAGTGCGTCGTGTACCCCAGTAGAGCCTCCTTATCCCGACTTTACCCTACGTATCCACTTCTCGGGTTGACTATCCGAGGCGACCCGCATACCTCTGATGGAGCAGAGCTCATAGAGAGATGCACTCTTATGGGTCACGACGAGTGAAAGAGTTACCTAGACAAACTAACTGACGTCCCCTAAGAAGAGAGGCTTGATTAGGGAATGTCTTGGTGTTGAGACCCGGATGAGAGATATCGACCGACTTGCACATGAGTGAGACTTCTTAGAGGAATGATCTCAGAGGATGATCTTGAGGATGATTGTGTTGGTGTGACTTGATGGATGACTATTTGGTTGTTGTATGTGATATGTTTCTGTGATTGATTATTCTATGTGTTCCCATCCCCATTTTAATGACATGATCTGTTGCTTATCTACCTCTTTTTCCTCTATATCTTTGTATGTGCATCCATTAGATGAGTAGTGTGAGTAGGACCGCGACATCACCGGATCTGGGATACAGACCGAGTTATTACCTACAGAGGATCCCTCCCAGGAACCCGATTCTCGGTGATGTGGAGATTTTGTACCACGATGATCGTGGATGGCAGGTCGACCATTCACAGTTCTTTATGACGTATACCGGACTAGTAGGTTTGTATATACGCATGGGAGAGGGTCCGTACTTTCATCTGGATGGCCCATATCGGATTTCACAGAGATTACCTTTTCCAGAGATATTGTATCCACCTCGTCTGAGGGAATTTCCTGATGACATGTGGAATATGGTGGATCATTGAGTAGCGAGGAGCAGAGTTGACATGGTGCAGAGAGGTTGTAGGCAGAGGAGTGTCCAGATGATGTATCACTATCATCATCGACGTGTCGTTATGAGCAGTGATGAGTCGATTTGGGAGCCTAGGTCCCGTTATGGCAGGGTCTATCGACGCCTCCATGGAGAGGGTGAGGGTAGCTCCAGACGCCCATATCGTCTGTGATATGGTTTTGTCGGTTGTGCCTGTTAGGACGAGAGTCTCTGTGAGCTTCTTTTTACTTTTTAATGTAATTTGAGACATAGAACGGGTAGTATCAGGACCTCTTCTTATGTCTGTTATGTATGTGACCAGTTTAGGTATGTTTTCTTTTAGCTTGCGGTTTTTATATAGTTGTAAGGTTAAAGATTCCCCAGTTGAGATCTATGATACATTGTGGAGACTGGATGTACATATTATGTATATATATGGTTGATGTATGCTTTATTCCGTTGTGCATGCTTTAAAACAAATTTAATTTTATTGCTTCTGTTACATATTTATTTTCAAATGTAATAAACGCGTTAACGTTAATTACGGATTAAGGTTTAATTAACTGGGGCTTTTCTTAATGGGACATCGTGGTGTCTCATTTTGTGGTATCAGAGCAGTTTGATTCTAAATTGGGCTGTGGGGTAGGATAAGTACCGACATTATTAGTTGGATCCTCATCAGATGTCAGTTATGCTTAGAAAGGGTAAAGTGCCCGATGCGCAAGTGATCATGAGACACATAAGATAATATATTTGTTTATGTGATTTTGTGTGTCTTATGAATAAAGGAACTGATGATTTCTTCTACAGGTAATTATAATGGCTCGTGGTAGAGGAAGAAGAGGAAGGGGTGGTAGAACTGAAGGAGATAGACCCGCCGACATACCCAGATGCTCATATGGGAATATTAATGGAGGTGATGCTAATGAGACAATGCGAGTGATGAGGGAATTGGCTACTGCCATACTACAACAAACTCAGCAAAACACCCAGTTCATGGAAAGGCAAGAGGAGAGGGATGAAAGATTACATCAGTTGAATATTGTGCGGGAGGAGGAAAGTCTTGAAAGTGGCCTGAATGCTTTTATGAAAGCCAATCCACCCCAGTTCTGTGGTGATTATGACCTTGAAGCTAGAGAGAATTGGTTGCAAGAGGTGGAGAAAGTATTCGTAGTAATGCACTGTAGGGAAGAGAGGAAGGTGACATATACTGCTTTTATGTTGGTTGGGGCAGTAGAGGCTTGGTGGAGGAATAAGCAGTGACTATTGGAAGCTGAAGAACAAGTGATTACTTGGGAATTGTTCAAAGAATGTTTCTTGGAGAAGTATTTTTCTAAGAGTGTTAGAAATGAGAAAGAGAAAGAATTCTCTAATCTGAAGCAAGGATCTATGTCTGTGGGAGAATATGCTGCAAAGTTTGAGTCATTGTTGAAAGTTTCACAATTTTATCAAGTTCATCCCGATGAGGAGTGAGTGTGTAGGAAGTTTGAGGAAGGACTAAGGCCCGAATTGAAGCAAGCAATGTTGCCATTTGAGATAAATCATTTTCCAACTCTAGTGGAAAAATGTACTACATTGGAAACACATGATCGTGCTAGAAATGTGCAGCAACACTAGAGGAGGGGCAGACCAATAAAAAGTAATACCCAGAGAGGAATATGAGGCATGTATCAGTTAAGGGTGAAGCCATATAGCCGCCCTACTCAGCAGTCAGTGAATACAAGAGGGGAGAGTTCTGGTCAAGCACAACCGAGAGGCTTGACATGTTTCATATGCGGAGGACCTCATCTCAGGAGAGATTGCCCCCAGTTATTGAATCCTACCTGTTACACTCGTGGTAATGTAGGTCACATGTCATGGAATTGTCCTCAGAATAATGTTGGTAGAGTTAAGAATGTACAACCAGTTGGAAAGAGTCAAGGAGCAAGTCAGACTCAAGCCAAAGGTCAGCAAGGTGGGAGACCTCAGACTGCGAGGAGAGCCTTCGCCATGATAGGATTTGAATCTTCTCAGTATCCTGATTTGATACAAGGTAAGTGCTTAATGTTCGAAAAGCTCTTATCTGTTTTATTTGATTCGGGTGCTAGTCATTCTTTTATATCGATGGAGTGCATGGATCATTTGCATTCACCTGTTTCTTCATTACCCTATGACCTTACTGTTTCTACCCCTACGGGTGAAAATTTAACCACTATATTTGTTTGCAGAAATTGTCCTATTATTTTAGAAAATAAACAATTTATTGTAGACCTCGTCTGTTTGCCTATGTAACATATTAATATTATCTTAGGCATGGGCTGGCTTTCGGCCAATCGTGTTATATTAGACTGTTCAAATAAAACCCTTTGTTTTTCGGAGCAATATGGATTATTGCCTCCCAATGACAGTAACTCGGAAGATGGACGACTTAGAGATTGCATGGTATTGTTTTCCTTGGAAGCCAAGGAGTCTCCTAAGCTGGATGCACTGCCTATTGTTTGTGAATTTCCAGAAGTTTTTCCGGATGATGTTCCAGGGCTGCCACCTAAGAGAGAGATAGAGTTTGCAATTGATCTTGTACCAGGGACCAGACTGATATCGATAGCACCGTATCGAATGTCCCCAACAGAGTTAGAAGAGTTGAAGAAGTAGTTGGATGACATGTTGAAGAAGGAGTTCATCCGACCTAGTGTTTCACCATGGGGAGCACCAGTTTTATTTGTGAAAAACAAAGATGGTAGCTCATGATTGTGTGTAGATTATCGGCAACTGAATAAGGTAACAATAAAGAATAACTATCTGTTGCCAAGAATAGATGATCTGATGGATCAGTTGTGGGGAGCAACTGTACTTTCTAAGATAGATATGAGATCAAGATACCATCAGATCAGAGTGAAAGAAGAAGATATATCGAAGACTGCATTCAGGAGTCGGTATGGTCATTATGAGTATCTGGTTATGCCTTTTGGCGTAACTAATGCTCCTGCTGTATTCATGGATTACATGAATCATATCTTCAGACCATATCTTAATAAATTTGTCGTGGTGTTTATCGACGACATTCTGATCTACTCTCTGAGTAGAGAAGAACATGCAGAGCATCTTCGGATTGTACTTCAAATAGTTAAGGACAGACAACTTTATGCCAAGTTGTCTAAGTGTGAATTTTGGTTGGACGAAGTACAATTTCTTGGGCATATATAAATATGGATGGAAGAGCAGTAGGTCCTGCCAAAATTTCAGCAGTGGTGAATTGGGGATGCCCTAAGACAGTGAGTGAAGTTAGGAGTTTCCTTGGGTTGGCAGGTTACTACAGAAGGTTTATAAAGGGATTCTCGAAGATTGTGTTACCATTAACGCAGTTGATGAGAAAAGGTAAAGCTTTTGAATGGACGGATGAGTGTGAGGCTAGTTTTCAGGAGCTGAAAATGAGGCTTACAGCATCTCCTGTATTAGTGTTGCCTGATCCATTAGCACCATTTGATGTGTACTGTGATGCATCACATCAAGGCCTAGGTTGTGTGCTCATGCAAGATAGGAAAGTAGTGGCTTATGCATCAAGGCAATTAAGAGTACATGAGCGGAATTATCCAACCCATGATCTAGAATTGGCTGCAATAGTGTTTGCATTAAAGATATGGAGAAATATTTGTATGGTGCTAAGTTTACAATTTATAGTGATCATAAGAGCTTAAAGTATTTGTTCGATCAAAAAGAGCTTAATATGAGACAACGAAGATGGATGGAATTTATAAAGGATTATGAGTTTGATCTCCAATATCATCCTGGTAAAGCCAACGTTGTAGCAGACGCTTTAAGTCGGAAATCTTTACAAGTATCTGCTATAATGGTTAAAGAATTGGAATTGATCGAGCAATTTAGAGACATGAACCTTGGGATAACAGAATTATTCCAGCACAAGATAATGAATTCCTAGACTTAATCGGTAAACAAGCAGAAGATCAGTATCTCCAACAGGTTAATCAGAAAATAGAAGCAGGTGAATCAGTGGAGTTTAAGAGAGGTACTAATGGTATCATAAAGTTTGGAGATAGAATCTGTGTGCCAAATGATAGAGAAGTTAAGAATTTGATTCTAGAAGAAGTACACAAAAGCAAATAAGTTTTCATCCAGGTGCTACGAAGATGTATCAAGATTTGAGGAAAATGTTTTGGTGGCCTGGAATGAAAAAGGAAGTTGCAAAGTATGTCCAATCCTGTTTGGTGTGTCAGAAGGCAAAGATTGAACACCAAAAGCCGGCAAGATTATTGCAATCTCTAGATGCCCCAGAATGGAAATAAGACAGTATTGCAATGGATTTTGAGTCTGGTTTGCCTAAGACACAAAAGAAGCATGATGCAATCTGGATGATTATTGATAGATTAACAAAATATGCTCATTTCTTGCCTATCAATCAAAAGTTCTCAATGGAAATATTAATCCAGTTGTATGTTAAGGAAGTAGTTAGATTGCATGGAGTGCCAGCAAGTATAATTTTGGACAGGGATCTGAGATTTACATCAAGATTTTGGCAAATCCTACACAGTGCGTTGGGAACGAATTTCTTCCAATGATTGAGTTTACATATAACAACAGTTTCCACTCAAGTATTGGAATGGAACCATATGAAGAACTGTATGGAAGAAAATGTAGAACACCTCTCTGTTGGTATGAGACAGGAGAAAATCAATTGATTGGACTCGAGGTGGTACAGCAAACAATGGAACAAGTTCGAAAGATTCGGGAGAAAATGAAATCAACAATAGATAGGCAGAAGAGCTACAGTGACAAAAGGATAAGATCTTGGGAATTCCAAGAAGGCGATCATGTTTTTATGAGTTACACCGAGGACTGGAATTGGCAGGGCAATAAAATCCAGAAAGCTTACACCTCATTTTATCGGACCGTTTCAAATTCTTCACCGAATTGGTCTAGTTGCCTATCAGATAGCCTTACCATCTAATCTTTCAAATCTTCATGATGTTTTTCATGTATCCCAACTCAAAATATTATCCTGATCCATCGCACATCATAGAACCTGAATCAATACAGTTAAGAGAAAACTTGGAATATGAGGCATTACCTGTACAAATTGAGGACCGGAGGATGAAAGAACTTAGCGGGAAGCAAATTCCTTTAGTCAAGGTCATCTGGGATGCAGTTACTAGAGATGCAACGTGGGAGAAGCTGATATGCAACAACAATATCCACATCTGTTTACATGAGGTAATTTAATTTAAATTTCGAGGACGAAATTTATTTTAAAGAGGGTAGTAATGTAACACTTGTTTTCTTGATTAAGGAATCACACAATAATTAAGTTGACCGGAGAGCCTAATCTTGTTTGTTATGTGTTAATTAGTATGTGTTTCAAATTTGGGCTCAATCGGACTTCAAACGTGCTCAGAATGCGACGAATTGGGCGAATCAGAATTTCTGGTCAATTGGTCAACGCAGAGTGCACCGGGCGCAGGTTTGTGGTGCTGGCGCAACACAAAGGCGGTGATGTACGCATTTGCACCGGGCGTATAAATATTGAGCCGGGCGTAAGAGCTGAGCCGGGCGTAATCAGTGCTGACTTACCCCCTTGTTATTTAAAATGGTAGAAGCTAGTAGAAATTTTGAGAATTTGTGAGAGGGAAAGTGGGTTTTGGAGAGAAAATTGATCTTGAGGAAAATCCGTCCGTCAGATCGTAATTCCGACTTCGAATCTGTGATCAGCTTAGTGAATACTACGACTATCAGCTAACGTTTCTTCTATCCAACTGAGGTAATGCTCAAATCCCTAACTTGGCATTGTCATTTACTTCTCTCTTGGATTCTTGCTTCAATATGAGTTATATTTGAGAAACCGTCGCAAGATTAGCGTTTAAGACAATGTTAGGACTCTGTCCATGTGTTAGGGCAAATTTTGGAGCATCGAGGAGCTCCCTGGGCTCAAGGCAGCAGTTGGTTAGAGAGGAAGAGAAGTTTGGACAATGATACCGGATAAGCCAAGGTGGGGAGAAAGTAACCGACATTGTCGGTGAGGCATTCGTAGAGTAACAATCATTTATGCATATGTGTAGGGTGCCCCGGACCCTACTAGTATGTTGAATAATCAACAATAGCTAAACCGTAATATAATAATATTTTTAAATACGACCTCGGGTTTAGTTATTGTAGATTTATCAATGTTAGGCTTGAAACCCCAGGCTAGATAACTGATAATGATTAGGGTTGTTTGCTATGTCTGTTATTGTGACGACTGCTATAACATGCTTGGTTGTGATGCTTGGTTCCGGTGTTAACTCGAGGATGATTGTTGCATTACATATTGCCAAGGTGGCGAGCCGTATGATTGCGAGTCATACGAGGTTAGTTGTACTCGAGTGCAAGTACAGATTACGGAAGGGTCGGTCTATGGAGAGACCTTGGGGATGTAGACTGGACTCGGGAGGCTCACAGTGACCATTAGGTAGCTCCTAGTGCATCGTGTACCCCGGTAGAGCCTAGTTATCCCGATTTTAACCTTAGTTCCACGTCTCAGGTTGACTATCCGAGGAGACCCAGATACCTCTGATGGAGCAGAGGTCACAGAGAGATGCACTCTTATGGGTCACGGTGAGCGGAAAAGTTACCTAGACAAACTAACTGACGTTCCCTAAGAAGAGAGGCTTGATTATGGAATGTCTTGGGGTTGAGACCCGGATGAGAGATATCGGCCGACATGCACATGAGTGAGACTCCTTAGAGGAATGATCTCAGAGTATGATCTTGAGGATGATTGTGTTGGTGTGACCTGATGGATGACACTTTGTTGTTGTATCTGATATGTTTATGTGATTGATTATTCTATGTGTTCCCATCCCCATTTTAATGATATGAACTGTTGCTTATCTACCTATCTTTTCCTCTATATCTTTGTATATACATCCGTTAGATGAGCAGTGTGAGAACAATCGCGACGTCACTGGATCTGGGATATATAGCGAGTCATTACCTACAGAGGATCCCTCCCAGGATCCCGATTCTCGGTGATGTGGAGATTGTGTACCACGATGATCATGGATGGCAGGTCGACCATTCACGATTCTTTATGACGTATAGCGGCCTAGTCAGTTTGTATATACGCATTGGAGAGGGTCCGTACTTTCATCTGGATGGTCCGTATCGGATTTTACAAAGATTACCTTTTTCGGAGATGCGGTATCCACCTCGTTAGAGGGAATTTCCTGAGGACATGTGGGATATGGTGGAGGCAATAAAATTAAATTCGTTAGATGATGTATCGAGGAGCAGAGTTGGCATGGTGTAGAGAGGTCATAGGCAGAGGAGTGTCCAGATGATGTATCACTATCGTCGCCGACACGTTGTTATGAGCAGTGATGAGTCGATTTGGGAGCCTAGGACCCATTATGGCAAGGTCTATCGACGCCACTATGGAGAGGGTGAGGGTAGCTCCAGTCGCCCATATCGTTTGTGATATGGTTCTGTCGGTTGCGCCCGTTAGGACGAGAGTCTCTGTGAGCTTCTTTTTGCTTTTTGATGTATTTTGAGAGATGGAACGAGTAGTATCAGGACCTTTTCTTATGTTTGTTATGTCCGTGACCAGTTTAGGTATGTTTTCTTTTTGCTTGCAGTGTTTGTATAGTTGTAAGGTTAATGATCCCCCAGTTGAGATCTATGATACGTTATGGAGACTGGATGTACATATTATGTATATATATGGTCGATGTATGCTTTATTCCACTGTGCATGCTTTAAAACGAATTTAATCTTATTGCCTCCGTTATATATTTATTTTCAAATGTAATAAACGCATTAATGTTAATTATGAATTACGGTTTAATTAATTAGGGTTTTTTCTTAATGGGACATCGGGGTGTCTCAAGTCATACCAATTGGTGGAACCAATACAGCTTTAGCTCACTGACATCGACACAAAGAAGGTGGTTCAAATGGATTAGGAAATACCACATGATTTATGACTACTGCCAAGACAATGACAGGTTCCAAAGCAATCTTCCAAGGGAATGTTCTTTTCCCAAGTATTGACCAGAAAGGAGGATGATTTGATTACTTTGTTTTCCTTTTGGTTTTAATTTTAGATATGATGCTAGAATTTACTCTTACATTTAATGCCAAAAAGTTAAAAGCTAGCTTTGATTAATTAGTCGAGTATCTTTAGCCTTTTTTTTTTGGTGAAGAGTATCTTAGCCTTTGAAGTAAAGCATTCAATCGTGTAGCTAAAATGTCTGGATTTTGATTTAGGCTAGATTTTTCTCCATGTATATCATAAAGAGTTTAAATTAGTTTGCATTATATAATTAACAAGGTTTAACTCCTAGTTTAACTATTAGGAGGGGTTGGTATAGCAGTCAATAAGCATGTGATGTATTGGAGGCAGGGTTTTAAAATAAACCTTTGAAACCACAACATTGTGGTTTGGGTATTTATCGCAACTGTATTAGTCACGTTTTCTTACAATTATCCATAATGACATAAACATAAAATAATTGCAATCGTAACCGCAACTTAACAATCAACTCATCTTGTGTTTCTCTCTAAATAATTTTGTGTAAATCATAGAACATAACTCTTTTTTTTTTTGAATCAAAGAGAACATCATTCTAAAAATTATATATGCATTCTATAAAGCGATTCCGATTATGATTCTTACCACGATCGCAGACAAAATGATAAGTTTCTCTCAGACATATCAATCAAATCAAAATATTAGAGTTATTTTTGTAGGAAAAATTTTCGAGAAAGTGTGCTATTTTTATAGGTTCTTAATGTAATATTATCTCAAATGAACAATAGCACACTTTCTCTAAATACTATCTTCATTATAATACTTTTATACGAATTTAATACATAAAATTTCTTGCTACCATGAATTTCTCTTAATTTATATATAGCTTAAATGTGAAAATTATTTTATGCATTAAATTTTAACCATATAAATTTATTTTAAAAATATACATTAAATCTAAAAAGAAATTAAAATAAATAAAAAATTATTTTGTTGAAGGAAAAACATTTATCCCTTGATACTTTAGACATATTCTAAAATCAAATTATTATATATTAAAGGTATAACTCTGTAAATATTTTTCTATTTAAAAAAATATTCAATATCTTTTTATTCAACCCCAATTTTTTTTTATCATTGGGTGGCACTAAAATATAATTCTAAATTTTCCTAGTCAACCCTTTTAATAATCCTCCCAGTTAATATATAAATAAAATGTCAAATAAGTTTTATATTTTAAAAATACATTAGATGCATTATTTGTTACTGAATAAATTTTTATTTAGAGCACTAAAAATAATTTTTAAAAAATATTAGCAGGATGATTTTGTCAAAACTAGCAAAAACAATTTTTGCCAAAACCCTGCCAAAAATAATTTGTAACCCACAAGAATTATCTCTCTTACCAAAACTCATACCCCTACTTCCCAGTTCCCAACCCTAAATTGCTCAAACTGCTCCCTTGCCTATTCCTGAAACAGAGACCCTCAAGCACTCTCCTTGCACTGTCTTCGCGCAACAGGTATGTTCTTATCTCCCTGTTGTTTCAGTGATTTGTTCTTTTAATTTTTCCCTTTTGGGTTTCTGAGCTGGTGCATAGAATGTATAGAGCTGATTTTCTGATAGAATTCATAATAGATTTATCTTTATAAACTAAAACTTGTTTCTCAAAACAAGAGAACAATGAAATGCATTTTGGGTTCAAGAATAAGTCATTGCACGCTGATATGTGATATATAAGTCAGTAAAAGCCAAATGAGAAGTCTCCTAGTTTTCTATATTTTTATTTAGTGCTCAATACTTATATATCTTTCAGGGTAGATCACCCTGTGAGGCCATTTGGAATCGTTTCTTCTATTTTTAAACTTTGCTCTGACACTCTCTGGTTATCAACTTTTCACTTTGAGAAAGCAATATATGGAGTGGGCATGTAGTCACTTTGTGCACAACATTAGTTTCTAATGGGGATATATCTTTCAATGTTGTTATCCTTTGTATAAAATAGCCTAGTGAAATGCTAAATTTTATTCTTAGCATTGTAGTTGACCTTCAATATGAAATGCATATTTCTGAGAGTGATGATATGTATTGGATGTATGCAGTTCCCTTGTCATCAATTTGTAGATAGAGAATCTATGTACAAAGTTGGATCTTTGTTTTATGCCAATGTTGTACTATTCTTATTGATGGCGATTCATGTGAATATGCTTGATTGATGAGGAACCTGGCAATAAATGGGATTTACCCAGAGTGATATTGAAAATATAATGGGATTATCTTTTGTAAACCATTCTGTAATTAGGACATTTAGAACGATTACCCCTCACCTATTTGATGGCATGCTAGCTATTTAATAAAATGAATATAGTATAGACAATTTTGTGGATCAGGAAAACCAGCTTTTCTGCATTCCTTTCCCTTCTATTGAATGTGAGTTTGTGTTTTCTAGGGGCACTGATCCAACACTAGTGCGCTAGAAAGCCGACCGCGAGCATGGCAGATAGGAGCAAAGACCTTCTTCAGTTGGAGCACAAGGTCACGCCCCTTTCATCATTAGGTCCCTATCTTTCTCCAATGGGATTGCTTTCTTTCCACTTTTGGCTCTCTATTGACTAATGATAAAGTTGGTTTTCTGTGTGCAGAATCCTCTCTTCTTGTGTTTAATAATAATAAAGGAGATTCAAGCACTCAAACTAACGAACTCACCCTTGCTGATGGCACGCCCCTGACTGCCCGACCTCCCCCAAGCCAACGTAGCTTTTCAAATTCATCCCAAGTTCTTTCTTCTTCTTTTTTTTTACCTGTTTTAACATTTAACCAATACTGGGTTTTATTAATTTGGAGGGGAGTGTTTTTTATTCCATGGTAACCTTGATGCTGAAATGCGATGTACTACAGAATTAATTGATATTGCCAAGAAATTGTGAGATATTTTTCTGGATGATGACTACTATAGTTTGCTTGTCATGTTAATTTCACCTTTATGATTCAAATCTCATAACTGAGCTGCATAGGATATGCCTTTACTTGGGTTCATGACGATGAGTAGGATATACATGAGCTCAATTACTTCCCTTGTTGGTGAGATGGACTGTTGGACCAATATTAGACCATGGTACTTTATTGTCATTAATTGCTTGTGCCATTAAGTATAATTAGGATTTCAATCGGGACTAGTTCTCCTCTGCCACTGGATTGCCCAAAGAGGGTCTCTCTGACCCGTGTGGTCGTCATCTTACTTTTGATTTGATTCACACGACACTCTGGTTCTTTTCTACACCTGCATGCCAAACAGATTGGCTGTTAGAGGCTGTTCTTAGAAGTGAAATAGTTTGAGCAGGGAAATCAAGGTTCGAGGTCTTATATATCATATTGGTAGTCCAATAAAAACTCAAATCCTTGACTGCAAAATATCTCTCTTATTTGTCTGTGCATGATGATCCTGGCTGGGTTTTCTCAGTATGTTCACATGCATTTTTGTTAATTTTTTATTTTACAACTATTGTATGTAGTTAGTTCCTTAAGATTCTTAAACAAGTGAAGGCTAAACTCATGGCTTGAAAACTTAACATTAATGTAGCTGAGAGAAATGAGATGTTGCCTTTTTACTGAGATTCCACTGTTGAATTGTGTGTGGCTTATGCTACCTAGTTATACTAGTCATATGCATTGAAGTACTTATTATTTGAAAAGAGCAGAACACTATGAATATGAAGTGATAAAAAATGAACTATATTTTTTCGCAATAGTGAAAATTTTGTTTATTGATGCAGTTTTAGGGAAGGTCAAAGACTTTCTAGGAGTGATGTCAGAAGCAAATAAGCAGCTGAAACTTAATGCAAAGGTTAAAACTTGCTTTCTGATTGAAGCCATAATTTGTACTGACTTGCAACCATTGTCTCTATTCTTTTTCTTTCTTTTCTTTTTTAAATTTTCTTATAGCTTCAATTAAAATTATGTAGGACCATCCTGAGAATTATGACATTGAAGAGCTCAGTGGAAATGAATCCAAAGTTATTGAAATGGTAATTCAGTCTTCTATATACGTTTCTGTATCAATGACTCTACCTACCAATCTATATATAATTATATTATAATTACCGACTTACAATTCGTGGATTGTGTGTTATTGATTTTCGGTTTATTTTTCTTGCAGGATTTGATGCTTGGCGTTGCTGATCTTCATACGCCTGAGGCTGTGGCTGCTGCTGAAAATGCAATTTCCAGTTGTAAGCCTGTGGTTCTATTGCCTGCTGATGGTAGTGAAACAGATTCAGATGAAAGTAGTGCTGATGATGACAGTGAGGATGATGAAATTGAAAGCATTAATGAGCATGATGATGGAAACAATTGTAAAAAGCCTTCGTCCCTTGTTCAAAGATCTAATTCTGGAATAGATAATGTTCATAAAAAACAAAAGCGAAATCGTCATTCCAAAAAATGTCCCGGGATAGTTGAGCTATCATGAACCGTACGGAGTATGGGATGCTGTTATGAGAATCAGATGCTTGAGTTATATCGAATTGTTATACCAACTTACTGAGATGACTGCTACCAGAATCACCATGCATCTTTACGTCTGGGGTTGGAATTTACCGTATGATTTTTGCTACGTTGAGCGTACATCAATGAGATAGTGCAGAACATTTCAATCTGCTAATGTATTTACAAATTCAAAATTGTTTTATATGTGCTTTATTTAAGTTCCTTTCGCTTGCTAATTTCCCCTGTTCTCAGCCAATGTTAAGGTCCACTTTGATAAATAGTTTATTTAAGTGCTTATATAAGATATGTTTATATGAAAAGCTTTCATTTCATAAACTTCTTTTAAATTAAATTATTTAACGTTTGGATATATTATCCAAGAAGTACTTTTAAAATATATAAAGTATGTAAAACAATTTTTCATATAAGTTTTAGCACAAGGTTTTTTAAGAAGTTGAAAAAAATGTTTTTTTGAAATAAGTTAAAAACAGCGTTTTGGGAGATAATATAAACTCTATTAAGCTGTAAGTTATGCTATGAAAAAAACAAAAAGCCCTAAAGAAGTAAAAGCACTAATATTTTACTACGACAAGCTATAACAGACAACAAGGGGATTAGGGAACTCGATTCTACCAATAAATTCCACAAGTGAAGTGTTCCCAAATAAGTACCAGGTATATGTTCATCTTATGGTAGTGTATATAGAAGCACTTGTGGAAAATGGCAAAGTTTACATTTCATGTCAGTCTTTGAAGCTTGTCCAGACGTAAAATATCTGCCAGCAGAAGTTTTTCAGATGCAAAATCATATTACTAATAATACTAATAAACGTATATGTCCTTTAAACTAAGTCTATAGATTTCCTCTAAGAATTATTTTGAATTTATGAAATGAATAACTATATTAGTGAAGAGCAGAATAGCCATAACATACATTTGAAATATAAAAAGACTGAAGGGCATATTACACAGGCTACTGTCTCAGTTTAAACAAACAACTTACATGAGTTCCAAGACATGTGCATTTTGGTTGAACAATTGATAATGTTTATATTGAATCGGATATATTCTTATGAATATCACCACAAAATGATCAAAATCTAGCGAGAATATATCTCATTAATTAAATCTTCATCTTCATTGATCGATTCCGGAGTTGATCCATTTGTGGATTCGCTTGATCTTGTTGCCCCTAAATTATTCTCCCATGACTCCTTGTCTGGAAGGAATCCAGTTCTACCATCTACAAAACATGCAGGTTTTGAAGGTACTGCAAGACTTACAGATATTATTATATATCATACAGTAATGCAGATAAATAAGAGAGCAGTTATGATATTCTAAGGGCAAGGAAGATAATCAAGATAACATGGGAAGAAAAGCATGACTTACAAAGCTTAGTAGATCCTCTATGTCATCAGCAATGCCACTACTCATACGGCCACTTACAATCTCAAGAACCAACACACCAAAACTGTAGACATCTGACTTCACTGAGAACTGTCCATTCAGTGCATACTCTAGTGCCATGTATCCACTGCATAACCATATGGACAAGCTACATTAGGCATAATATTTTTACAATCATTTACAATTTTTCCCTAGTTTTAGTTGCTAAGCCCAATGATATTGATAAGCTCTAGTATATTAGAATACTTACTAGGTTCCAACAACTCTATTTGTATCTCCTTGAGTTTGATCAACAGCAAACAATCTTGCCATGCCAAAATCTGATATTTTAGGATTCATCTCTTCATCCAAGAGAATGTTGCTTGCTTTGAGAGCATAAGGAAGTGTTACCTGAAGAGGTGGGAGCAGGAGGTGATCATAGAATGGGATATTGGTTTGGTATCTCAAAATACAACTGGGTCTCATAATTCTAGAACCTCTCCAATTATCACAACAACTTGAGATTCTTTGCATAGAATCATTCAAGCAGTCAGAGCAGTATGGTCCAGACAAGTTAGGTGTGCATTGCAAAAGACCATATATGGTTTGATTATTCGGACCAACAAGTGCAGTTTCTGTAGCATATTTTGACATCTTTAATCAACTGATCCGTTTCATTGTCACCATTCCATGAATAATCAAAAGGTTCAGTTTCAATGAGGCCAAATATTGAGCGGTCTGAATAACGCAACATGCATGTCTCATCATCACACCTCCCATATGCTTCCTTCTGGTTTGGACAAAACTGTGTGAGATTGTCTCTTGCATTGTTGAGGCAACTGTGATACTTATGTTGACAAGGTAAATGAGGTTGCAATAGTTATAAAACTATTATAAGTTTTTTGTTGAGGAAAGATAGGAAGTGCAGGTAAAAAGGAGAACTTTTGCTCCTATAAATACCATCATTTGTCACAGAGAAAAGCAATCCCAACAAGAGAGAATAACCAGAGAGAGAAAAAAAACTTATAAATAAAAGCTTTATTTTTCTTGGTGTAATTGGATTGTGGGTTGTGAGTGTTTTGTAAACACTTTGTATATTTCCCTTTTGAGTAAAATATCTGCAGCAGCCCGGAGACGTAGGCATTCTTGGCCGAACTCTGTTATCAATTTTGTGTGTCATTATTCCACATTTATTTCGTTTTTTCACAAATCTGATTTAGGAAAAATTGCGTATTTTTTCCAACAATTGGTATCAAGAGCTTTGATGATTATTTCTGTCAATTTTTTACAAAAGTATTATTCACATAAATAGTAAATTTTGTGAATAGTGAAATTTGGTCGGCGACACCAAATTATCCACGAAGGTGTTCTAAAACACGGTGGTTCGTACAAATTGTCAGAAACGATCCTGAGGAAGTCATATTTGAGTTGGTGCGATGGCTGCAGATGAAGGAAAGGTGAAAATTGAGAAGTTCGATGGTATGGACTTTGGCTTTTGGAAAATGCAGATTGAAGATTATCTGTATCAGAAAAAGTTGTATCAACCTCTCCAAGAAAAGAAACCAAAGGGCATGAAGGATGAAGATTGGACTCTTCTTGACAGACAAGCCCTTGGAGTTATCTGATTGACATTATCCCGCAATGTTGCTTTTAACATTGCAAAAGAAAAGACCACAACGAGTCTTATGGCGGCCTTTTCCAGTATGTATGAAAAGCCGTCGGCCTCAAACAAAGTTCATTTGATGAGGCGGTTGTTTAATTTACGGATGACAGAAGGCGTATCGACTGCGCAACATCTCAATGAACTCAATACAGTCACAACCCAGTTGAGTTCAGTTGGAATTGAGTTTGATGAAGAAGTACGAGCATTGATACTTTTGTCTTCTGATAAGCCTTTGGCTTATCTAGTTTTATAACTAGATAGACTGTGGTTTTTGTGCAAATTATTCGAGTTCAATCTCGTTTTCGCCCAAATTTTGCCTTGTTTTGTTCCTAAGTAGACTTCGACTCGTTCTAGACAATTTTTAGTAGTTTTTAGTCTATTTTGAATAGAATTACGCTTTTTGTGTCTTTTTATTGTTTCAGGTTAGAAGTGAAGCTTCGGGAGTCAAGGAAAATCAAGAAATAGTGGAAATTGCCATTTTGGAGGTTCTCGCCCCGCGAGTGGATGCTCGCCTCGCGAGTCTGAAGATCAGCTAAGCAGCAACGTCATCAAATCTGTTTCGCCCCGCGAGAACATTCTCGCCTCGCGAATCATGAAGACCTGCAAGACAGAGACCATCACGGCTAAGCCGTGATGAAGGTCACGGCTGTGACAGATTAAGTTTTGAAGTCTCGCCCCGCGAGAGTTTGAAGACCCTGGAAGACAGAGACCATCACGGCCTAGCCGTGATGAAGGTCACGGCTGTGACAGATTGAAGTTGGAAGACTCGCCCCGCGAATACACTCTCGCCTCGCGAGAATCCAAATTGAAAGCGCGCCAAAACTAATGTTCGCCTCGCGAAATAGTGTTCGCCCCGCGAGCGGCCGAGAACCAGAATCCTTATTTATAGGCTGTTTCAGATCAGATCCGAATCCAAGTTTTTCCACTTGTTTAGATCAGTTTAGTTACGAATCCTTGTTTTCTTCTGGAGCTGCGTCTCCCTTTTTCTTATTTTATTTTATTATGGAGATTATGTCGGATTGTTTGTGCGTCGTCACGGGCATGAGGAACTAATCCCCTCGTCCGAGGGATCAATGAAGCCGCCCATGGCGGTATAGTGTTCATGTGATGTATGTCTTTCTCCCCTTCTCTCAATGAATGTTTTCCAATTCTGATTTGATTGCGTTGATCATATGTATTGCGTGATTAACTGGTTAAACGTGTTGAGGCTGAACGGCGATTCGCGTTTTAGAACTTGAATTGGGATCACTAATCGAATATTGCACGACAGTGGGTAGGAGATTAGTGCAACCTTGTAGGGAACACGAATTAATAGAATTCGAGATTAGGATTATGAGACCTAGTAAGTAATTAATCCAATCGTCGAATACGTCCTATTGAGCACGACAGTGGATATAGGAGAAATTGGGGATCCCGGTTGACATTGTAATTGAACTTAGGGAGGAATTCATCATCACTTGGGTACTATACATGATTGGGTAGGTGGATTTGAGACCTTGGATATTTTAATTTCTGATTTTAAAACCTTAGCTTTATTTGATTTGTTATTGAATTGCGATAATAATCTCTCTCTCTCAACCACTTTCCTCACTTGACCAACTTATCGGACTTCTCACGAATTAGTTGAATTGATAGCCCAATCCCTGAGTTCGATCTCGGTAATTTCTTACCGTGTTTATTTTATTACTTGCGACGACCCGGTACACTTGCCGGTGACATCAACAAGTTTTTGGCGCCGTTGCCGGGGATTGGCACAACCAATTTTCCTAATTTTTAGGAAATTTGATTGATTGGTTAAGTTGATTTTATTTTTATTTTTCTGTTATTTCTTTATTATTTCTCTCTACTTCTTTGATTCCACTTGGTCTTGCCGTGTTTTTGTATGCGAGGTACCCTTTCACAAGAGGACCTGCTATTTGATTCGGAGATCACCAAGACTGAGAAGCGCTTAAGGAAGGAAGTCAGAGAAAGAAAGAGGCTTGAAGCGATTAATCTTGAGGACATGGCCGAAGAAAATCCTCCTCCTCCTCGTTACAAGCCTCTCTTTGAGTACGATCTACCCAGCTTGGGTGATTGTGATTCCTCTATTGTGAGGGGCAACCTGAATACAGACTCCTTCAGAGTGGAGGGATGTGTCACATTCCAGATCCGTGAGAATCATTTTGATGGGAGTGGCAAACAGGACCCTCATAGACACATCACTCGCTTCCTTGAAGCTTGTGACTTGCAGAAGACAAGAGGAGTCTCACAAGATGAGTTTCGCTTGCGGCTTTTCCCTCTCTCTCTTAGGGATGTCGCTCGCGATTGGGTTGACAGCTTGGATAGGAACAACATTAGAACTTGGGAGCAAATGGCACAAAAGTTCCTAACCAAATATTTTCCCCCTCAGAAAGCGGCACAAGCAAGAATTGCCGTCACATCCTTCAGGCAGACAGAAGATGAAACCTATAATGAGGCCTGGGAGAGGTACAACGGGCTCCTGAGAAGATGTCCTTCAACTTTCTTTGACCCGGTCTCCAAGGTTCAACATTTCTTTAACGGGTTAAGGGGACGCTATCATATGAATTGTGATGCCGCAGCTGGCGGTTCCTTTTCCTTTTTATCAACCGAGGATGGATGGGCATTATTAGAGAAGATGTCGTACAATGATTACAACCGTGGTAGGGAGACCTCAAGTGGAGTCATTTCTGCAACAATGGAAGCCATTCTAGAGCAAGTTAAATCGTTGAAGATGCAAGTTGCGACGTTGTCAGAGAACAAGAAGGTTAATGCGGTACACGAGGGAATGCCTCCAGGTTGTGATAATTGTAATGGAAATCATGACACTCAGAGCTGTCTGTTCAACTTCTCTCGAGAACATGTAGAATCATGCCACAATTTTTATGACAGTGTGCCCCATAACAACTATCAGAGGAACAGACAGAATGACTACAGTCAGAATCAGAATAGGGGGTATATGAGGAGAGACCATCCGGGTTTCGCTTGGAGTGATACTAATGGTGGTCTAGCCGGTCAACAACATCCTCAACAGAATTGGCAACAACCTCCACAGGGTCTGAGGCCAAACATTGGAATCCAGCAAACAAGAATACTCAAAGAGCTCTTCGGGGCCTAATCGATTTGCAAATAACAGATGGTGGAAGGCAGCCTTGGGAATTGACTTTTGAGAAGATGAATGCGGCAATGGAAAAGATGGTAATCAACACAGAGAAGGTGAATACGAAAGTTGACAAGTTGACAACGCATACAGGGGCGACAATGCACAATCTAGAGATGCAGATAGCTCAGCTCGCAAAGCAACTGAATGAGCGTCCCCCAGGCACTTTCCCAGGTGATACCGAAAACAATCCTAAGAACCATTGCAATGCCATAACAATCAGGAGCGGTAAAGTGTTGGGATCTAACAGGGGTGCAACCAGTTCTCAGGAAGACAAGGCCCCGGAACAACCACATGTTGAGGAAGAGCAACATGAGAAAGAGAAGTTGGCAAGTGACAAGGCACCAGAGCAAGGGGGAAGGCTGAAGCTTGTGGATGAAGAGTTCCGAAAGAAGAAGTGGGTTGAACCCCAAGACCTCCCGCCCTACATGAAGGTACCATATCCTGAAAGATTGAAGAAGCCTCAACAGGATAAGCAGTTCAACAAATTCCTTGATGCCTTCCGCAAACTTCAGATTAACATTCCATTTGCAGAAGCCTTGGAACAGATGCCATCATATGCCCGGTTTATGAAGGAACTTCTCATCAAGAAGCGGAGAATAGTGGATGAGGAAACGGTTGCTTTGACCGAGGAGTGTAGTGCCATTCTTCAAAGAAAACTGCCTCCAAAGTTGAAGGATCCCGGTTCTTTTTCGATACCATGCACCATTGGGGGGATGACTGTAGGGAAGGCATTATGTGATCTAGGGGCAAGCATCAACTTGATGTCCCTCTCTATGATGAAGAGGTTGGGGATCAAAGAAGTCAAGGACACACGGATGTCACTCAAACTCGCCGATCGTTCTATAAAATATCCTTATGGGGTGGTCGAAGACTTGTTAGTAAAGGTGGACAAGCTCATATTTCCGGCGGACTTTGTAGTGCTTGATATGGATGAAGACGCCGAGATCCCTCTCATATTGGGTAGGCCTTTCTTGGCCACTGGGGGTGCCTTGATAGATGTGCGACAAGGGAAGCTCACTCTAAGGGTGCAAGATGATGAGGTAGTCTTCAATCTCTTTGAAGCAATGAAGCACCCTGTTGAGAGGTCAGATGTGTATCGAGTGGATGTGGTGGACTCAACCGTAAGGGCAAAGGCAACCCGAGAAGCCCATGGTTCTTCACTTGCAAAAGTGTCGGTAAAATCCCATGATGATGATAGTGAGAAAAAAGACCCTTTGGGGGACGAGGTCTATCTCGAGTGGTTGAAAGACATGGAAGCCTTACCGAGTTCCCCAAGGGATGAATGTGCAAGGGAAGAGCGCAACAACAAGGGCATGGAAAAAGAGGATAAAGCACCAAAGTTGAAAGGTGGCACAACCATGGTGGTCAATGTAGACAATGAGTTGATCCCCAAAAGGACCATCACGGGGTGGAGAGTTCGTGCTGATTATAGAAGGATGCTGGACTTAAATGAGTTGTCCGGAACAGCATGCGAGCATATGAAAGGGCAAGAGCCTACGAAAAACGGACCGAGGCGGGGGCATGGCAAGCAAGACCTTCCGGATTAACCCTTAGGGGTGACTTGAGTCAGGCTCGGGACGTTAAACAAGCGCTACTTGAGAGGCAACCCAAGCTAGGTATCCTTTGGTATTAGTCTCTGTCATTTTCATTTATATTATTAAAAAAAAAAAAGCTTGATTCGCCACGCGAATCCACAGTGGCCGCGCGAGACAGAAGCCCTGAATCTCAGAGGCTTGCTCACGCTTCTGTCTCGCGTCGCGAGGTATACTACTCGCCTCGCCATTCTGGAAAGTGTGAATAACAATTTTCCAGATTCGCCTCGCGAGTGGTCTCTCGCCTCGCGAATCTGCACTTAAGGTTTTAATTTGCAGGAGTTCTTCCAAGATGCTATGCAACAAAAGGGAGCCCGGGAGAATAATTGGATGAGGAGGCAACCATGGAAACTTGATCAGGGAGCACCCTCTCCTATCCTCTTGTTTTGTTTTTGTTTTTGTTTTTGTTTTTGTTTTTGTTTGTCATTCTTGAATAATTTGAGAAGATCAAGAGTTTTTGTATGAATGTGTGTCGGCAAGCTTGTTGGATCTTGATTAAATTGAGCATAGATTGATTGCATGAATTATTTTGACCATCGATGATTTCCCCCTAGGTTCTGAAAATAGAAAAGTTGATCCCCATGTGAAAAATTGAAAATTGAACTTTGAGAATTTTATTGTAATTACTTGATTTATGATAAGTTTGGGGTGAGGGGGTGCACACACTAGGAATTGTATCTCGGTCAAATAATTTGCAAAAATGTCCAGGTGAGGATTTGAGCCTCCAACTTTGTTTTTGATTGTGTGAATCACTATTAAGTTGCACTTTCCCGAATTTGCTTGAATCTCTTCATGGTTTGCATGTTTATATGCTGCATCAAATGATTTAGGCAATTTTCTTTGAATAACTACTTGGCCTAAAAAGAACCAACCCGAAGGCATGTTCCCTAGTTAACCACATTGAGCCTAATTAGCCTATTGTTTCTTGATGACCCTATATTACAAGCCAAAATCTGAAAAACCATGTTAACCCAATCTTAGGATTAGGAGAGCATGGACACTTAGCAAGAGAATGGTTGTGAGGAACTAAGTTTGGGGTGGCTACAAGGTGATATGTCATTTTGGGTTGAGAAAAAGAAAAATAAAGGTTGGAACCCAAGGCAATAAAAAAAAAATTGCCAAAAGAAAAGGGGCAAAACAGAAAAAAAAAATTAGCAAGGAAAAGGTTGTAGTCACCCGAGGCACAAAGAAAAATGGAAAAAGGAATTTGAGTGGAAAATGTGTCTAATGCTCATGCTCTCTTAGTTCCTAGGGACTTAAGACTAGGATCCTTAAATATCCTACCCTCAGCTAGGCCCCATTACAACCTTTAAAAGACCTTCTAATGTTGCTTGCATGTTTTCGTGGGAACTATTTTTGAGATGAAAATCAAATTCATGGGAAGTGCTCTTGATATGTGAAATTGAGTGAAAAGTTGATAGCCTAGACAAATTTGAGCGAATGAGTGAAAATTTACATACCCTTGTGAGGAAGACGATTGTTTGAAATTGGTGATCTTCCTTTTGTGTGTGACTCTGATCCTCAACTTAGATTAATGATTGCATGAATGATGAAGTTCTCAATTGTTTTAAGTAAATGAATGTGGGGATTACGTTGATGTAGGGGGGAAATCATTGGAGAAAAACTGTTTTGTTATGATTGCATGAAATTTGTGCGAAATCGATTGAATCCCTTAAGTTTGCCAAGTCTTGAGTCCTTTTTGAGTTTTAGCTTGCTTGGGGACAAGCAAGGTTTAAGTTTGGGGTGTTTTGATAAGCCTTTGGCTTATCTAGTTTTATAACTAGATGGACTGTGGTTTTTGTGCAAATTATTCGAGTTCAATCTCGTTTTCGCCCAAATTTTGCCTTGTTTTGTTCCTAAGTAGACTTTGACTCGTTCTAGGCAATTTTTAGTAGTTTTTAGTCTATTTTGAATAGAATTACGCTTTTTGTGTCTTTTTATTGTTTTAGGTTAGAAGTGAAGCTTCGGGAGTCAAGGAAAATCAAGAAATCTTTGAAATTGCAATTCTTGAGGATCTCGACCCTCGAGTGGATGCTCGCCTCGCGAGTCTGAAGATCAGCTAAGCAACAACGTCATCAAATCTGTTTCGCCCCGCGAGAACATTCTCGCCTCGCGAATCATGAAGACCTGCAAGACAGAGACCATCATGGCTAAGCCGTGATGAAGGTCACGACTGTGACAGATTAAGTTTTGAAGTCTCGCCCCGCGAGAGTTTGAAGACCCTGGAAGACAGAGACCATCACGGCCTAGCCGTGATGAAGGTCACGGCTGTGACAGATTGAAGTTGGAAGACTCGCCCCGCGAATACACTCTCGCCTCGCGAGAATCCAAATTGAAAGCGCGCCAAAACTAATGTTCGCCTCGTGAAATAGTGTTCGTCCCGCGAGCGGCCGAGAACCAGAATCCTTATTTATAGGCTGTTTCAGATCAGATCCGAATCCAAGTTTTTCCACTTGTTTAGATCAGTTTAGTTACGAATCCTTGTTTTCTTCTGGAGCTGTGTCTCCCTTTTTCTTATTTTATTTTATTATGGAGATTATGTCGGATTGTTTGTGCGTCGTCACGGGCATGAGGAACTAATCCCCTCGTCCGAGGGATCAATGAAGCCACCCATGGCGGTATAGTGTTCATGTGATGTATGTCTTTCTCCCCTTCTCTCAATGAATGTTTTCCAATTCTGATTTGATTGCGTGGATCATATGTATTGTGTGATTAACTGGTTAAACGTGTTGAGGCTGAACGGCGATTCGCGTTTTAGAACTTGAATTGGGATCACTAATCGAATATTGCACGACAGTGGGTAGGAGATTAGTGCAACCTTGTAGGGAACACGAATTAATAGAATTCGAGATTAGGATTATGAGACCTAGTAAGTAATTAATCCAATCGTCGAATACGTCCTATTGAGCACGGCAATGGTGGATATAGGAGAAATTGGGGGTCCCGTTGACATTGTAATTGAACTTAGGGAGGAATTCATCATCACTTGGGTACTATACATGATTGGGTAGGTGGATTTGAGACCTTGGATATTTTAATTTCTGATTTTAAAACCTTAGCTTTATTTGATTTGTTATTGAATTGCGATAATAATCTCTCTCTCTCAACCACTTTCCTCACTTGACCAACTTATCGGACTTCTCACGAATTAGTTGAATTGGTAGCCCAATCCCTGAGTTCGACCTCGGTAATTTCTTACCGTGTTTATTTTATTACTTGCCGTCCCAGTACACTTGCTCTATGACATCAACATCTTCCCTACCAGAAAGCTGGAATGCTACTGTCACGGATGTGAGTAGCTCATCGGAAAGCAAAAAGTTGAAATTTAATGATGTTCATGATCTGGTTCTCGGTGAAGAGATCCGACGGAGAGAGTCGGGTGAATCGTCAGCCTTTTCAGTGTTGCACATAGAGTCAAGAGGAAGAAATTCAACCAGAGGAAATGGACGCGATAAATCGAGGGACAGGAGGTCCAAGTCCATAAATCACCATAGTTCCAATAGCTCGAAGAATGTCGAGTGTTGGAATTATGGAAAGACCGGGCACTACAAAAATCAGTGCAAGAGCGCATCGAAGAATCATGAGGTGAAGGCAGAGGCAAATGTTACCTCCACGTCAGGAGAAGATGATGCATTGATATGCTCTTTGGAGAGCAAGGAAGAGTCTTGGGTGTTAGACTCTGGAGCATCCTTTCATGCCACTTCGCAGAAATAATTCTTTGAGGATTATGTTCCCGGAAACCTTGGTAAAGTTTACCTTGGTAACAATCAATCTTGTGAGATTGTGGGTAAAGGTGTAGTGAAGATTAAGTTGAACGGGTTTGTATGGGAATTGAAAAATGTCAGACATGTTCCTGACCTGACGAAGAACTTAATCTCAGTAGGCTAGTTGGTCAGTGATGGCTACACAACAATCTTCCATGGTGATCAATGGAAGATTTCAAAGGGTGAAATGACGATTGCTCGCGGTAAAAGAGTGGTACTCTTTACAAGACAGTAGGAGCATGTCATTTGATTGCAGTTGCAACAAATGAAAATTCCAATCTATGACATCAGAGACTGGGCCATATGAGTTAGAAAGGGATGAAGATCATGCACTCAAAGGGCAAACTACTAGGTCTTCGGTCAGTAGAAATTGACCTGTGTGAGGACTGTATACTTGGAAGAACCTCAAAGAAGGAGAGACTCGAGCTGGTTCACTCTGATGTTTGGGGTCCAACTACCGTCTCATCGAGGCTTTTAAGATGTGGAAAGCCAGAGTCGAAAATGAGACAGGGTTGAAGATCAAAAAGCTCAGAACCGACAATGGTGGTGAATATGAAGACACCAGATTCAAGAAGTTTTGCTTTGAGCATGGGATCAGAATTGAGAGAACCGTGCCGGGTACGCCTCAATACAACGGTGTAGCTGAGCGTATGAACCGAATGTTGACTGAAAGAGCCAGAAGCTTGCATGTGCAGTCAGGTTTATCGAAGCAGTTCTGGGAAGAAGCAGTCAACACAGCAGCTTACTTGATCAACCGAGGTCCATCGGTACCATTGGAATAGAAAATACCATAAGAGGTATGGAGCAGAAAAGAGGTGAACCTCAAACATCTTAGAGTTTTTGGTTATGTAGCATATGTGCATATCAGTGGTCGGAATAAGCTTGATCCGAAATCGAAGAAGTGCACTTTCATCGGTTATGGTGAAGATGAATTTGGCTACCGCCTTTGGGATGATGAAAACAAAAAGATGATCCGTAGTAGAGATGTTATCTTCAACGAAAGAGTGATGTACAAGGACAGACATATCACAGATACCAGCAACTCGTAGCGAGTGGGCCTGTGTATGCAGAGGTGGACGATATCCTAGAAAGTCCTGTAGTTGATAATTCTCAGTTAGAGGAATCAACTGAACAAGATAGCGAGCAGCAGTCTGACACACCAATGCCTCCTACCCCGACCCCTACATTGAGAAGGTCTTCTCGATCTCATGTGCCTAACAGGAGATACATGAATTATATGTTGTTGGATCGATGGAGGGGAGCCCGAAAACTATGAGGAAGCATGTCGGGCGCGAGATGCTAGCAAGTGGGAGCTTGCCATGAAAGACGAGATGAAGTCTTTGATCTCCAATCAGACATGGGAACTAGTCGAGTTACCCATGGGAAAGAAGGCACTTCACAACAAATGGGTGTATCGAGTGAAGGAGGAGCATGATGGCTCCTAGAGATACAAAGCTCGGCTAGTTGTCAAAGGATTCCAGCAGAAGGAAGGAGTCGACTACACTGAAATTTTTGCTCCAGTTGTGAAGCTCAATACTACCAGGTCTGTGTTAAGTATTGTAGCTAGCCAAGAGCTCTATCTTGAGCAGTTGGACGTGAAGACCACATTTCTTCACGGAGACTTAGACGAGGAGATATATATGCACCAACCAGAAGGTTTTTCAGAAAAAAAGGGAAGGAGAATATGGTGTGTAGATTGAAGAAGAGCTTGTATGGCCTGAAACAAGCCCCAAGACAGTGGTACATACAGTTTGACGGCTTCATGCACAAGGAAGGTTTCCAGAAATGCAATGC
Organism: Sophora flavescens; assembly: GCA_030762895.1. NCBI lineage: Eukaryota > Viridiplantae > Streptophyta > Magnoliopsida > Fabales > Fabaceae > Sophora > Sophora flavescens. The sequence goes on from CM061065.1 coordinate 117,984,325, forward strand.
CGACCACTGTTGTTACTTCAAGAGATATAAGTACAGTTATATCATTCTGCTACTTTATGTCGATGATATGTTAGTAGCTGGTTCGGATATGGACGAGATCGGAAACTTGAAGATGTAGCTGTCAAAAGAATTTGACATGAAGGACTTGGGTCCAGCAAAGAAGATCCTTGGAATGCAAATCACGAGAGATAAGCAAAGAGGAATTTTGCAGTTATCTCAGGCAGAGTACATCAACCGTGTTTTGCAAAGATTCAACATGGGCGACATCAAGCTGGTAAGCACACCTTTGGCTAGTCATTTTCAATTATCCAAGGACCAGTCTCCTCAGACAGAGGAAGAAATAGAGTTTATGGATAAGATTCCATATGCTTCAACCATTGGAAGTTTGATGTACGCGATGGTCTATACAAGGCCAGACATTGGTCATGCAGTGGGAGTTGTTAGCAGGTTTATGTCAAATCCAGGTAAAGCTCATTGGGAAAGCAGTTAAGTGGATTTTGAGGTATCTATGAGGCACCACAAAGAAGTGTAGGTACTTTGGTAAAGGAGAATTAAAAGTACAAGGATATGTAGATGCGGACTTTGGAGGTGAAGTCGATCACCGAAGAAGTACCACCGGCTACATATTCACTGTTGGAACAACATCTGTTAGTTGGATGTCGCAGGTACAAAAGATTGTTGCTTTATCCACTACAGAAGCTGAATATGTAGCTGTAACAGAAGCCAATAAAGAATTGATATGGCTTCAAGGATTGTTGACAGAGTTGGGATTCCTCCAGGAGAAAAGTGTTTTGCATATTGATAGTCAAAGTGTGATACATCTGGCAAAGAATTCAGCATTCCATTCCAGAACAAAGCATATTGATCTTCGTTATCACTTTATCAGATCTCTGCTTGAGGATAAGGTGCTAACATTGAAGAAGATTCAAGCAAGTAAGAATCCAGCAGACATGTTAACAAAGGTGGTGACCATTGACAAATTTAAGTTGTGCTCAACTTCAGTTGGCCTGCTAGAATAACAAACCAGGGAAGGCTGCTGTATTGATCGAGGTGTGAAGACAGATTGAAATCAGTCTTCAAGTGGGAGATTGTTGACAATTTAAATGAGGTTGCAATAGTTATGGAACTATTATAAGTTTTTTGTTGAAGAAAGATAGGAAGTGCAGCTTGATTTGGTTGTCAAAAACGTGTGGTAAAAAGGAGAACTTTTTCTCCTATAAATACCATCATTTGTCAGAGAGAAAAGCAATCCCAACAAGAGAGAGAATAACCAGAGAGAGAAAAAACTTAGAAATAAAAGCTTTATTTTTATGGGTGTAATTGGGTTGTGCATTGTGAGTGTTTTGTAAACACTTTGTATATTTCTCTTTTGAGTAAAATATCTGCAGCAGCCCGGAGACGTAGGCATTATTGGCCGAACTCCGTTATCAATTTTGTGTGTTATTATTCCACATTTATTTCATTTTTCCAAAAATCTGATTTAGGAAAATTGCGTATTTTTCCCAACATTATTTGCCTTAATGTCTCCCCTACACAGTCCAATGGCATATACTTTGTCACTATTTTGGCCATATGAGAGGTTGTAGAAACCGTAGTTGATGATTTCAGTGTTGGAAGTGAGGGCAGATAAAAGGGTGTTGAGGTTGGTGTGATAGGTGCTATTGGCTGTGTAGTTACCTCTATATCGTTTATTGGGTTGTAATACTTTACAGAAATTGGCTGAGAGCTGGCTTGAGATACAAAAATGATCATGACAAGGAGTCAACAAAGAAAGGAAAGTGGTCTTAAAGAAAGAACAGTCATTATGGTTGTCGCGGGGAATATAACTAACAAATGAGGAATGGAAGATTGATTTTTTTATTTTTTAGTTTCTTTGTGATGGGAAGATTCAAAGCCATAGATATGAACGAACCTGTGGCTGAGGATGGAGTCAATCCAAACTGGAGAAACTAATCCCTCAAGATATCGAATAACATTGAAGGACTGATTTCTCTTAACCAGATTTTTTCGGACGCAAAAGACAGGGATCGAACCCGACCATTTGCTCAAGGGGACTGAACGCGTTAACACTCGGACAAACACTACTTCTCAATGCATTAAAACAATCGTAAATATTAGGGAAATTTTAAACAATATAAAATAAGTTTAAACGCGTGAGGGAGTCACGAAAAGCCATCGAGTTGGATTGAGGTAGGTTCCTTCAGCTCCAAAAATACTTCATCATAATGGTGCAGCCACAGAAACTTGTGCGTCTGGGAACCATGCTTTCATCAACATAGCTTTCCTAGCATCATTTGACACAACAACAATTTTGAATCTTGCAGGCCATTGTGATGCCCCAAACCCTGTAATTCTCTTTTTGGGAGTTTTTAAGGGTGGATCTGGTTTTCTTTGTTCTAATTTAATTCTAGTTGTTCCAATTTGTTTATCTGTAATATCTATATAATATGTTTGTTGTTATTTATTAAGAAAATTTTCTATTGAAGCAATATTCTTATGCACGCAACTCAGAATAATGTTGGCAGTAGGGAACTAAGAGCAAGGGATGATATCAAAATCACATTTTATATAGTTTTTGCATACAATTTGATTTGTAGTTGTGGAAAGATCAATTTATGTAGTTTATAAATCTATAAGCCACTAAAATCTGTATTTTATTTTAAATAACCCAAGAGGTTGGTCTAGTGGAGCATGACAGGTCTCGTATCTGACAGGTTGCAGGTTCGAGCCCCCACCCTAAAATATTTGTTACAAAAAAAAATATTTATTTTAAATATTGTGTTAGTGTGAGATGACGGTATTTTCCCGTTCTCTTGTAAAATAGAGTTACGATTTTGTTTAATTCAATTCGGGCTTGACAATCGTTGCATTTATAGAATTGCAATGTATTAGAGTAAATTAATGGCTGAAGTTTTTATGTGGTTCAGTGGTTGAACTCAAATAACAATGAAATCATCACAAATGTATCCAAAGTTTTTCATAGTAATGCCTCCTGTGATAACATTTTTGTTTCTCAGTGTCAGTTCTATTGCTAAAATCTAGCAAGGAGCCTTCTCAGTGATTGATGCCTCATTTATTGATTTTACTGAATAATATACTTCTGATTGGTTATTTGATAAACCTCGAGTATGAAAAAAATATGCAGGCATTGGAAGATTGAGAGAGTTGTAGTTAATCATGACAACAACTGAAGCCATGGTTGGTCTGTCAGCTACATTTTCTGGAACACAGAGCAATCCAATATGAATGCATCTCATTATTTAATTTCTTGAATCATCACTAGAGTTGAATCTACAATATATGAGGTTGTTCCTTCCTTCCAGTTTCTCCATGCCTACAAGAATTTAGACCATTGAACAAAAACAAAAAAAAAACAAATATGTTATGTGGACTCGAACAGAACCTCCTGGTATTCATCGAGCATTCCTGGTACAGCGGCCAAACCACCTCCAGGATGGGTAAAAAGGAAGTGAAAACAATGGTTCCTGTATCTGTTTTGAAAAAACAGAAGAGGAATGAAGTGCGGGCTTTTTTAATGATGCTTGAGCCATTCGTGATACTATTAGTACCTTTATTCATTGCTTGCAGTGTAGTGAAAGGTTCCTCAATTTATCCAGTTAAGTATGAATTTTTAATTTTTCCAGTCCCACAATTTATTGAGATGAAGTTTTGAATTATGGAAAAAAATTGTTATGTGGACTCTTCTAAGATCAAGAAGATTAGTGCTTAAAGATCCCTGACTTACAAAACTTATTAGATGTTCTACATACTCTCCACCACGGATGTCACCATTTTCCCAGTCCGCTTACTATCTCAAGAAGTAGTACACCAAAACTAAAGACATTTGATTTCACTGATGTAACACCTCTCTTTATATTACATTGACACACAGTAATTAAACGCATTTAATTCCTGTATAGGTATCCAGTACAAATGAAAATATATCCTGTATATATATTTATAAATACATATACCTAGAGTTTTTATACAAGGTACTCATTACATAACCGTAAACCAAAAGAAAAAGATTTATATTATATGTACATAAGACATGTCTCCGGGCATCTATCTTCTAATACAAAATACATAAACATCCATATTTCAAAAAGCAAAAAGAACATCTTTAAACTTTCGCAAGTCAAAAGCCTTTCTAATCCTTCTTCATCTCTTGAGATGAACTTGCAGCAGAACCTGAACACACCACTATAATGAGAATAAATCTAAAGGAAATCATAACACAAGTGTTACAGTAAATGGTATGTCCAGCCGGTAAACCGGAAAATCCCTTCTTTAACTTTACAATCATAAAACTAAATCATTTTCATACATATAAAGATACATCATCCATACAAAAATATAATAAGACTTTCATACATAATTGATAACACAATACTCAACTTTAGAGACCTTAAAAGAAACCTTATACATAAATGGGTACGTGAGCTCACTACCTAGCAGGGCGTCCCACTGCCTTACCTCATTAACTTCTATTAATACATCAATAAATGGACTATACTTGATCAACATCAAGGAAACAATTCAAAATAAGAAATTTCTAGTTCAAGCATTTTATCAAACACCTTATGTGTTATGTTTTTGGTTGCAACTAACCAAAACCCACTTAGGGTTTCCAATCTTACATATCATCCATACAACCAACCAAAACTCACATATGGTGGTTCAATATTACATATTATTAAGAAATAAAAGACAATAAAGAAGAAGGGTTTAGTTGTTATGAGTTCCTTACCTTATAGTTCTTATTCTTCCTCTAAACTCTCCTAATTCTTCCTCTTTGATTCCTACTCCAACTTTTGAATCCTTCTTGTAATAGTTTTTCCCCCTTGACTAACTTTGATTCTTGTAATTTCTAGGTAGAAGGAAGTTTAGGATGCTTCCTTAAGGGTTTTTTCGCACAAATCCGGTGTTCTAACCCTAGGAGAAGTGTTTTCCAGCATCAAACTCGACCAAGAGGGGTCCTTTTATATTATTAGCCAGATATAATCGATTATGAGGCTATCATAATCGATTATTTCACCTTTTATGCTACTCTATATAATCGATTACGAGGTCTCAGATTCGGTTCTTTCAGTTCCAGACAGCAAATAATCGATTATTTACTGGTTTATAATCGATTATACCTATTTTGAACTTCAGGAATTCACTCCAGAAAGCTAATAATCGATTATAAAGGCCTCTATAATCGATTACTTAGATAAAAACATTAGAATAACATCAAAATTGATGGTTTAAACGGATTGAAAGGTTCAGAGGACTTCTAAACCCGTTATTTAGGTTGTTAACCATTATATTCTAACATAAAAGGGTTCACACACAATTCAAAGTTGAATTCATAGAATAAAAGTTTAGAAACATCGGGGTGTTCTCAAGGAGACCCTCTCTCCCCCCTCCTTTTTTGCTTAGCAGAGGAAGTTCTTAGCAGAGGAATATCTAAGCTTATGGAGTCTGGAAGGTTGTTTCCCATGTCCAGTCCAAGAGGTTATGTTACACCAAGTCATATTCTTTATGAAGATGACTTCATGGTCTTCTGTAAGGGACCAAAGGCTAATATTAGGAACCTTATGCACCTTTTTGAGGTGTATGGTCAGGCTTCAGGGCAAATTCTGACCCTTGACGAGTGTAAATTCTATGCAGGTTCAATGTCTCCTAGAAGGGTAGCTGAAATGAGCTCTTATCTTGGTTTTTTAGCAGGTTCCTTTCCTTTCACCTACCTTGGGGTCCCTTTATTTAAAGGCAAACCGAAAGCAGTTTACCTTCAACCTATCATAGATAAAATCAAATGCAAACTTTCCTCTTGGAAAGGCTCACTTCTCTCAATTATGGGTAGAGTGCAACTTATTAACTCTGTGATCCAAGGTATGCTAGTTTACAGTTTTCACATCTACATGTGGCCTGTTCCTTTGCTAAAACAATTGGATGGTTGGATCAAGAACTTTGTTTGGTCAGGGGACATTCACAAAAGAAAGCATGTTACAGTGGCATGGAAGTCAGTTTGTTCTTCTGTTTCAGATGGTGGCCTTGCCATCAGGTCTATCAGAGCTATAAATGAAGCCTCTATGCTGAAACTAAGTTGGGATCTGCTCACTTCTTCTGAGCAGTGGTCTAGGTTTCTCAAAGCTAGATTTCTCAATAACTACAAACCTATAGTTCATCATGTTAGCTCTTCTATTTGGCCTACTTTAAGGAAGTGGTATAATGTTGTTTTAAACAACTCTTCTTGGTTAATTGGTGATGGCAAGTCTGTTAATTTATAGACAGACAAATGGTTGGATGAGCCTTTGGTTTCTACAATGAATATCCATGAACATTGGCAGCATTCCTTGCTTGCATTGGTCAAAGACTTTCTGGTGGACAGATGTTGGAACATTCCTGATTGTTTACAAGCACATTTTCCCAATGTGGTTGACAGTATTCATCAAATCCGTATTCCTGTTGAGGATTGTGAAGACAGAATGGTGTGGAACAATTCAGTAAATGGAAAGCTTTCCTTCAAAGAAGCTTTTCTATTCTTAAATCCTGTTAGAAACTCAGTTTCTAAGTTCAAACAAATCTGGTCCAAAACCATTCCTCCTGTAAGGTCCTTTCTGGTTTGGAGAATTTTTCATCACAAGATGCCAACTAATGAGCACATAAGGTTGAGAGGCATCTCAATGGCTTCCATGTGTAGTTTATGTGGGCTTGAGGAAGAATCAACATCTCATCTTTTTCTATCCTTCTGTTATGCTCAGTCACTGTGGAACTGGTTGGTGTCTAAGCTGGCTTTCTCTATAGATTCCTCTTCTTTTGAATCTTTGGTTGCTTTCTATAACAAAAGTTATAGTTCTCAGTTGAAGGATGTGATCATGGCTGCTATTATCAATATTATATGGGTAGTTTGGTTTGCTAGGAATCAATACAGATTCCATAACAAGAATATCAGTCTGGCTTATGCTAAAACTATGGTTTCTTCTGCTGTTTCACTTTCGGGTAAGTTATCACTTGGCACAATGTTCAATTCAATTGAGGAGTTTGCCATTCTAAAAAACTTCAGGATTGATGGTCATCTTTGCAGGGCTCCAAGAATAAAAAGAAGTAGTCTGGTGGTCTCCTCCTTGCAATTGGATTAAATGCAATGTTGATGGAGCTACTCATGGCTGTCCAGGAATTTCAACTTGTGGGGGTATTTTCAGAGGCTATAACTCAGCTGCTCTTGGAAGTTTCTCATGTAACTTAGGCTGTGCAACCTCTCTTTTTGCTAAGCTCTTTGGTGTTATTCCTGCCATAGAGATTGCTAACAGTAGAGGTTGGTTAAAGCTTTGGATGGATATGGATTCGATGCTAATGGTTAGTGCTTTTAACAATATGGAAATTATCCCTTGGAGGATGCTTTCTAGATGGAAAACTGTTTACATATAGCTAAAGGCCTCACTCTCCAAGCCACTCACATTTATAGGGAAGGCGATGCTTGTGCGGATAAATTGGTAAATTATGGAATTCATCATCCAGGATTCATTTGGTGGGACACAATCCCTCATTTTATTAGTGATGAGTTTTGTCGGAATAGGCTAGGCTTGCCTAGCTATAGGTCTTCTTAGTTTTTTTTATTTCCCATGGGTTTTGGCTAAACGTCCCCCCATGCTTCTTTTGTTCTTTGTATTCTTTTGATTCATCAATAAATGTGTAGCATGCGGCAAAGATTAATGAATTTGGCGGTGCCAACATAGTTGGGATGGACTTTTTCATAGTGATGCTTTGCATGCTACTTATATATAAAAAAAAACAAATCTATGAATACCACCACAAATTGGTCTAAGTATGGCCTAAAAATTTGATTCATATAATCCATAAATACTGCAGGCGCATTAGTTAGCCCAAAGGGCATAACTACATACTCATAATGACCATACCGAGTCCTAAAGGCAGTTTTGGGGATATCTTCATCCTTGACTCGGATTTGATGGTACTCTGACCTTAGATCTATTTTAGAAAAAATTGCAGCTGCCCTTAACTGGTCAAGAAGGTCATCTACTCTAGGTAATGGGTATTTATTTTTAATGGTAACCTTGTTATAAGTTGCTTATAATCTATTCACAACCGCATACTTCCATCCTTTTTCTTTACCAAGAGAACAGGCACTCTCCAAGTGGACATGCTAGGTCTAATAAATCATTTCTTTAAAAGTTCTTCCACTTGCTTTTTAACTTCACTCAACTCTATGGGGACATCCTATAAGGAGCTACAATTATAGGTCTCTTCCCAGGAACAAGGTCTATAGAGAACTCAATTTCCCTTTTTGGAGGCAAACTGGGCACATCCTTGGGAAAGACGTCTTCATACTCATTTACTACCGGGATAACAGTCAATTTAGACTTAACCTCTGAATTTATGGAAAACAGTAAATAAAAACTTGCTCCCCATTTACTAGGCACTGGTTTACTTGAGCTCCTGTCACAAACATAGAAAAACTTGAAGACTCATCTTTACAAGTAGGGGGCATAAAGGTGATGGACTTGGTGAGGCAGTTCATTACAACATGATATGTTTTGATAACCAATCCATACCTAGAATAAGGTCAAGATCTATCAGAAGCAAACAGATAAGATCAATGTGAAAAAGTGTATTTTGATAGTAAACAGGACAATTTAAACATACCTCAGAAGTGTAAAGTATCATTTTGGGCTGGAGTGGCGACTCTTAAGTCATAAGACAATTGAGAGATAGGAAGTCTAACATTTTTCACACATTGATATGAAATAAAGGAATGAGTTGCTCAGAATCAAAAATAATATTAACCAGAACATCCATTATCCTACCCATACTTCATATCAAATCAGAAGACTTTGCCACTTTAGCACTAGAAAGAGTAAAAACCATTCCCTTAGCTTGTGGTATTTGAGAAAATGGAGCCTTATCCTGAAACTGTGGGCATTGGATAGAATAATGACCTGGTGCTCCATATTTAAAGAAAAATTCTATCCCTTCAAGCATGGACGACCTCCATGAAACTTCCCTCAATTTGAACAATTTTCCTTCTCAGTTGGAAGTTGATTTTGAACTCTCTTCCCTTTACCAACATCTACTTGGTGTCTGAAATTCCTATACCTTCCCACATCATCCCGTTTTATCTTCTCAGACTTGTTATGTCCTTCCCCGCTTCTCCACTGCAGAAAGAAAAAGGTTCTGCTCAACAATTCTGCATTTATTTACTAAAGTGGAATACTCCCTAAGTTCCATAGCTCCCACTGCACTACGGATTTCAGACCTTAAACCTTGTTCAAATTTAATTGCTTTCCATTCACCCTCTGGATCATGATGCAGATATTGAGAATATTTAGCAAGTTCCTCAAACTTGTCCACATACTCACCCACCATCATATTACCTTGTAGCAATTGTAAAAATTTTGTTTCTCTTTGCACCCGAACACTATGAGGGGAAATGCATGTTTGATGAGTGTGATTTCACCTTATATTTCATTGACATTTTGCATACATTTTCATATAGCTTAGGCATATTTAATTTGATATTTGTTAGTTTTTACCTTGGAAGCGGGTAAGGCGGTTTTGTGGTGTTATTGAGCGGGAATTGAAGATTAAAATGCTCAAGATTAGCCAGGATGGAGCTTGCATGAAGATAGGGCTTGAAAAGTAAAGAAAATGAGCCAAACAGAGCCCATCACGGCCATGATCGAGTAGAGCTAAAAATAAAGAATGGAAAAGTCGAAGCTGGTCACAGTCAGGCCGTGATGCCCATCACGGCCGTGACATGTCACCGAACCGGACCCTCACGAGTGCGGGCGATCACGGCCTAGCCGTGATGGTGGTCATGGCCGTGACAGACCAACCATTGAAGCAACCTCCAATGTAGAGTCCATCACGGCCTGGCCGTGATGTCCATCACGGTCGTGACGCGTAATATTTGGATCTGTAAAAACTGATTTGATCTGAATTTGTGTTTGATTGGGATTCAAATTACCCTAATCTATAAATAAGGCAATTAGGCAGAGAATTTGGGAGACTTCTGCTACACTTAGGCAAAATTAGGATTCTCTTCTTCTTCTCCTCTCTTATTTTATTTCATGTTTTTGTTAACCAAGCTTGTCATCACCATGACAATGCTTGAGTAGTAGTTTTATTTCTAGGTATTGCGTTTATGCCCAAGATCTGATTTATGTTATGAATTGATGTTTTCCTTTTGTTAATTTCGATTTCGCTTTCGATTTGATTTCTATCGCATGAATTACTTGTGAATCTGGTGCGCACTTATTTGCATGTCATAGATACTCTAAGGAGGAACCTAGCGGTGAACTTAGGTATCGGATCTATAGAATCAGACTTAGGACTTAAATCACGAAAGTTAGAAGCGGTCCTTCGAGGGTTCATGAATTGTCACAAAACTTAAAGGGTTCAATCTAAATTCAACTACCACGAGAGTAGGGGTTGGTTTAATTGGGCACGGTTTTTGTAACCCGAGAGGGAGCATTAACTTATATAGGATAAATTTGCCTTCAAAGCAATTTTGATAATTAACAAGGGGTAGTCAATTTAGTAACATAAACAATCTTGTTGGTAACCCAATTCCTAGGAATCTCTTTAGATTTGAAAAACCCCTATTTGAATTACTTTCTGTTCTAATTGATTTCATATTTTAAATTTGATTGTTACTTGATTCCCATTTCAAAAATCAAATCTTTTCATAATCCCTTTTCATATATAGTCCAGTTTAATCGATTCAATAATTAGTTGTTATTTGAGATCACGGTCTCCGTGGGATCGATCTTTTTATTACTTGGCGACGAATCCGATACACTTGCCGGAATCCACGTACATCAAGTTTTTGGCGCCGTTGCCAGGGACTGTGCTTTCTCGAATATCAATTTAATTTTTAAATTGATTTTTCTGGACTTTTTCGTTTTAATTGTTTTCCTCTAAAAAAAGAATTAAAAATAAAATAAAATAAATCCTTTTTTCATTTATCTCTTTTCTTCCTAGAGTATCTATCTCTGTGTCTCTTTTATGCAAAGATCCCTAAGTCTTGGAAACCTTATTGAAGTTGACCCCGAAATTGAAAGGACCTTTCATAGACGTAGGAGACTACAAAGAGAGAGAGAGGTTGATTCCCATTCCACTCATGGCGAATCTACCGGATACAAAACCACTGAAGGACTACGCAGCCCCAAATGCGAGGGGTTTGCGAACTGGGATTGCTAGGCTAGAAATCGAGGCAGAGAACTACACTATACCGCCTATGCTAATCAGCATGATTATGCAACATCAATTTGGAGGACTGCCCTCGGAGGACCCGACTGATCATGTGGAGACATTCTTGGAGTTCACCGATGCAATAAGGATTCAAGGTGCCCCGATTGATGCTATTCACTTGAGGTTGTTCCCCTCCTCTCTTACTGGAAAGGCAAAAGCTTGGCTGAAGCAAGTGCCCGCTAATACATTGTCAACTTGGGACCAACTGGAGCAGGCATTCTTGGAGAAATTCTTCCCTCCATTCAAGACTGTCTACCTACGAACTCAGATCATCGGATTCTTCCAAAAGGATGGAGAATGCTTATCCGAAGCTTGGGATCGCTACAAGGGATTGCTAGAGTCTTGCCCACATCATGGACTCGAGAGGTGGCTATTAGTGCATACCTTCTACAACGGATTGGATTACTCTTCGAAGGTGTCACTTGACTCAGCAGTGGTGGAGCCTCTATGAACAGACCCCTGACCGAAGCATTCAATATCATTGAAAACGTAGCTACCAACTACCACCAATGGGGTACGGAAAGAGGTAATAACCTGAAAAAGATTTCGGGGGGTAAGTTTGAAATGAATAGCACTGATCTCATTATGTCTAAAATTGACTCATTGAATAAACACTTTGATCAGCTTGAAAAGGCTAATGTGAGTTCAATAGGTGCTACTAACATTGTTTGTGAGATTTGTGGAATGCAGGGACATGACATAATGGAGTACCCACGTGGTGTTGCTCCTGGATCCGGCGCTTCGAGGGAACAAGTGAACTCTTGTCACAACTTCTCCGACACGAACCCGAAGTTGCCAAACTATGTTCCCCCAAATTCTTACAACTAAGGAAGGAAGAACATCCCTTACCTCTCCTACGGGAACTATAACAACACGCTGAACCATGAATTCCAAGAAGGCCAAGGTAATAGGAAACCCACATCAGGGTATCCTCAGGTACAAAAGTCTAAACTTGAGTCTCTTTTGGAAAGTTTTGTTGAAACTCAAACAAAACAAAATGAAGAGTTTAGGCAACAAGGTAAGGCAGTCAACGAAGCAATAAAAGAGTTAGCATCCAAGGTAGATAACCTAGCCATCCATAATAAGATGTTAGAAAATCATATTGCCCAACAATCTAGTACATATACCAGAACTATGGGTACATTCCCAGGGACAACCGAAGTTAATCCCAATAAGCACCTGTAATGCTATATACTTAAGGGATGATAAGCTGGGGGTAGTTGAGAAGGATGTGGAATGTGAGGAGGACATGAGCGAAGATGAAAAGGTAGAGCCAAAGTATGTCCCTCCACCACCTTACCAACCCCCAATTCCTTTCCCACAAAGGTTGGTCAAGAGAAAGCAAGTAGAAATAGAAACTAAGAGCTTAATTGAGGAGCATAATGCCATGATAAAAACTAATATGCCTCCTAAACTAAAAGATCCAGGAATTTTCTCTATTGCTTGCTCAATTGGAGAGGTGAAAATAGACCAAGCCTTATGTGACTTGGGCTAGTGCGAGTTTGATGCCGCTTACTATCTTCGAGAGGTTAGGAACCAAGGAATTAAGTCCATCCAAATTCTCTTTACAATTTGCGGATGGCTCAACTAAAACTCCTCTAGGCATACTAGAGAATGTCCCCGTAAAGGTAGGAAAATTTTTCATTCCTACCGACTTCATGGTGTTGGATATGAACGAGAATTCTAAATTCCCTATCATTCTTGGAAGGCCATTCTTGGCCACAGCTGGAGCGATATTAGACGTAAAAAATGGCAAGCTCTCTTTAAATGTAGAGGAAAGTAGGGTAGATTTTGATTTGACTAACTCCTATAACAACCCTCCTTTTGAGAGTCATGTGTGCAGGATCGATATAATGCCTCCAGAGGTGAAGGAAGAGCCTAATATGGAAGCAACTCCGAAGCTTTGCATGACAAATGATGCACCAAATGGTGATGAAGTCGGAGTTGCCCATCATGTGGAGTTAAAACTTCCGCCGGAAGGAAGTAAGGCAATGAAACCCAGAGTGAAAAGAGCAAAGAGAAAGCGCAACTGGCCATACGAACAAAATAGGCTCTTTGAAGGACTTCCATGGAAGAAAAGTGTTCTTGAACTTCCAAGCCCAGCCGACCCCGGGTGATTGAAGGACTATGGTCAAGCTTAGGACTGTAAATAAGCGCTTCTTGGGAGGCAACACAAGTTTCCTTTCCATTTGTTTTTGAATTTTGTTTTTGAATAATTAGAGAGGATTAAGGGAAGAAAGATCACTAATGGATGGTTCTGCCAAGTATTTTCAGGTTATGAAAGCAGTAAGGGCAAAAAGACAAGAAAAAATTAAGTCAGAAGTCATCACGCTTAGGCCGTGATGGTGGTCACGGGCGTGATTAGCTAACTAAAGAATATCAGAAAGGATCACGTCCTAGCCGTGATATCCATCACGGGCGTGATGAGAAGGGCCCTGAAGATCACTCACGACCGTGACAGGACAACTCCTATAGACCAGAATTGATCACGGCCAGCCGTGATGAGCATCACGGCCGTGACACATTTTCCAAAGCATCTCTTTGGTGGCATGTGAGCCAGCACCCTCTACCACCTCGGAGAGTTGTTCCATGTTTCTCCTCTCTACAACTTGATTATTTACATTGGGGACAATATAAGTCCCTAAGTTTGGGGTAGGGGTATTTTTTCATTTTTCATGTTGCATTCATATAGGCATAGTTTTGCATGATCACATAATTATATTGCCCCTTTGCTTAGATTATGCATCCAATTGTAAAAACTTGGTGCCAAATGAATTGAGACAGCGAATTTTTAACCCAATTTTTATTCTTGTGATAAGGCTAAAAATAAAAATGCTTGAGATGATCTTTTGATAGTTGATAATTAGCATGTGGTTCCTTAGATTTGTGTTTCTCATTGATTTTAAACTACTAAATGTGAGATTTTTGAGCCTAAAGGGGTACTCACTAAATCTTCTAAATCTACCCCATTCTTTGTGATAGAATGTCTTATTCCTCTTGGATTGTATTCTCTAGAACTTGACTTGAAACCGTTTTGAAACTTCAAAATTTTTGAAAACGTATTTGAAAATGATTGAGGCACTAGGTATTTTTCCGGTCATCTGAGTTTTGATTGATTAAATGCTATCCCTTAGTTGCCCAATTTTGAGCCTAAAAGAATAAAATACTTTTCTTGGTACCTTGATTTATTTTGATGAATAATACTTGGTATGACACCTTTGAAAGTATTGCAAAAGGGTAAAAAGGTAGTTTGAAAAATAAAAATGTGGGATGAAAAAGTTAGAAAAATATTTCTCTTAAGTTGAAAATCTCCCCTTCTCCAAATAAATAGAATAAAATAAACAAAAAAATGGAGAAGGGGATGAGAAAAGAAAGTGAGAAATAAAAAAATATAGAAAGAAAAAAATAAAAAGAAAGAAAGGTGGAAAAGTGAACTAAAGCCCAAAAAAAAAAAAAGGAATTTTAGAAGGTGTCATACCTTGCACTGTTTGATTTTGTTTAGCCTTCTTGAATTTTCCTTTTCTTGATTTCCCCACCTAACAATTGATCCCATGACCCCATTACAACCAAAATAAAAGACCTCTTGATTATTATGTGTTTTCATTAATAAAGTAGAGATTTGATTAATAGTCAAGCTTATGGTAGAGTACCTTCCTTGAGGAAATTGAGCGAATTGTCATATGCCCTTAAACACTTGAGTGAGGTGAGAAGAGTGCCCGAATTAGTGAGAGATATGAACTTAGGGAACCTAAGCTTCTAATTGGACTTGAAATTGATTGTCTCTTGGGTACTTATTGAATATACCTGTTACTTGGATTAGTTACTCGGGTTCTTGGTTCCCTATCCATGCTCACGATTATTTATCTTGGTCGGCCTTAGTGATTGCTTGAGGACAAGCAAAGTCTTAAGCTTGGGATGGTTTGATGAGTCTGATTTCACCTCATATTTCATTAACATTTTGCATTTTCATATAGCTTAGGCATATTTAATTTGATATTTGTTAGTTTTTACCTTGGAATGGGTAAGGCGGTTTTGTGGTGTTGTTGAGCAGGAATTGAAGATTAAAATGCTCAAGATTAGCCATGATGGAGCTTGCATGAAGATGAGGCTTGAAAAGTAAAGAAAATGAGCCAAACAGAGCCCATCACGGCCTAGCCGTGACAGTCATCACAGCCATGATCGAGTGGAGCTAAAAAGAAAGAATGGAAAAGTCAGAATTGGTCACGGCCAGGCAGTGATGCCCATCACGGCCGTGACATGTCAGCTGAACCAGGCCCTCACAGGAAGAACTGATCACGGCCTAGCCGTGATGGTGGTCACGGCCGTGACAGACCAACCAGTGAAGCAACCTCCAAGGCAGAGTCCGTAACGGCCTGGCCGTGATGGCCATCACGGCTGTGACGCGCAATATTTGGATCTGTCGAAACTGATTTGATCTGAATTTGTGTTTGATTGGGATTCAAATTACCCTAATCTATAAATAAGGTAATTAGGCAGAGACTTTGGGAGACTTTTGGGATGCTACACTTAGGCAAAATTAGGATTCTCTTCTTCTTCTTCTTCTTCTTCTCCTCTCTTATTTTATTTCATGTTTTTGTTAACCAAGCTTGTCATCACCATGACAATGCTTGAGTAGTAGTTTTATTTCTAGGTATTGCGTTTATGCCCAAGATCTGATTTATGTTATGAATTGATGTTTTCCTTTTGTTAATTTCGATTTCGCTTTCGATTTGATTTCTATCGCATGAATTACTTGTGAATCAGTGCGCACTTATTTGCATGTCATAGATACTCTAAGGAGGAACCTAGCGGTGAACTTAGGTATCGGATCTATAGAATCAGACTTAGGACTTAAATCACGAAAGTTAGAAGCGGTCCTTCGAGGGTTCATGAATTGTCACAAAACTTAAAGGGTTCAATCTAAATTCAACTACCACGAGAGTAGGGGTTGGTTTAATTGGGCACGGTTTTGTAACCGAGAGGAGCATTAACTTATTTAGGATAAATTTGCCTTCAAAGCAATTTTGATAATTAACAAGGGGTAGTCAATTTAGTAACATAAACAATCTTGTTGGTAACCCAATTCCTAGGAATCTCTTTAGATTTGAAAAACCCCTATTTGAATTACTTTCTGTTCTAATTGATTTCATATTTTAAATTTGATTGTTACTTGATTCCCATTTCAAAAATCAAATCTTTTCATAATCCCTTTTCATATATAGTCCAGTTTAATCGATTCAATAATTAGTTGTTATTTGTGATCACGGTCTCTGTGGGATCGATCTTTTTATTACTTGGCGACGAATCCGGTACACTTGCCGGAATCCATGCACATCAATGTTAAGGAAAGCTTGTTTAAAAATTTCCCAAGTTATATTATCTCCTTGAGACTCCAACCAAGTCTTTACTCCATTCCACCAATTTTCAACCTCTGATTTAAGCATAAAGGTTGCATATCGCACTCTTTGGTATTCTGGACATTCCATGACCAAGAATATCTTCTCAATTTCCCTTATCCATTCGTCTACAATGGTAGGATCATATTTTCCCAAGAATATTGGAGGGTCATTCTTCGGAAATTCGACAATCTAGCATATCCAGGTGCATTATTGCACGGTTGTACATTTACACCAGTTTGATTTTGAAGTTGTTGCAACAACTGGTTAGTTAATGCAACTTGATCTTAGATAGCGTGAATCCGCAAGTGTACAGCTTCGTCGTCAAGTAATAAGAAGATCGAATCCACAGGGATCGTGATTTTGAACACAAATTAATTATTAAATCAATTAAACTAAACAAGGAAAGATTTGGTTTTCGAAATTAAAATCAAGTAACAAATCAACCGCAATCAAACAAAATTGAGAATAAATAGGAAAGTAAATCGAATTGGTTGTTTTCAATTCAAAAGGAATTTCCGGGAATTGGGTTACCAACAAGACTGCTTATGCCACTAAATTGACTACCCCTTTGTTAATTATCAAAATGCTTTGAAGGTGAATTTATCCTAATATAGTTAATGTTCCCTCTCGAGATACAAGAACCGTGCCCAATTTAAACAACCCCTGTAACATCCGTGATTTCATGTATGGTTTACGTATAAGGATTAGGGTTAGGACTTAGATTACATAGCTGAGATGTTGTTTGAGGTTTAGAAACCCTTGCATGGCAAGTACGTAATCTTATTGAGTGAGTTGGAACGTAGGAACAAAGTTAGGGTTTCCCGGTTAGCATTTTTTAGATGCCTGAGTGTGAAATAAGAATTTTGGAGTTAGAGATGAGATTATGCCTTTTTGATGGTTGGAGGTTGTTTATTAAATCTTAATGAGCCTATATCTCAAATTTGAGCTCAATCGGATGTCGAACGGACCCTGAACGCAAAGAGTTGACTTTTTATCAAAAGTCAATGCTCAAGCGTGGGTGTATCCACACTCAAGCGTGACTTTTTGTATCTTGGGTAGGTCCTTTTTTGATACAAGTTTGTAATTTTCGATTTCTGGTTCATTATTTGTAGGAGCATTTTCTTCTTAGTCTAGTCTTTCTTTGCACGGTTGAGGTTATGCGGGTTGGTTTCTTTTTAATGGTGTGTTGCTATTTCTTTAGTTGTATGAGCGTTTTTGCTTAGTCTAGTCTTTCTTTGCACAGTGGGGTTGGTTTCTTTTTGTGCTGTGTTGCTATTCCTTTGGTTCCTTACATCTAATACATGGTTCATCTCCTTGCTACATGGCTTCTTTTCTTATTCTCTGTCACTGTAGTTTGTCCCTTTGTTGGTTGTTTCTAGCCTAGTTTTGGTTGTTTATTCTTTATCTCTTCTTTGTTGTTTGTGTATGGCGAGGGGTATCCCTTGCATCCGTATCAGGTCAAAAGAATATAAGTTTGTGAGGATACTATGTGGCTCTACTGGGGAACCAAAGGCCCTAGTTATTAGCAGAATGACTTTTGTACAATGTTTTAAAACGTGGTTGTACCATGAAACCGCTGGAGCGGTTAAACCAGCAAAAATCACTACTTTTTACTTTGTATACTATCTTGAGCAATTTTCAACTCAAATGGTGCAACTCCAAAAACTCGGCATGCTTATATAAGAATCACTTATTTCTATAAGCAACGATGTTTCCTGCTGAATGTCATGTCATGACCGATATTCTAATTGATGGTGCTATCGTGTAAGAATTGATTTTTATTTCTTAAGCAACTCCCACTAGAGATGCTTTGAAGGGTGCTGATTAAGGAATCCAAAAAAAAAAAAAAAAGTTTTGATTGGAAAACTTAATGTATTATTTTTTCAAATATAAAATAATTCCCAATTAAAACTTTGTTTTCTTAATTAATATTCTCTTTTTCCATTTTTTTATTACAATTTGTGCTATTTAGTACCATAGAGAGGGAAAATGAAAAACCATGATAGAAAAAAAATAAAAAATAAAAAATGAACGAAAACTCTTGCAAGTTGCAACTAAACCATTACTAACTAATGTTCATGCCATTTTTTTTTGGTGAATAATGTTCATATGCCAATTAACATCATCGTTTTCTCCCCCACTTATCTAACAGTAACACCATCCGGGAAAATCATTGTTCATTGTTTTCAGTTTATCTTAGCCTCACCTATTCTTATCACTTGAAATATCTCCTATGTCCAATTGATTGCAAACTCTTATTGAGTTAATTTCTTCACAAACAATAAATTGATTCAATGGGGAACTCAAGATAACATGCCTTAATAAAAGGAGTGAAAAAATGCAATCAAATATTCTTTCAATAAGCATAATATTTCTTACCAAATAAATCCCAGCGTCAATATTTTAATTCACCTTTCATTAATTTTTTGTTTGGTACTTACCCTAATTAATCATTGGGACCCGAGTGAGCCCTCGAAGTATCTCACGGCTTAGATCTTTAGGACCCGCAATGGGACTAATCTACGAGTCGGCCGCGCGGTTAATAAAGTCTGGCAAAGGGTTATTGCATACCCAATGATCGAACTCAAGCAAAGCCCGAACGATTCGTCATTCATTAATTGAAACCGTGTTTGAAAATTGGAATATAAAAATTTAGGCAATTAGGTTTTGAAAGTTTTAGTCTTTTGGAAGGTTTCATTTTATTTTATTTTTTGGTTCCCCGGGCATCTTCCTCCGCTTTCAACTAAGGAGGCTATCGCTCGAGTCGGGTAGGACCACAAGGATGGCAAAACTCTCTCTCAAGAGTTTTAATGCTGCTGCATTTCCGTGCCAAGAGCGCATACTGCCAACTAAATATATTATTATGAGGAATTATCCTAAATTGATTTAATATCTTAGATGGGGCGAAATTGTAGGATTTTATTGCATGGAAAGATAAGTCAAACGTGGTTATAAATAAATCATTACAACAACAAATTTCTTAAGCTACTAATACTACCCCAATATTTCCCAATAGAGTCGGAGACCAAAACTCTCGTTTTCCTTTAGCCATGGAAATGCTTAATCAAACCAAAAAACCAAAAGGCCGCAAGAAGATTGAGATCAAGAAGCTTGACAAGGAAGACAACAAGCAAGTCACATTCTCAAAACGAAGAGTAGGCCTTTTCAATAAAGCCAGCGAACTCTGTATTTTATGCAATGTTGATGCAACCATAATCGTGTTCTCTCCCGCAGACAATTTGTTCTGCTTTGGCCAACCCAACGTGGAAACCCTAATCACTCGCTATGGTAGAAGAAACGAAGAGTTTGAGCCTAAAATGCCCAGGGGCAAACCAGTGTCCTACGAAGAGCACAATAGGGAATATGATGAAGTGATAAAAAAGTTGGAGTTGGAGAAGAAGAGACTGACAGACATTGAAACTTTCGCTAAGGAATGGAAACGAGTGGACTGGTGGAACGAGCCGATTGATGAGATGAGCGATGAGCAGTTGGGGCAATTTATGGTTGCCATTTATGAGTTAAGAAGGAAGCTGGTTGAAAGGGCAGGTCAGCTGATGATGATGCTAGCGATGCTATAAGGTGTTCCAATTTTTATTGAAACACATTGGGATCTTCTTCCTCAAAACTTGTTTTTGTGTCTTTCTCACTTACAAGAGAAAGAAAATGAAAAAATAAAATGAATGAAACGTCTTTATGCTCAAGAATCTAGTATTGATGTGACAAAGTTTAGGTTTTTTTCTTTCCAAAGGTTTTACTTAATATATTTGATAACGTGTTAGTAAGATGTTTTACGATTTCTCTCTTCATATATAGCATTTTTTTTAAAGTTTTTTTTAAGGGAATCAAGAATATGACTCGAGCTCACAACGCATGCGTGCCTTGCTCGTACATACATAGCAATGTTCATCCGAGTCTGATTATGTTGGTAATCTATTCTTAGAAAATCATTACCAAGGATTGAAAAACATCTAAAATGTAATTTGAGATTACTAGTTAACTTTCTTTACAATATAAGAGAGCGTTTGTTATTAACTTTCTTTACAATACAAGAGTGCGTTTGTTATTCTTTATTTTGCTAAAAAATTCATTTTTAATTGAATAATCATTTTTATAACTTTTAGTGTGTTTGTCTTTACTTGTGAAATATAATGAAAAAAAGAAAAAAAAAATCATTTTCAGGGTTAAAATAAAAAACAACTTTTATTAGCTTTTGAAAAAAAATAACAACTTTCCTTAGCTTTTGAAAAAAAATCAGTTTTTATAACTAACTACTGTTTAAAAAAATGTTTTTTTATTGTAAACAAACACAAATCTACTTCTCATTTTCTTTAAAATCTCTAGAAATAATCATTAAATTATTTTATATCAAAATCAATTATTTTTTAATCTTAAACAAATAAGCTCTAAATATATCGTTTTTCAAATATGTAAATACAACATGGCGATTTTTTTTTAATAAGCCAAACTCAACATGGCGATTGTGTAGCGATGGAGTCTATATCATAAAATCACAACACTTGATTAGTATGTAAAATTTGAAAAGTAAAAGATTAGGATATTTTAAAATTTAAATGAATAATTGAGAACTAAATAAATACATTGTCATTTTTTTCTCCATTACGAACAATTTAATTGAGTTTAATTGGTAATCATTATCATTGTAATTTTTTTTATACTGTCAATCAATCACATTATGAATTACTTTTTAGGTAGTTAGAATAAAGATCAAATATTTTTAATTAAATAGTGTGCAAATTTAGGATCGGTTCTTGACATTATAAAAAATATTTGCACTGACATTGCATATCAATTAATCCATCTTAATTTTATATTTAATTTTATTGATAGCTTCATTACATTTTAGTAATTAATTATTTTTAAGCAAAAATTTAAGAAAATTTATATTAAGAATCATTAAAGAGGATTTATAATGATTTCATAACCTGTTTTTAGAAATATGATTAAAAACCTCTTTTCAGAAATCTTTAACCTAAAAAGAAAAGGAAATAAATAAAAATAAGTAATATTTGATTTGATAATTATAAAAGTTAATTGGCGTATTTAAAAATATAATAAAATATTAGTAAATTAGCTAATACAGAAGATTTAGAGAATCCAATTAATGAGAATATATATTTATTGTATAGTATTTTTTTGTTGAATTTTTTGTCCTAAAAATAAAAATAATTAAATGAAAATACATCAGCAGATTTAACAGTAATAGCAACTAATTAGTAGTTTCAACAAATTATTGAAAAATTGTCCTTGATGTACACGAGTCCCCCATGTCACCGAAAGGAGGAAAGTATTTATGTAGAATGACTCACATTCTAGGGGAGAACATGGAAAAGGATATTAAAATATAGTATTACATGGATATAAGTAAATGATATATTGAATAATTAAAATAAATAACTATTAAGAATGATGGGAAAGGATAAATTATTTCACAATTTTCATTTGAAAAAATTTGTCTTAAAAAGGAAAAGAATTAAATGGAAAACTATAAATGACTATTATTTATGAAAATATTGTATCCTGTTTTTTTACATAATAAGCAAAATAAACAATTATATTATCATAAAATTATAGATACAATATATGAATAAATAACATTTTGATGAAAATAAGAAAATAATATATAAATGATTGTATTAAAATCATAGTATTATTAAAATATTTTAAATAAAAGTTTAATTTTGATATACTGTCAATGTAAAGAAGTTTTTTTAGTGTAGTTATGATAAGAGTCAAACACTTTTAATGATGTGACAATTCATAATTGGTTTCCAACACTACAAAAAAAAGGTCATTTAGCTACCGAAAATAGCGACCGAATTTTTAGGTTGCTATTTGCGACCGAAATAGCGACCGATTGTAGGATCTACATGAAACACTGGTTAGAGTTGATTCTGCGACCGCAATAGCGGCCAGAAATAGAGCGTAGCAGAGATATCGGTCGCTAATTGATCGCTAAACAAAGGAGAGTAAAAGCAGTTTATGAATTGTTAGCGGCCAAAATGGCGGCCGAATTAAATGCGACGGTCAAAATGTGTTTATATTAGCGGCCAATTTATATATCCGTCGCTAAATTTATGAATTCACACTTTAAACTGTATTTATATTTGCGACCGATATTAATTCGATCCGCTAAAAAGCGCTTTAAAAAAATAAAATTGCGCGTGTTAGCGAGCGAGAAAAGTTAAATTGGTCGCTAAAATTACAATTTCAAATTAAACCTAACCAAATTAGCGACCTATATAGCGACCGAATAATTCGGTCGCTAAAACTGAAACCCCTAAATCGCGAGCCCTTCCCCTTTCTTCCCCATTTCTCTCATTCCTTCTCTTTTCTTCTCTCTCCCTTGCACGCTCTGCTCCTCCCTGCCACCACGCGCGGTTCTGTGCTCCGGTCACCGCCAGGCCACGCACCTCCGGTGAGTGATTCCACCTTCCCTCTCTCTCTCTCTCTCTCTCTCTTTCTGATGTCTCTCTGTCTCTGTCTCTGTAGCGCACCTGAGCCGCCTCCCTTGAGCCACCACTGTCCGCAGCTCCGGTGACACCACCACCACCAAGGGTAAGCTACCTTGTCTTCTCTCCTCTTCCCTCTCTCTCTCTCTCTCTTTCTGATGTCTCTCTGTCTCTGTCTCTGTCTCTTTCTTTTGGACAGCTTCTATATAACTTCTAGGCTCATCTTGTTGAGCAATGGCAGCCACATAAGCTTTGTGTTTATTAGGGAAACTGTCATAGTCTATATATTTGGAAATGGGATATTCTATGTCGGTTTTGGATCTTTTTGTAACGACATGGATTGTTGGTAGTGCTATAACAGTAATAGTCCTTTAAATATGAAGGAGGCTGCCTTGTCCTAATTTCATTTCTTGTGGGTTGTTGGGTGGCCATTTGAGGCTCCCCTGGTTCAGGACCTCTGTTTTTTTTTTTTTTTGATAAGCAAAGATGTATATTGAAAAGAATACAAGGTGTATTCTAACCTGAATACAAAGATATCAAAGTGAAGGAATGAACAATGTAAAGAAAATACTAACTTAGGAAGCAGTATTTGTATTACAAAGCACAAACCCAACGAACAAAGAAGCAGGGAGAATAAATGAAATTGATATTCCCCCAACAAAAAGACACCTAACACTTGCTCACCCACTAGCCAAACCAAGCCACGAAGCAGAAAATAACCACTAAAGCCACAGCACCTAAACTTAGCCATTTGAGACCTTGAATTAAATTGTACTCTTCCAGCCCCATGTTTAGCCACTGCAAAACGGGAGATAAGGATTGTCCCACTTGCCACCTACCACTCCGAAATGCCATCCACGAATGCGCCCAAACACTAAGTAATGGCGGCACCAGATTTATATTGGTTGCTTTGCTTAAGCTAAATAGCCTAAGACCAGCCCACATGCCACTCACCTCCTGCAAACCCTTCGCAAAAAATACCGGACCAAAAACAGAACCAACATCAACAACTTAGCAATCAACGAAGCAGCAGAAAAAAAAGCTTCAGAGAGATCCTGCGTTTTATGCAGAGCATATTTGAATCAGAGTCAGTCCAAAGGATTAGGATTAATACACCAGTCCGAGTATTAGTAGCCACTCCTATTTGATATACTTCTATGCTTGATACACAGCCCTACAAAATAATAGCTGTTAACAGCAGGACATGGACTAGGTAGCCAAGTTCCGTCGGTGAGTATAGCCTAATGATTTGATGCAGAAATCTGGATTTAAACACTAATCTATGTAGGAGAACGAAGCCTTCTTCACCAAAGCCTTGCACCAAGTCCACATTCTTACTCTAACCAGATTTAACAAGACCCTATCTAACAAGACCCTCCAACAAAAAGCTCCCACCTTTAGTGGTATGCCTCTTTCCCATAGGAACTTGAAGTGCCGAGTATTAACACCATTAGAAGCTGTTGTTGTCGAGCTGAGTATGCTTGATTTGGCCGTGTAGTTTTGATCATTTCCCCCTCTCCAAATCCAGCAATCCTCCTTGTTTTCCACCAAAACTGCATTGTCCAGATTTTGCGGGAGTGTAGCCACCATGTCTTCCTCCCAAACGAACAAACCTCTCCTCCAGGTGAAATCCCATTTCCAACTACCATTGTTCCAAGTGCCTTGATCTGCAACCATTGTTCCCTCATGTCTTTGTCTGCATACTTTACCATACATAACATTCAACCCCACGTCTTTGGGGTGCTAGAGAACTATGCATATTGTACATTGAGGACTAATAAAATGACACTAAGAAGGCTGTGGAACTACATATTTATTAGGCTTCTAACTGTTAAGAATTTTCCTCTAGAACAAAGATAAAGGATGGCTAGATGGGCTTTGGCACTTCCAAGTCGAGAGGGTTATCGATTCTCGAAACAAAGTCATAATATATATATATATATATATATATATATATATATCCACTTTCAAATTTCAGAATATGATTTCCACTTTTACCGACAAGCGAATAAGAATGCATATTGGATTAAAATTTGAAGGATCAATTCTGGAACCTAATGCGGTTAGGAAATTGATATTGGCACATCACTTTAATTTTATCATATAAATTTTTGCGTACATTATTATATAAATTATGTGCAATTCGTGCACGAGGAAACTTATAACATGTGAGGGGATAAAGGTTATCTAAGGAAAAAAGTGTGGTAATATTATTTCCAAAGTTGTATAGCGAGGAACTCAAATGGACAACACTATCTGAGAATGGAAAGTGAAAGTAAGAAACATGGCCCACAAGTGAACAAAAGTAGAAAGGAATAATATCTATTTTTCAGGTCACTACATACAAGGGATTAAGTTTGGTTTTCTATTGGTTCAAGAGTAAGTTTAAAAGGCTTGCTCTATATTCCTACCCTTCAATTTAAATTGGTGTATTGGATTGAGATTTTAAAAGATTATTTTGGTATAAAAGAATCTTGTGGATTTTAAAAGACTACATAGGAATCTTGATATTAGCCAACCCCAAAACCATCTTTCTCCATAGTTTCAAAGCACCTAATTTCAGAAACCAAAAACTTCAAAACAATGACTCGGTTTCTTTTCCTTTGCTTTCTATTAGCAAATATTTTCCTTGGTTTTGGAATAGTGATTTGATTTGAAATGAATAATTTCATTTATGCACGATAGGTCCTTGTTGTCATATTCTTCTACCTGCTCCTCCACTTATCCTTGCTCGGTTTGTGTTTTCTCTCTCAGTCGGTTCTCACGGAACACTCGGTGTAATGTATTATGTGAATTATCGTCTTGTTTGGTAGTGGAGAGCTGAGCTCAATAGGATGTGATCTTGTCGATTGTATGCTGATAATTAATTTAATGTTTATGCATGTGTTTGTCAATATGTGTTGTTTGTTAGTGGAGAGCGGAGCTCAATAGGATGTGATCTTGTCCGATTGTATCTGATAATTTAATGTTTATGCAGGTGTTTGTCAATATGTGTTGTTTGTTAGTGGAGAACGGAGCTCAATAGGATGTGATCCTGTCCGAAAAGCGAGGATCTTTGGTTGTGTCTTGATAATTTAGAAATTATGCATGTGTTTGACAATTAATTGCTACTTGTTAGTGGAGAGCGGAGCTCAATAGGATGTTTGCTACAATATTTAATCTAAGTTTGTATTGATTTACGCTTTGCAATTTATATAAACTCAACAATGTTGCAATATTTATAGGTTAATGGTTTTATTTTTTGTTAGAGTTAATAATTAATTTACGAAAGCCTTAGTTTCCTGTTTGAGATTCAATATTAATGAGCATGCGTAACTTATCAAGGTATGCATGCTCATTGTATTGAATCTTGAATTGTCCAATTGGGACAGTTTGGGAAAAAACCTTTTCACACTCGTACAATAGTCATTTCAATGTTCAAATGCCTTATATACTTGTTGAAATCTCGGTCTGATGCATTTCCTTTTGTTCTCCTGGTGCATACTTGATCGCGGTGATTCCGACCGTGCTCGAGTCGTGTAACTTGGAGGCCGAGTGGGAGATCTTTGCCGAAATTTTGTCAAGTATAAGGTATTTGAATATGGGAATAACTATTAGTAGCCGAGTGTGACAAAGGTTTCTTCTCGAATGGGATAGGTTCATACCTTGTCATAAGAACGAGATTGATGGAGTTATTGGAATGCACCATAATATATAAGTGTTATTGTAGGATTGGTCAGGCTATTTAATTGCCAGCAATGGCTATTCCGGAGAATCGGAAATGGATGTATCGTAGGTTGGATCGGAATAAACGTCTTAGGGAAGAGTATAGAGTTGGAGTGGGTGAGTTTATAGAGTTTGTTGTTAGCCAGGAGAGATTTATACGGTGCCGGCGGTGATCAATTGAGGTGTCCTTGCAAAAGATGCAAGTGTCAATCTTTCAAAAGTGTGGATGGAGTTGTAGCCGATCTTTATGAGAAGGGCTTCATGCCTGATTACTATTGGTGGAGTAACCATGGTGAGACGTTGCCTGACTTAAACCCGATTGTGGGTGAAGGTTCGTACTATGGAAGTCTTGTGGGAGGGAAGAATTGAATCCATACGGCAGATGATAATGGATCATCTTTGGACCATCGGTTGGTGTTGTACTAGAAGAAGATGGGGGAGAAGATGGTGGAATTGGTTCCCAATACATAGAGGAGAATCCGAATCCCGAAGCTCAAAGATTCTATGATATCTTTGAGTGATGTACGATCTCCATTGTGGGAAGGATGTCGGGAGTACACGGAGTTGTCGATGTGCATGGAATGGTTGAGTATCAAATCTGACTACAATATGCAAGAAGGCTGTTTTAATCACCTCGGTCAGTCGTGTCAAGGCGTTGCCGAGGCAATCGGATGCCTAAAAGTTTTTATCATGCTAAGAAGTCAGTGGAAAATAAGGGAATAGGGTGTTTTAAAATTGATAGTTTCCCGAAAGGATGTATGTTGTACTATAAGGATGATTCAGCGGAAAGCATAACGTGTTGTCGATTTTGTGGTGCGGATCGGTATAAGACAACCACTAGGATGGGCATTGAGAAGAAGAGGTCGCTAAAAAAGATGTGGTACTTTCCGCTCGTGCCAAGACTTACAAGATTGTACTCTTCGATGGCCACTGCAGCTCACATGAGGTGGCATAGTGAGCATGAGAGGGAGCAAGATATCTTGTGTCATCCATCTGATGGAGAAGCTTGGAAGCATTTTGATAGGGTTCATATGCCATTTTCGCAGGACCCTCGCAATGTCCGATTGGGGTTATCTGCAGATGGATTTAATCCTTTTGGGCAGTCTGGAAAAGCATACTCTTGTTGGCCGGTTATCCTGACTCCGTACAATCTTCCCCCGGGGATGTGCATGAAGCGGGAGTTTATGTTCCTAGAAGTCATAATTCCGGTCCGTCTAATCCAAAAGGTAAGATTGATGTGTACTTACAGACCACCGATAGATGAGTTGACAATCTTTGTGGAATGATGGTGTGTTGACATATGACGTATCTTTGAGGCGAGAATTTCATCATGAAAGCAGCTTTAATGTGGACGATCAACGACTTTCCCGCTTATGGGATGATGTCGGGTTGGATGACCGCGGGGAAGCTTGGATGCCCAATATGTATGGAGCGATCGAAGGCATTCACGCTAAACACAGTCGAAAGATCTCATATTTTGATTGTCATCGTCAATTCCTTCCGGAAGATCATCCTTATAGGCGGAACAAGAATGCATTCAAGAAGCGTTGTGCGGAGAGAACACCGCCTCCACCACGTTTGATGGTCCTAATGTATGGCGCAGAGTACAAGATTCTACCGCTCGTCCATGAAACCCAAGGAGAACATATTCTCGATTATGGCGTCAACCATAATTGGACAAAACAAAGTATATTTTGGAGGTTGCCGTATTGGAGGACGCAGCTACTCCGTCACAACATTGATGTCATGCATACTTGAGAGGAATGTGTTTTTGAATGTGTTTGACACTTGTGATGGACATCAAGGGGAGGACAAAGGATACAAATAAAGCCCGATTGGACCTGGCTGATATTTGCAATCGGAAGGAGCTTGAGTTGCAAGACGGTGGTCGTGGCAAACTTATCAAACCGAAGGCAAGTTATACATCGAGCAAAGCACGAGAAATTGGCCGATCTGTAAGTGGGTTAAAGAACTAAAGTTACCGGATGGGTATGCTTCCAACTGGGTAGATGTGTTGACATTAAGGAAGCAAAGTTACATGGAATGAAGAGTCATGATTGCCACGTGTTCATGCAACGGTTGCTTCCAATTGCGTTTGACGCATTACCGAAGCAAATTTGGAACCCACTTGTTGAGCTTAGCCACTTTTTCAGGGAGCTTACATCGACAACACTAAATGTGAATCAATTAAAGGATATGGAAGTCAAGATACCCGTTTTGTTATGTAAGCTGGAGCAAATATTCCCGCCGAGTTTCTTTGATTCCATGGAACACCTGCCAGTTCATCTACCTTACGAAGCAAGAGTTGGTGGCCCAGTCCAATACCGCTGGATGTATCCATTTGAGAGGTAAACAACATCAACTATTTTACTTAATACATATGAAATTCACGAACACGAGAGCAGTAGTTTAGCTTTCCCTAAAACTAGTAATTATTTGTATGTATCCCTCTTTAACGTCTTTAATAAGTTCAATTGACATTTATTATTATTAATCGTCCTGCTGTTAATCTCCCATATGTAGGATGTACGGCAATTTTCTAAGGGAACTCCAACCTGACATTTCAAACGATCAGGTTGATCGAGAAATTACTTCTCACTTTGCTACGTGGTTCAGTAAATATGTAGGTTAAGCATCTTCATTTTTTGAAGCATACATTTTATCTCCTTAAATATATAGCATGTATAAGAATAATATAATATTTGATTGTTTAGGTACTAGATCCAGAAAACAATGTTCAAAATCCATTGTTGACAAATTTGGCATGGGGGCCTAACAGATGGGTTACATCATGGAATACTTATTTTGTAAATGGATATAAATTTAACACAAAAACATGGAATGAAGGAATGCAGACGTGTAACTATGGTGTTTGTGTGCGAGCCACTGATGGCAATGTAGAGGATGATTTCTATGGGGTTCTAACTAACATCCTTGAACTCGATTATACCGGTTTCCCCGTGATGAAATTAGTTATCTTCAAGTGTGATTGGTTTGATCCTACTCTTGACGTAGGGACAAAAATAGATAAAAATTATGGTATTGTTCAAGTTAGGCTGTCTCGAAGGTATAATAAGGCGTACGACCCATTCATTTTTTCACAACAAGCATAGCAGGTTTATTACTCGCCATATCCCGAAGGACATCATGGCTGGTTGGGTGTTATTAAGATAAAGGCTCGCAGTATAATTACTGATAATGTAATCAACCAGCCTGAAAAAGATGCTCCGTATCAAGATGATGAGTTTTCAAGACCCCACGTGCATCGTTGCAAATTACGCCGGACATTATTGTTAATTCTCTCGGCGGACATTTCGGAAACGGGGAAGAAGTTGAAAGAGAGTTAATGGATCAATCCGAGTTGGACGCATCTAGCGAAGGTACATTCCGATCAAGTGATACCGATGAGACCGAGGGTGAATTTAGTGACGGAGATTCTACTTAGGTAATTTATTTATGTCATAATTCATTGTGTGAATGTCATTCTACTTATTAGGTAATTTATTTTTGTATTATTTACACTGTTTGTGTAATCATATTTTCATTTTTTTCACAGATGATGCGATTCCTCCAGAGGTAGGGGGTCGTCGTGGAGGTCGTCTTTGCGAGAGTCCCTTCACCGGCCGACCCACACCGCCTTCAGATCGAGACCATCCCCGCCAGCACCTCTGTTGACGGGACACCTCGGGGTGATGGAGTTGCACCCCCACCCATCCTCATGTGGTCGGGACACAGGCTGCACCCTCATCATCCACACCTCGACGCTACAGGACCACCATCATCATCTTCGGGACAGGAGAGTCGTGGTCCATCCGACGGAGGATTCTTCTTATCCCGAGGGGGATAACGAGTATGCTAATTTAATTTTTTAATATATATAAAGTATCGTTAATTTCTATTTACTTGTTTTTAAAATTTAATTATAACATTTATTAATGCTCTAATTTTGCTTTGCAGCTTTACGCATGAAGGGCCCTTCCGATTCGATCTCGAAGATCCTGCGACGCAAGTTTGATGGTCCATGGCCTACATGGAAGGCCATTCCACCGGGCCATAGGGATCGGTTGTTTCTAGAGTTTAAGGTAACAGTTTATTAAGTTTTTTAAATTAAATTTACATTATATATATGTACACACGAATTTCCTAACAACCGTAAGTTGCGAGAAAGAGTATAGGTGGGACTTAGCTTTAGAGGCTCTCGTCGAGGGGACATATTTGAGCATAAAGGCTCACCTGGTTATGAAGAATCGATGAACAAGGCGAGGAAGGGGCAGAATAAGGGGAGGTGGGTGGATGCTTTGAGATCATGAGGCAGCTGGACCAAGATCTTGGGCTCCGAGAAGTTCCAGGAGATCCAGGCCACGGCTCGGCGTGATCGAGCTTCGATGGTGGCGCATGTGCTTGGGCCGGTGGGTCTAAATCAGCCGCCCCCACTACGACGAGCTGGTAATACATTAAACTTTTGACTTAATATACTATTTAATTAATTAGTTTTCATTTTTAATTATTCTTATGAATTTAATATTATATTATTCTGTGCAGAAAGCACGAAAAGCAATGAGCCCCGATCTGCTATGGAGTTGGTGGAGAGGGCGAAGAAGTTGAAGTCGGGGACATGGGTCAACGACAAGGCCCGTAACTATCTTGTAAGCAAAAAAATAATTTAGTGTTTACTTGTAATTTATTATAAATGATTTGTTAATATTGGATATAATTATTTTAACTAAATCTATTCAACTATACTTTGTAGGCGGGCTTCAACGAGAAGAAGGACGATGCCATATCACGTGCCTCACGATCACAAGATGAGGCTTTGACCGGTGATGGCTGCTCTCCTGTCTCCGTCGACGATAATGCCATTTATTTGGAGGTCGTCGGGGAGGGAACAAGAAGGGGCACGTGTATGGCCTCGGACACTTGGGAGCCGAGTTCATCGCTTCATCGTCCAAGCACGCCCGCTCCTTCTTCGCGCCGATACCGTCCCTCGGGAGCAGTTCCACCAAATGCAGGACACCATCACGCAGCTGAACGCGGAGCTTCGGAGAGAAGAGCGAGAGAGCGGCAGATGGCGGACCAGATTGCACAGATTGACTCCGGGCACACCAAGAAATGATGCAAAGTAGCATCGAGCGAGGCAGGACATCGCGCGGTGTTGGAGCAGATGAGGATCCGAGACTCCGGTTGCTCGGAGATGATGCTCGACGGTTGTGCCACGCTGCCGCTCCTCGCCGCTTCCTCCGCCCCGCCGCTACATCGATGTCAGCTATCGCAGAGGGACGATCAGCTAGCGACGTCGTTTGGTACGGACGAGGATGATTGGATTCCTCCATCTCCCCCTCATCATGACTGATTTTTTCTCTCCATATTTTTTACTTTAAACGATTCTTGTACGACATTTTGGATTATTCTTTTTATATATATTTATTATTTTTTATGATTGTATATTTCATAAGTTATTTGGTGTGTTTTATTAGTAATTTTTTTAACGTTTAAAGAAAATCAGAAAAAAAGTATTATAAAAATTAAAATTAAAAAAAATTAATAATAACCAGTTTAGCGAATTGAATTGGAAACCAATAATTCGGTCGCTAAACTTTATTTAAGATTTCCAGATGATGTATAGCGGCCGAAAATCCATCGCTAATATAGGTTAACAAGAAACCAAAATTAGCGGCCGAATTAGCAACCGATTATCGGTCGCTAAAAATGGTTACCCAAAAAAATGCGACCAACCTAATAGCGACCGATTATTATTTTATAGCGACCGAATTTACGATGCCGCTAATTAGCTTACCGAAATAATAATTCGGTAGCTAAAACCTTAGCGACCAGGTATTCAACTACCACCATAAATCGGTCTCTGATTCGGTCGCTAAAACAAATAGCGACCGATTTACATGGTTTAGCGACCGAAAAGTACGGTCGCTAAACAATTGTTTTTTTGTAGTGCAATATAAAAAATCTTTACATTGACAATGCATACTATGACAAATTCACTATTTAGCGATCGATTCAAAGACCGAAATATTTGGTCCATCGTGGTGACCAATTTTCCAAATCTGTCTCTAAATCGGTTGCTAAATGAGTTTGCAACCGATTTAGAGACCGGTTTGAAAAGATTGCCAAACCACTGATCGCTAATGTTTAGTGATCGATTTAAAATTTTTGTCTCTAAATCGGTCCCTCTAAGCATGAAAAATATAATATATTTTTAATAAATTTTAAATATTATAAATAAATTATTTATTTTTTAGAGTTTTATATATCATAATAGGCAACCAATGATAATTAGTATTTAAATTAATTTTGAAAAGGTAATAATTAATTTATATAAGATATGATAATAATGTTAAAAATATTTATCCAGAAATAATTAATAAATATAAGTAAATAATAAGAAAATTTAATAATCATAATAATTAATTAGCATATTTGAAAATATATTTAAGAATTAAATATATAAAAGATTATAAATGATATTGGTGAAATGACATGACTCATTGAAAAGCGATTGTCTATTTAACCGTGAGTAGTATAATTTAATATCGAGTTGTGATATTTGAATATCAAAGTATAGATATTGTATGTGACATCGTATATATTTATTTTCATTTTTCTCTTATTTTTTATCATCTTTATTTACACGCATATCAAAAGTATCGTATGGTGTTCTCATTTTGATATCATGTGATTGATGTGTTACTTTACAAAAATTTTGGCCCAACTTACTGCTAAAAATATATTTTATTATAAGGAAATAATCTAAAATTGATTTAGACTATTGGAAACAAATATTTATACTATTAGTATTTGAATTAAGTTTTAAAAGATAATAATCTTGATAAGATATGATAACAATTAGTTAAAAATCTATATAAAAAATTAATGAAAATAAGTAAATTTAATAGTTATAATAATTAATTAGCAAATTAATTAAAAATATATTTTTATTTTTTAAAAAAACATTATAGTTGATATTGGTGTAGTTAAGTGAGTCGTTGAAAAGAGATTTGTGTCGTATGTGGCCAAGGATACCATAATTTAATTAGTACAAAGGATGATTGATGTGTTACTTTACAATTGGTTCAACTTATTGCAAAAGAGATATTTTAGCCTAAAATATATTTTTGGTCTTTTATCTTTTGGTGAAAATTCGTTTTGATTTTTTATTTTTAAAAAAATTAATTTTGGCCCTTTATCTTTTAAACTTACTCAAAATAGTCATTCCCGCCACCTTCCTTCCAAACTCCGTTATAAACATCTGATGTGGCCATTAACGTTTTCCCACTCTAATCCTAAACACCGCACCGCAACACGAGGCATTCCTCTTCTGCCGTCTACTCTTTTCTACGTCGGGTAGTAAGAAAAGCAACATTAGTAGCATCCAAATAAGATGCCACAGTGTTATTTTTTTGCCATGTCATGCGACAATCGAGGGAGTTAACATCCATGTCACACATTTCTAACAGAGTTTGGAAGGGAGATGACGGAAATAGCAACATTTGAAAGATAAATGATCCAAATGAATCTTTTAAAAGATAAAGGGTCAAAACAATTTTTTACCAAAAGATAAACACTACTAAAAAAAAGAAATCAGCGACGAGTAAAATTCGTCGCTAAAAAGAAAAAAGTCGTCGCTAAAATTGTTAATGATGGAATTAAGGACTGAACAAATTTCGTCAAAAAAGTGACCTTGCTAAATTTAACGACCTAATTTATATGTCATCGCAATCAAAGAACGAATTTTTATTCGTCGCTCGTAATGAAAAATTTGTCGCTAAAAGTGATAAACAAATATAAGTTCAAATTTTCGTAATTTTGTCGTTGTTTATGATGAATTAGGATTCGTCGTTGTTTACGACAGATTCATATCTATCATTAATCCGTCGCTGTTTTCGACGGATTCATATTCTTCGCTGTTTCCAACACAAAATTCATCTGTACACAAATTTCAAATAAATTATACTATAATTCATCCGTCATTGTTTCCAAACTAAATGTCTCAATTTCAGTGCTAGTTGTATAAGACTATCATGAGCCACAACACTTGTAGCATCATCCCCCTTGTAATGTTCCTCCCGAGCTTCATGAGTGTTGTGGTTTTCAACTGAACCCCCCTTTCCCTCATCCTCACTGTTTTCGTTCTCCTTCTTATCACCCTCTTCCTTTTCTTTCTCTTCATCCATCAACTCCTCATCATAAAGTACTTATTATTTGAAAAGAACAGAACACTGTGAAGATGAATTGATAAAAATGAACTATATTTTTTTGTATGAGAGAAAAATTTTGTTTACTTCTGTATCAATGACTCTACCTACCTATCTATCTATATTTACATAATTATATTATACAATTGACTTGCAATTAGCGGATTACGTGCGTTATTGATTTTCGATTTTATTTTTCTTGCAGGATTTGATGCTTGGAGTTGCTGATCTTCATACGCCTGAGGCTGTGGCTGCTGCTGAAAATGCAATTTTTAGTTCTCAGTCTGTGGTTCCATTGCCTATTGATGGTAGTGAAACAGATTCAGATGAAAGTAGTGCTGATGATGACAATAGGGATGATGAAATTGAAAATAGTAATGATCATGATGATGTAAGCAACCCTCTACGCTTCTTCTTTTTGTTTGTTTTGTAATATAAAAATAATGACACAAATTAGTTTGGCAATACATTGAAGCTAGCCTCTGATCAACCCAATAGAGATGAGATAGACTTTGAGTTTCTTGGCAATGTCTCTGGGAAGCCATATATTCTTCAAAAAAAAAATGTTTATGCAGACTGATTTGACAATAGAGAGGAGAGGATTTATCTATGGTTTGATCCAACAAAAGACTTCCATACTTATTCTGTCTTGTGGAATCTGCACTGATTGTGTAAGCCATCTATTACAATCAATGCAACTGTATTTATAGCCTAAACTGCATTGCTTTTTGACACTTTGTACTAGGTTAATTGGTAGAAGCAGCAGCCTCAATAAATTAGTTATACCGATGGAAAAAACTTATTTGCACTAATAAACATAATTGAAAAGTTCCATCTGCTTTGGTTGTTTAATTTGATAATGTCAACTTTCTAACTCATTTTCCGATTTAAGTTCATATATTACTTGTCTGTCTAAAAGGTTGATTAAAAAGTTAATGTAAAGTTAATTTTGCCTTTTGCAGGTTCATGGTGGATATGATTCCTATAAGGGTGTAAAGAAACCATGCGGACGAGGGAGTGCCATTTCCTAGATGGCGGCCAATGAGTCCGAAAGTGTCATTGTGGAATGGTGATAGCTGGGCAACAAGAGGTGGGCAAGACAAGATTGATTGGACAAAGGGCCCCTTTATAGCTTCATTCAGAAATTACAAGATTGATGCATGTGTGTGGAAAGGGAACCCAAGGTTTTGCAGAGCAGCTAGTCCTGTAACACCCGTTTTCTTGATCAAGGAATCAGACAATAATTAAGTTGGTGGGAGAGCTTAATCTTGTTCGTCAGGTGTTAATTAGTAGGTGTTTCAAATTTGGGATCAATCGGACTTCAAACGAGCTTAGAATGCAACGAAATGGGCGAATCAGAATTTATGGTCAATTGGTCAATACAGAGTGCGTCGGGCATAGGTTTGAGGCACTGGGCACAACACAAAGTCGGTGATGTACGCATTTGCACCGGGCGTAGAAATATTGAGCAAGGCGTAATCAGTGCTGACTCACCCCCCTTGTTCTTTAAAATGGTAGAAGCTTGTAGAAATTTTGAGAATTTGTGAGAGTAGTCTGGGAGAGCTCGAAGAATAGAGAGAGAGAAGTGGGTTTTGGAGAGAAAAAATGATCCCGAGGAAAATCCGTCCGTCGGATGTCCGACTTCGAATATGTGATCAACTCAGTGGAATACTACGAGTATCGCCTAATGTTTCTTCAATCCAATTGAGGTAATGCTCAAATCCCTAACTTGGCATTGGCATTTACTTCTCTCTTGGATTCTTGATTC
Organism: Sophora flavescens; assembly: GCA_030762895.1. Classification (NCBI taxonomy): domain Eukaryota; kingdom Viridiplantae; phylum Streptophyta; class Magnoliopsida; order Fabales; family Fabaceae; genus Sophora; species Sophora flavescens. Next base: position 118,021,133 of record CM061065.1, read on the forward strand.
AATATGAGTTCTATTTGATAAACTGTCGCAAGATTGGGGTTTATGACATTGTTAGGACTCGTCCCATGTGTTAGGGCAAATTTTGGAGCATCGAGGAGCTCCCTGAGGTGCAAGGCAACATCTAGTTAGAGAGGAGGAGAAGTTTGGACAACGATACCGGATAAGCCAAGGTGGGGAGAAAGTAATCGACATTGTCGGGGAGGCAAGCATAGAGTAACAGTCATTTATGCATATGTGTAGGGTGCCACAGATGGCCAGACCCTACTAGTATGTTGAATAATCAACAATAGTTAAACCGTAATATAATAATATTTTTAAATATGATCTCGGGTTTAGTTATTGTAGATTTATCAATGTTAGGCTTGAAACCCTAATAACTGATAATGATTGGGGTTGTTTGCTATGTCTGTTACTGTGATGGCTGCTCTAGCATGCTTGGTTGTGATGGTTGATGTGATGGCATGATATTTTATTATTATAGTATATCAGTGATGATTCTTGGATGAATGGGAATGACTGATAGTGTGATATGGTTATATTGAGAGTTGACACCGTGGTAACGCCTTGAGACTGTGGCTTTAAGGCCAGGGATGTGTTGACATCCATTCTGAGACTGTGATTTTTTTAGTCCCGACTATGAGAGAAGGTTTCGGTTGAAGGTTTTGGTGTTAACTCAAGGATGATTGTTGCATTACATATTGCCAAAGTGGCGAGCCGTATGACTGGGAGTCATACGAGGTTAGTTGTACTCGATTACGAGTACAGATTACGAAAGGGCCGATTTAGGGAGAGACCTTGGGGATGTAGACTGGACTCGGGAGGCTCACAGTGACCATTAAGTAGCCTAGTGCATCGTGTACCCCAGTAGAGCCTCGTTATCCCGACTTTACCCTAAGTACCCACTTCTTGGGTTGACTATCCGAGGTGACCCAGATACCTCTGATGGAGCAGAGCTCACAGAGAGATGCACTCTTATGGTCACGGCGGAAATATTACCTAGACAAACTAACTGACGTCCCTTAAGAAGAGACGGTTGATTAGGGAATGTCTTGGTGTTGAGACCCAGATGAGAGATATCGGCCGACTTGCACATGAGTGAGACTTCTTAGAGGAATGATCTCAGAGGATGATCTTGAGGATGATTGTGTTGGTATGACTTGATGGATGACTGTTTGGTTGTTGTATGTGATATGTTTATGTGATTGATTATTCTATGTGTTCCCATCCCCATTTTAACGACATGATCTGATGCTTATCTACCTCTTTTTTCCTCTATATCTTTGTATGTGCATCCATTAGATGAGCAATGTGAGTAGGACCGCGACATCACCGGATCTGGGATACAGACCGAGTTATTACCTACAGAGGATCCCTCCCAGGATCCCGATTCTCGGTGATGTGGAGATTTTGTACCACGATGATCGTGGATGGCAGGTCGACCATTCACAATTCTTTATGATGTATATCGGCCTAGTAGGTTTGTATATATGCATGGGAGAGGGTCCATACTTTCATCTGGATGGCCCGTATCGAATTTCACAGAGATTGCCTTTTCTAGAGATATTGTATCCACCCCGTCTGAGGGAATTTCCTGATGACATGTGGAATATGGTGGATCATTGAGTAGCGAGGAGCAGAGTTGGCATGGTGCAGAGAGGTTGTAGGCAGAGGAGTGTCCAGATGATGTATCACTATCGTCACCGACGCGTCGTTATGAGCAGTGATGAGTCGATTTGGGAGCCTAGGTCCCATTATGGAAAGGTCTATCGACACCACTATGGAGAGGGTGAGGGTAGCTCCAGGTGCCCATATCGTCTGTGATATGGTTTTGTCGGTTGCTTTGTTAGGGCGAGTCTCTGTGAGCTTCTTTTTTACTTTTTAATGTAATTTGAGAGATAGAACGGGTAGTATCAGGACCTCTTCTTATGTATGTTATGTCTGTGATTTGTTTAGGTATGTTTTCTTTTAGCCTGCAGTTTTTATATAGTTGTAAGGTTAAAGATTCCCCAGATGAGATCTATGATACATTGTGGAGACTGGATGTACATATTATGTATATATATGGTTGATGTATGCTTTATTCCGCTGTGCATGCTTTAAAACAAATTTAATTATATTGCTTATGTTACATATTTATTTTCAAATGTAATAAACGTGTTAACGTTAATTACGGATTAAGGTTTAATTAATTGGGGCTTTTCTTAATGGGACACTGTGGTGTCTCATTTTGTGGTATCAGAGTAGTTTGATTCTAAATTGGGATGTGGGGTAGGATAAGTACCGACATTATTAGTTGGATCCTCATCATATGTCAGCTATGCTTAGAAAGGGTAAAGTGCCCGATGCGCAAGTGATCATGAGACACATAAGATAATATATTTGTTTATGTGATTTTGTGTGTCTTATGAATAAAGGAACTGATGATTTCTTCTATAGGTAATTATAATGGCTCGTGGTAGAGGAAGAAGAGGAACGGGTGGTAGAACTGAAGGAGATAGACCCGCCGATATACCTAGATGCTCATATGGGAATATTAATGGAGGTGATGATAATGAGACAATGCGAGTGATGAGGGAATTGGCTACTTCCATACTGCAACAAACTCAACAAAATACCCAGTTCATGCAAAGGCAAGAGGAGAGGGATGAAAGATTACATCAGTTGAATACTGTGCGGGAGGAGGAAAGTCTTGAAAGTGGCCTGAATGCTTTTATGAAAGCCAATCCACCCCAGTTCTGTGGGTGATTATGACCTTGAAGCTGGAGAGAATTGGTTGAAAGAGGTGGAGAAAGTATTCGTAGTAATGCAATTGTAGGGAAGAGAGGAAGGTGACATATACTTGCTTTTATGTTGGTTGGGGCAGTAGAGGCTTGGTGGAGGAATAAGCAGAGACAATTGGAAGCTGAAGAACAAGTGATTACTTGGGAATTGTTCAAAGAATGTTTCTTGGAGAAGTATTTTCCTAAGAGTGTTAGAAATGATAAGGAGAAAGAATTCTCTAATCTGAAGCAAGGATCTATGTCCGTGGGAGAATATGCTGCAAAGTTTGAGTCATTGTTGAAAGTTTCACAATTTTATCAAGTTCATCCCGATGAGGAGTGAGTGTGTAGGAAGTTTGAGGAAGGACTGAGGCCCGAATTGAAGCGAGCAATGTTGCCATTTGAGATAAATCATTTTCCAACTCTAGTGGAAAAATGTACTGCATTGGAAACACTTGATCGTGCTAGAAATGTGCAGCAACACTAGAGGAGGGGCGGCCAATAAAAAGTAATACCCAGAGAGGAATAGGAGGCATGTATCAGTTAAGGGCGAAGCCATATACCTGTCCTACTCAGCAGTCAATGAATACAAGAGGGGAAAGTTCTGGTCAAGCACAACCGAGAGGCTTGACATGTTTCATATGCGGAGGACCTCATCTCAGGAGAGATTGCCCTCAGTTATTGAATCCTACCTGTTACACCTGTGGTAATGTAGGTCACATGTCATGGAATTGTCCTAAGAATAATGTTGGTAGAGTTAAGAATGTACGACCAATTGGAAAGAGTCAAGGAGCAAGTCAAACTCAAGCAAAAGGTCAGCAAGGTGGGAGACCTCAGACTGCGAGGAGAGCCTTCGCCATGAGAGGATCTGAATCTTCTCAGTATCCTGATTTGATACAAGGTAAGTGCTTAATGTTCTAAAAGCTCTTATCTGTTTTATTTGATTCGAGTGCCAGTTATTCTTTTATATCGATGGAGTGCATGGATCATTTGCATTCACCTGTTTCTTCATTACCCTCTGACCTTACCGTTTCTACCCCTACGGGTGAAACTTTAACCACTATATTTGTTTGCAGAAATTGTCCTATTATTTTAGAAAATAAACAATTTATTGTAGACCTCATCTGTTTGCCTATGTAACATATTAATATTATCTTAGGCATGGGCTGGCTTTCGGCCAATCGTGTTATATTAGACTGTTCAAATAAAACCCTTTGTTTTTTGGAGCAATACGGATTATTGACTGTCAATGACAGTAACTCGGAAGATGGACGACTTAGAGATTGCATGGTATTGTTTTCCTTGGAAGCCAAGGAGTCTCCTAAGCAGGATGCACTGCCTGTTGTTTGTGAATTTCCAGAAGTTTTTCCGGATGATGTTCCAGGGCTGACACCTAAGAGAGAGATAAAGTTCGTAATTTATCTTGTACCAGGGACCAGACCGATATCGATAGTTGGATGACATGTTGAAGAAGGAGTTCATCCGACCTAGTGTTTCACCATGGGGAGCACCAGTTTAATTTGTGAAAAAGAAAGATGGTAGCTCATGATTGTGTGTAGATTATCGGCAACTGAATAAGGTAACAATCAAGAATAACTATCCATTGCCGAGAATAGATGATCTGATGGATCAGTTACGGGGAGCAACTGTATTTTCTAAGATAGATCTGAGATCAGGATACCGTCAGATGAGAGTGAAAGAAGAAGATATATCGAAGACTGTATTCAGGAGTCGGTATGGTCATTATGAGTATCTAGTTATGCCTTTTGGCATAACTAATTCTCCTGCTGTATTCATGGATTACATGAATCGTATCTTCAGACCGTATCTTGACAAATTTGTCATGGTGTTTATCGATGACATTCTGATCTACTCTCTGAGTAGAGAAGAACATGCAGAGCATCTTCGGATTGTACTTCAAATAGTTAAGGACGGACAACTTTATGCCAAGTTGTCTAAGTGTGAATTTTGGTTGGACGAAGTACAATTTCTTGGGCATATATAAATATGGATGGAAGAGCTGTAGGTCCTGCCAAAATTTCTGCAGTGGTGAATTGGGGATGCCCTAAGACAGTGAATGAAGTTAGGAGTTTCCTTGGGTTGGCAGGTTACTACAGAAGGTTTACTGAGAGGGATTCTCGAAGATTGTGTTACCATTAACGCAGTTGACGAGAAAAGGTAAAGCTTTTGAATGGACGGATGAGTGTGAGGCTAGTTTTTAGGAGTCGAAAATGAGGCTTACAAAGCATCTCTCGTATTAGTTTTGCCCGATCCATTAGCACCATTTGATGTGTACTGTGATGCATCACATCAAGGCCTAGGTTGTGTGCTCATGCAAGATAGGAAAGTAGTGGCTTATGCATCAAGGCAATTAAGAGTACATGAGCGGAATTACCCAACCCATGATCTAGAATTGGCTGCAATAGTGTTTGCATTAAATATATGGAGAAACTATTTGTATGGTGCTAAGTTTACAGTTTATAGTGATAATAAGAGCTTAAAGTATTTGTTCGATCAGAAAGAGCTTAATATGAGACAACGAATTGAAGATTGATGGAATTTATAAAGGATTATGAGTTTGATCTCCAATATCATCCTGGTAAAGCCAACGTTGTAGCAGACGCTTTAAGTTGGAAATCTTTACAAGTATTTACTATAATGGTTAAAGAATTGGAATTGATCGAGCAATTCAGAGACATGAATCTTGGGATAACAGAATTATTCCAGCACAAGATAATGAATTCCTAGACTTAATCGGTAAACAAGCAGAAGATCAGTATCTCCAACAGGTTAATCAGAAAATAGAAGCAGGTGAATCAGTGGAGTTTAAGAGAGGTACTAATGGTATCATAAAGTTTGGAGATAGAATCTGTGTGCCAAATGATAGAGAAGTTAAGAATTTGATTCTAGAAGAAGCACACAAAAGCATATAAGTTTTCATCCAGGTGCTACGAAGATGTATCAAGATTTGAGGGAAATGTTTTGGTGGCCTGGAATGAAAAAGGAAGTTACAAAGTATGCCCAATCCTGTTTGGTGTGTTAGAAGGCAAAGATTGAACACCAAAAGCCAGCAAGATTATTGTCATCTCTAGATGTCCCAGAATGGAAATGAGACAGTATTGCAATGGATTTTGTGTCTGGTTTGCCTAAGACACAAAAGAAGCATGATGCAATCTGGATGATTATTGATAGATTAACAAAATGTGCTCATTTCTTACCTATCAATCAAAAGTTCTTAATGGAAAGATTAATCCAGTTGTTTGTTAAGAAAGTAGTTAGATTGCATGGAGTGCCAGCAAGTATAATTTTGGACAGGTATCTGAGATTTACATCAAGATTTTGGCAAATCCTACACAGTGTGTTGGGAACGAATTTCTTCCAATGATTGAGTTTACATATAACAACAGTTTCCACTCTAGTATTGGAATGGAACCATATGAAGCACTGTATGGAAGAAAATGTAGAACACCTCTATGTTGGTATGAGACAGGAGAAAATCAATTGATTGGACCCGAAGTGGTACAGCAAACAATGGAACAAGTTCGAAAGATTCGGGAGAAACTGAAATCAACAATAGATAGGCAGAAGAGCTACAGTGACAAAATGATAAGTTCTTCGGAATTCCAGGAAGGCGATCATGTTTTTATGAGTCACACTGAGGACTGGAATTGGCAGGGCAATAAAATCCAGAAAGCTTACACCTCGTTTTATCGGACCGTTTCAAATTCTTCGCCGAATTGGTCCAGTTGCCTATCAGATAGCCTTACCACCTAATCTTTCAAATCTTCATGATGTTTTTCATGTATCCCAACTCAAAATATTATCCTGATCCATCGCACATCATAGAACCTGAATCAATACAATTAAGAGAAAACTTGGAATATGAGGCATTACCTGCACGAATTGTGGACCGGAGGATGAAAGAACTTCGCGGGAAGCAAATTCTTTAGTCAAGGTCATCTAGGATGCAGTTACTGGAGATGCAACGTGGGAGAAACTGATATGAAACAACAATATCCACATCTGTTTACATGAGGTAATTTAATTTAAATTTCGAGGACGAAATTTATTTTAAAGAGGGTAGTAATGTAACACCTGTTTTCTTGATTAAAGAATCACACAGTAATTAAGTTGGCCAGAGAGCTTAATCTTGTTTGTTATGTGTTAATTAGTATGTGTTTCAAATTTGGGCTCTATCGGACTTCAAACGAGCTCAGAATGCGACGAAATGGACGAATCAGAATTGCTGGTCAATTGGTCAACGCAGAGTGTACCGAGCGCAGGTTTGTGGCACTGGCGCAACACAAAGGCGGTGATGTACACATTTGCACCGGGCGTATAAATATTGAGCCGGGCGTAGAAATATTGAGCCGGGCGTAATCAGTGCTGACTTACCCTTGTTATTTAAAATGGTAGAAGCTTGTAGAAATTTTGAGAATTTGTGAGAGAGGTTCGGGAGAGCTCGAAGAATAGAGAGTGAAAGTGGGTTTTGGAGAGAAAATTGATCTTGAGGAAAATATGTCCGTCAGATCGTAATTTCGACTTCGAATCTGTGATCAGCTTAGTGAATACTACGAGTATCAGCTAACGTTTCTTCTATCCAACTGAGGTAATGCTCAAATCCCTAACTTGGCATTGTCATTTACTTCTCTCTTGGATTCTTGCTTCAATATGAGTTCTATTTAAGAAACCGTCGCAAGATTAACGTTTATGACAATGTTAGGACTCTGTCCATGTGTTAGGGCAAATTTTGGAGCATCGAGGAGCTCCCTGGGGCTCAAGGCAGCAGTTGGTTAGAGAGGAAGAGAAGTTTGGACAATGATACCGGATAAGCCAAGGTGGGGAGAAAGCAACCGACATTGTCGGGGAGGCATGCGTAGAGTAACAATCATTTATGCATATGTGTAGGGTGCCCCGGACCCTACTAGTATGTTGAATAATCAACAATAGCTAAACCGTAATATAATAATATTTTTAAATACGACCTCGGGTTTAGTTATTGTAGATTTATCAATGTTAGGCTTGAAACCCCAGGCTAGATAACTGATAATGATTAGGGTTGTTTGCTATGTCTGTTACTGTGACGACTGCTATAACATGCTTGGTTGTGATGCTTGGTTCCGGTGTTAACTCGAGGATGATTGTTGCATTACATATTGCCAAGGTGGCGAGCCGTATGATTGCGAGTCATACGAGGTTAGTTGTACTCGAGTGCGAGTACAGATTACGGAAGGGTCGGTCTATGGAGAGACCTTGGGGATGTAGACTGGATTCGGGAGGCTCACAGTGACTATTAGGTAGCTCCTAGTGCATCGTGTACCCCGGTAGAGCCTAGTTATCCCGACTTTACCCTGAGTATCCACGTCTCAGGTTGACTATCCGAGGCGACCCAGATACCTCTAATGGAGCAGAGCTCACAGAGAGATGCACTCTTATGGGTCACGGCGAGCGGAAAAGTTACCTAGACAAACTAACTGACGTTCCCTAAGAAGAGAGGCTTGATTATGGAATGTCTTCGGGTTGAGACCCGGACGAGAGATATCGGCCGACATGCACATGAGTGAGACTCCTTAGAGGAATGATCTCAGAGTATGATCTTGAGGATGATTGTGTTGGTGTGACTTGATGGATAACTGTTTGGTTGTTGTATCTGATATGTTTATGTGATTGATTATTCTATGTGTTCCCATCCCCATTTTAATGATATGATCTATTGCTTATCTACCTATCTTTTCCTCTATATATTTGTATGTACATCCGTTAGATGAGCAGTGTGAGAAGGACCGCGACGTCACCGGATCTGGGATATATACCAAGTCATTACCTACAGAGGATCCCTCCCAGGATCCCGATTCTCGGTGATGTGGAGATTGTGTACCACGATGATCATGGATGGCAGGTCGACCATTCACGATTCTTTATGACGTATACCGGCCTAGTCAGTTTGTATATACGCATTGGAGAGGGTCCGTACTTTCATCTGGATGGCCCGTATCGGATTTCACAAAGATTACCTTTTTCGGAGATGCGGTATCCACCTCGTCAGAGGGAATTTCCTTATGACATGTGGAATATGGGGGATCATTGAGTAGTGAGGAGCAGAGTTGGCATGGTGCAGAGAGGTCATAAGCAGAGGAGTGTCCAGATGATGTATCACTATCGTCGCCGACACGTCGTTATGAGCAGTGATGAGTCGATTTGGGAGCCTAGGACCCATTATGGCAGGGTCTATCGACGCCACTATGGAGAGGGTGAGGGTAGCTCCAGTCGCCCATATCGTTTGTGATATGGTTCTGTCGGTTGCGCCCGTTAGGACGAGAGTCTCTATGAGCTTCTTTTTGCTTTTTGATGTATTTTGAGAGATGGAACGGGTAGTATCAGGACCTTTTCTTATGTCTGTTATGTCTGTGACCAGTTTAGGTATGTTTTCTTTTTGCTTGCAGTGTTTGTATAGTTGTAAGGTTAAAGATCCCCCAGTTGAGATCTATGATACGTTATGGAGACTGAATGTACATATTATGTATATATATGGTCGATGTATGCTTTTATTCCGTTGTGCATGCTTTAAAACGAATTTAATTTTATTGCCTCCGTTATATATTTATTTTCAAATGTAATAAACGCATTAATGTTAATTATGAATTAAGGTTTAATTAATTAGGATTTTTTCTTAATGGGACATCGGGGTGTCTCAAGTCATACCAATTGGTGGAACCAATACAGCTTTAGCTCACTGACATCGACACAAAGAAGGTGGTTCAAATGGATTAGGAAATACCACATGATTTATGACTACTGCCAAGACAATGACAGGTTCCAAAGCAATCTTCCAAGGGAATGTTCTCTTCCCAAGTATTGACTAGAAAGGAGGATGATTTGATTACTTTGTTTTCCTTTTGGTTTTAATTTTAGATATGATGCTAGAATTTACTCTTACATTTAATGCCAAAAAGTTAAAAGCTAGATTTGATTAATTAGTTGAGTATCTTTAGCCTTTTTTTTTGGTGAAGAGTATCTTAGCCTTTGAAGTAAAGCATTCAATCGTGTAGCTAAAATGTCTGGATTTTGATTTAGGCTAGATTTTTCTCCATGTATATCATAAAGAGTTTAAATTAGTTTGCATTATATAATTAACAAGGTTTAACTCCTAGTTTAACTATTAGGAGGGGTTGGTATAGCAGTCAATAAGCATGTGATGTATTGGAGGCAGGGTTTTAAAATAAACCTTTGAAACCACAACATTGTGGTTTGGGTATTTATCGCAACTGTATTAGTCACGTTTTCTTACAATTATCCATAATGACATAAACATAAAATAATTGCAATCGTAACCGCAACTTAACAATCAACTCATCTTGTGTTTCTCTCTAAATAATTTTGTGTAAATCATAGAACATAACTCTTTTTTTTTTTTGAATCAAAGAGAACATCATTCTAAAAATTATATATGCATTCTATAAAGCGATTCCGATTATGATTCTTACCACGATCGCAGACAAAATGATAAGTTTCTCTCAGACATATCAATCAAATCAAAATATTAGAGTTATTTTTGTAGGAAAAATTTTCGAGAAAGTGTGCTATTTTTATAGGTTCTTAATGTAATATTATCTCAAATGAACAATAGCACACTTTCTCTAAATACTATCTTCATTATAATACTTTTATACGAATTTAATACATAAAATTTCTTGCTACCATGAATTTCTCTTAATTTATATATAGCTTAAATGTGAAAATTATTTTATGCATTAAATTTTAACCATATAAATTTATTTTAAAAATATACATTAAATCTAAAAAGAAATTAAAATAAATAAAAAATTATTTTGTTGAAGGAAAAACATTTATCCCTTGATACTTTAGACATATTCTAAAATCAAATTATTATATATTAAAGGTATAACTCTGTAAATATTTTTCTATTTAAAAAAATATTCAATATCTTTTTATTCAACCCCAATTTTTTTTTATCATTGGGTGGCACTAAAATATAATTCTAAATTTTCCTAGTCAACCCTTTTAATAATCCTCCCAGTTAATATATAAATAAAATGTCAAATAAGTTTTATATTTTAAAAATACATTAGATGCATTATTTGTTACTGAATAAATTTTTATTTAGAGCACTAAAAAATAATCTTTGATTTAATATAAAAAAAAATATTAGCAGGATGATTTTGTCAAAACTAGCAAAAACAATTTTTGCCAAAACCCTGCCAAAAATAATTTGTAACCCACAAGAATTATCTCTCTTACCAAAACTCATACCCCTACTTCCCAGTTCCCAACCCTAAATTGCTCAAACTGCTCCCTTGCCTATTCCTGAAACAGAGACCCTCAAGCACTCTCCTTGCACTGTCTTCGCGCAACAGGTATGTTCTTATCTCCCTGTTGTTTCAGTGATTTGTTCTTTTAATTTTTCCCTTTTGGGTTTCTGAGCTGGTGCATAGAATGTATAGAGCTGATTTTCTGATAGAATTCATAATAGATTTATCTTTATAAACTAAAACTTGTTTCTCAAAACAAGAGAACAATGAAATGCATTTTGGGTTCAAGAATAAGTCATTGCACGCTGATATGTGATATATAAGTCAGTAAAAGCCAAATGAGAAGTCTCCTAGTTTTCTATATTTTTATTTAGTGCTCAATACTTATATATCTTTCAGGGTAGATCACCCTGTGAGGCCATTTGGAATCGTTTCTTCTATTTTTAAACTTTGCTCTGACACTCTCTGGTTATCAACTTTTCACTTTGAGAAAGCAATATATGGAGTGGGCATGTAGTCACTTTGTGCACAACATTAGTTTCTAATGGGGATATATCTTTCAATGTTGTTATCCTTTGTATAAAATAGCCTAGTGAAATGCTAAATTTTATTCTTAGCATTGTAGTTGACCTTCAATATGAAATGCATATTTCTGAGAGTGATGATATGTATTGGATGTATGCAGTTCCCTTGTCATCAATTTGTAGATAGAGAATCTATGTACAAAGTTGGATCTTTGTTTTATGCCAATGTTGTACTATTCTTATTGATGGCGATTCATGTGAATATGCTTGATTGATGAGGAACCTGGCAATAAATGGGATTTACCCAGAGTGATATTGAAAATATAATGGGATTATCTTTTGTAAACCATTCTGTAATTAGGACATTTAGAACGATTACCCCTCACCTATTTGATGGCATGCTAGCTATTTAATAAAATGAATATAGTATAGACAATTTTGTGGATCAGGAAAACCAGCTTTTCTGCATTCCTTTCCCTTCTATTGAATGTGAGTTTGTGTTTTCTAGGGGCACTGATCCAACACTAGTGCGCTAGAAAGCCGACCGCGAGCATGGCAGATAGGAGCAAAGACCTTCTTCAGTTGGAGCACAAGGTCACGCCCCTTTCATCATTAGGTCCCTATCTTTCTCCAATGGGATTGCTTTCTTTCCACTTTTGGCTCTCTATTGACTAATGATAAAGTTGGTTTTCTGTGTGCAGAATCCTCTCTTCTTGTGTTTAATAATAATAAAGGAGATTCAAGCACTCAAACTAACGAACTCACCCTTGCTGATGGCACGCCCCTGACTGCCCGACCTCCCCCAAGCCAACGTAGCTTTTCAAATTCATCCCAAGTTCTTTCTTCTTCTTTTTTTTTTACCTGTTTTAACATTTAACCAATACTGGGTTTTATTAATTTGGAGGGGAGTGTTTTTTATTCCATGGTAACCTTGATGCTGAAATGCGATGTACTACGGAATTAATTGATATTGCCAAGAAATTGTGAGATATTTTTCTGGATGATGACTACTATAGTTTGCTTGTCATGTTAATTTCACCTTTATGATTCAAATCTCATAACTGAGCTGCATAGGATATGCCTTTACTTGGGTTCATGACGATGAGTAGGATATACATGAGCTCAATTACTTCCCTTGTTGGTGAGATGGACTGTTGGACCAATATTAGACCATGGTACTTTATTGTCATTAATTGCTTGTGCCATTAAGTATAATTAGGATTTCAATCGGGACTAGTTCTCCTCTGCCACTGGATTGCCCAAAGAGGGTCTCTCTGACCCGTGTGGTCGTCATCTTACTTTTGATTTGATTCACATGACACTCTGGTTCTTTTCTACACCTGCATGCCAAACAGATTGGCTGTTAGAGGCTGTTCTTAGAAGTGAAATAGTTTGAGCAGGGAAATCAAAGTTCAAGGTCTTATATATCATATTGGTAGTCCAATAAAAACTCAAATCCTTGACTGCAAAATCTCTCTCTTATTTGTCTGTGCATGATGATCCTGGCTGGGTTTTCTCGGCATGTTCACATGCATTTTTGTTAATTTTTTATTTTACAACTATTGTATGTAGTTAGTTCCTTAAGATTCTTAAACAAGTGAAGGCTAAACTCATGGCTTGAAAACTTAACATTAATGTAGCTGAGAGAAATGAGATGTTGCCTTTTTACTGAGATTCCACTGTTGAATTGAGTGTGGCTTATGATACCTAGTTATATTAGTCATAAGCATTGAAGTACTTATTATTTGAAAAGAGCAGAACACTATGAATATGAAGTGATAAAAAACGAACTATATTTTTTCGCATGAGTGAAAATTTTGTTTATTGATGCAGTTTTAGGGAAGGTCAAAGACTTCCTAGGAGTGATGTCAGAAGCAAATAAGCAGCTGAAACTTAATGCCAAGGTTAAAACTTGCTTTCTGATTGAAGCTATAATTTGTACTGACTTGCAACCATTGTCTCTATTCTTTTTCTTTCTTTTCTTTTTTAAATTTTCTTATAGCTTCAATTAAAATTATGTAGGACCATCCTGAGAATTATGACATTGAAGAGCTCAGTGGAAATGAATCCAAAGTTATTGAAATGGTAATTCAGTCTTCTATATATGTTTCTGTATCAATGACTCTACCTACCAATCTATATATAGTTATTTTATATTACCGACTTACAATTGGTGGATTGTGTGTTATTGATTTTCGGTTTATTTTTCATGCAGGATTTGATGCTTGGCGTTGCTGATCTTCATATGCCTGAGGCTGTGGCTGCTGCTGAAAATGCAATTTCCAGTTGTCAGCCTGTGGTTCTATTGCCTTCTGGTGGTAGTGAAACAGATTCAGATGAAAGTAGTGCTGATGATGACAGTGGGGATGATGAAATTGAAAGCATTAATGAGCATGATGATGGAAACAATTGTAAAAAGCCTTCGTCCCTTGTTCAAAGATCTAATTCTGGAATAGATAATGTTCATAAAAAACAAAAGCGAAATCGTCATTCCAAAAAATGTCCCGGGATAGTTGAGCTATCATGAACCGTACGGAGTATGGGATGCTGTTATGAGAATCAGATGCTTGAGTTATATCGAAATGTTATACCAACTTACTGAGATGACTGCTACCAGAATCACCATGCATCTTTACATCTGGGGTTGGAATTTACCGTATGATTTTTGCTACGTTGAGCGTACATCAATGAGATAGTGCAAACATTTCAATCTGCTAATGTATTTACTGACCTTTATGTCAGGACACTTGGTTGTATTGTAGAGTTCTAGGTCCTTGATAAAGATCTATCAGTTTACAAATTCAAATTGTTTTATATGTGCTTTATTTAAGTTCATTTCGCTTGCTAATTTCCCATCTTCTCAGCCAATGTTAAGGTCCAGTTGGATAAATAGTTTATTTAAGTGCTTATATAAGATATCTTTATGCGAAAAACTTTCATGTCATAAATTCCTTTTAAATTAAGTTATTTAACGTTTGGGTATATTATCCAAGAAGTACTTTTAAAATATATAAAATATGTAAAACAACTTCTCATATAAGTTTTAGTACAAGGTTTTTTAAGAAGTTAAAAAAAATGTTTTTTTGAAATAAGTTAAAAACAGCGTTTTGGGAGATAGTATAAACTCTTCTAAGCTGTAAGTTATGCTATGAAAAAAACAAAAAGCCCTAAAGAAGTAAAAGCACTAATATTTTACTACGACAAGCTATAACAGACAACAAAGGGAATAGGGAACTCAATTCTACCAATAAATTCCACAAGTGAAGTGTTCCCAAATAAGTACCAGGTATATGTTCATCTTATGGTAGTGTATATAGAAGCACTTGTGGAAAATGGCAAAGTTTACATTTCATGTCAGTCTTTGAAGCTTGTCCTGACGTAAAATATCTGCCAGCAGAAATTGTTCAGATGCAAAATCATATTACTAATAATACTAATAAACGTATATGTCCTTTAAACTAAGTCGATCTATAGATTTCCTCTAAGAATTATTTTGAATTTTATCAAATGAATAACTATATTAGTGAAGAGCAGAATAGCCATAACATACATTTGAAATATAAAAAGGCTGAAGGACATATTACACAGGCTACTGTCTCAGTTTAAACAAAAAGGATATGTGATCTATTAAAACAAGACTACAAACAAACAACTTACATGAGTTCCAAGACGTGTATTTTGGTTGAACAATGATGATGTTTATATTGAATCGGATATATTCTTATGAATATCACCACAAAATGATCAAAATCGAATATATCTCGTTAATTAAAGCTTCATCTTCATTGACCGATTCTGGAGTTGATCCATTTGTGGATTCGCTTGATCTTGTTGCCCGAGTTATTCTCCCATGACTGCTTGTTTGGAAGGAATCCAGTTCTACTATCCACAAAACATGCAGGTTCTGCTGCAAGACTTACAGATATTATTATATATCATACAGTAATGCAGATAAATAAGGAAACAGTTATGATATTCTAACACCAGTTTTTTATACCAACATGGACACCTTGGTTAATCCTGTATAAATTTTTGGTTAATTCAGTTCATTATATGGTTAATGGGTCATTTGAAGCTTATTTTCCATAACCATGTAAATATTTGGTTAATCACATGCAAATATCTGGTTAATTTAGTTCTTTATATGATTAATGGGTCATTATGAATTAACCAAATATTTGCACGTGATTAACCATATAATGAGCTGAATTAACGAAATATTTATACCGATTAACCAAGGTGTCAAAAGTTGGTATAAACTTTTGGTGTTCAAATATCTTTTCTGATAAGAAAAAGCCTTCTAATCCCATACTTCTAAGGGCAAGGAAGATAAGCAAGATAACATGGGAAGAAAAGCATGACTTACAAAGCTTAGTAGATCCTCTATGTCACACAACTGCAATTGGGTTTCATTTGTACGTAGTCCCGTATACAATGTGGATCATGGGAATATGGATACTATGTGATGAAGTGGATGTTCGAAATTATCTCCTACAGGATCACTGAAAGATGGCACGAGGTAAATGTTAATTGGTAACAATTAGAAGTAACAGTTATAGATTCGTTATATATTTTATGTTAGTTTATTACTTAAAAGATATAATCTTTTGTCCAATTAAACTTGCAGATATTCAACAATGCAACTCCATTATCTGATTCCGACATCAATAACATAAGGAGGCATTGGGCAACTTTCTTTCTTGAAGTGTAGCAACCATAGTTTGTATGTAGTTAGTTTAAAAACTTATCATGTACTAGCTATATGGTACTTTTGACTGATCATATATATTTTGATATGAAATCTATAATATATCATGTAACTTTTTGGTTTCTAATTATCTTTGTTGTCTGAATGTAATTGAACGTACATATGTATTGTTCGTAATAAGTTCAGTATATATTAATTTAGTGTGTTTTTGTTGTACAAAAGTGATTGTGTTGAGAATATTTAGAATATGTTATACTGGTATTGATCTGGATTACTGAAATAGGGGAACGGAATGATAGAAATGTAAAAAGAGTTATTTTAAAAAAATGAGACTTTACACATCGGTTACTCAAAAACCGATGTGGAAAGTTCACTTTTCACATAGGTTAATAAAAAACCAATGTGGAAAGTGAAATTTCCACATCGGTTTTGGTTAAAACCGATGTGAAAAGTTCACTTTTCACATCGGTTATATTTAAAACCGACGTGGAAAGTGGTATTTCCACATAGGTTATGGGATAACCCATGTGACAAATGAACTTTCCACTTAGGTTATTTAGAAAACCACTGTTAAAAATGTACTTTAAACATCGGTTTTAAAATCGATGTGAAAAGTAACAATAAAGAACATCAGTCTTTTCAACATCAGTTTGAAAACCGATGTGAAAAGCCAAAAATAACCGATGTGGAATCCCTTTTCAGCACCAGTGTCATCAGCATTGCCACTACTCATACGGCCACCTACAATCTCAAGAACCAACACACCAAAACTGTAAACATCTGACTTCACTGAGAACTGTCCATTCAGTGCATACTTTGGTGCCATGTATCCACTGCATAACCATATGGACAAGCTACATTAGGCATAATACTTTACAATCATTTACAATTTTTCCCTAGTTTTAGTTCCTAAGCGCAATGATATTGATAAGCTCTAGTATATTAGAATACTTACTAGGTTCCAACAACTCTATTTGGAACGTTATACGCGGGTGTTATACGAAATCGAGCGAACGACGGAGCTGAAAACGGGATTTGCGGGACCCCTAACAAATAAATACCTTGTAATTCATGATGACTCACAAGGGGTGAGTCATATAGGTGACTCCCCATGGTAATGATGGCTTTTAGGAGGATTTTACCATTTTGTGAATATAGAATGTTTACATTGAGGATGATTTCTGTTGAGATGAAGATGGACCCAAACACCCCTCAAACCCCACGGCCCAAGTACCTACAAGAGCCCATCTTCACTTCTATAAAAGGCAAGGGTCATCTTCTTCCTTAAGCTTTGATCATTTTGTCATTAAAAAGCTTAAGTTTCCATAGCTTGATTTGTGAGGAAGTGTGTGATTTCTTGCCCATTTCTTGATTCCAAGAGGTATACCATGCTCTTCTCCCTTGATTAGCATCATGTTCTTCAATTAGTTTTGTATTTTGAAGCTTTTATCAATATGATGCATATTAGGGTTTCTAACTTAAAAAATTCATAGAAAATCATAGGAAAATCCAATGAGCATGAAGCCAATTTCTATGATCCTATTATCATCTCTATATTCTAGATCTATGAGCTTCCATAAAACAAAAATTTCCTACCTATTTAACCCAAAGAGGCCGAACCCTAACTTTTGGTGGGGGGAAGATTTTGTTCATTTTTCTTAACTAGTCTTGCATGATTCAATCTTATAGTTATATATGTATTTGTTGGGTCAAAACAACCATCACACAAGAGGGGGTGAATTGGGTGATAATAGAAATTTAAAACTTTTACTAAACATCAAAACATCAATCAGAGTTTTTCAAATAAAGAGAGTATAGATGGATAAAAAAATATAATTTAAAAACCATCTAACAAAACTAACAACATATTTTTAACCAGTTTGGAAATAAGGAAGATAAAGCATTTCACTTGTCTACTGGACAATATTGAATTGTCTGATTATCTTAGACTAAACGTCAACCAGTTAGACAATATCTAGAGGATAAAAACATTTGAAAATAGCTTAGAACATAAAGCTTAAAATCAGTTAGAAAACTTTGTTGAAATACATAAAACAACAAAGATAAGGAGATAAGGGTATAGAGAAAATAAACAACAAGATTTATCCTGGTTCACTCATATAAACGATGAGCTACATCCACTCCCCAGCAGTAGCTGAGTTTTTCTCCACTATCACATCAGATAATTACAATGAGTAGTCTTTGCACACCTAGCCTCTCCAAGCTCATTGAGTATTGTTCTTAACCAGCCTCTCCAGACTGTTGCAAGTATTATTTGCACACCTAGTCTCTCCAGGCTCAACGAGTATTATTCTTAACCAACCTCTCCAGGCTGTTGTAAGTATTATTTTCACCTAGCCTCTCCAGGCTCACTGGATTTTGATGAAGGTTACATAGAGAAAATCACACAACACTCATAGAGTGATTTTACAATGAAGTACAGAGATGAGTTCTTCCTACACTCACAAGAGTGGATATATTTTTAAGCACTTCAGAACTGATAAAAGAAATCTCTCATAACACTCACTTGAGTGAATATAGAATGTTTACATTGAGGATGATTTCTGTTGAGATGAAGATGGTGATGCTCTCATTTTTCATCAAGTGTAGCAGAAGTAGTAGCACTAGCAACTCTCTCTATTCTTCTTCAACTATTGTCTTTCTTATATAGGCTCACCCAAATATACCCGTTGGAGTTTATAGCAATTGCTCGACTTTGTTTTATGCTGACCATACTTTAGATAAAGTGGTTTCACTTTCACAGTTTTGTCCTTTTTGATAAAGTTATTCTAACCAGCTGCACAGTACCTTTTTGACTTTTGTACTTTTGTACTTTTGTGATAATATAATATTAAACATCAGTACAACTTTTGTAGAAGAGAAATTCCAATACGTAGCAGCTGTCTTTCATTTCTTCAATTATGGGCACCTCCTGCTTTCTCAAATATATGTTTAACTAATTCATCTTTGTATTATACTGGGAAGACACTTGGTTATCTTCATTAGACACTCTTTAGATGAGCTTGTGAGATGTTTGGCTAGTATTCATTAGATGTTTGTTCCTTTAGCTCCTAAACTCTGTCATCTTCGTATTGTGCAATTTAGACATTCTTAACGATCGATTCAGGCTTCGCCGTCTTCATGAAAGTTGTAGCAATGGATGTTATCATTCGAATGGAACCGGTTTCATCCAATTTGGACATGTACAACTTAAGTTATGACCATCAAACGCTTAAAAAGTCTTTCTGTCGGAACAACATCATGTCACCATAATACGAATGCAATCTGACATCAATATAGATCGAATTTAGTCTCGACATATTCATCAAAGTTTTATATATGTTTCTTAGCTTTCCAATGACATAAAGATCGATTCATTTGGATACATACAGCTCCAGATATTGTCAGCAGACGCTTGTATGTTCTGGCTGTCACGAACAGTGTCACATCTCCAACTTGAAGATGATATTTCGCTTAGATGGAAATTGATTCAGGTCTCGACTTCTTCATGAAAGTTGTAGATATTTATCTTATATTTCCAATGAGGCCAATATCTCTTGATTTGGATGGGTGTAGCTCAATATGGATGGGACAGACGCTTGATTGTTGGTAGCAGACGCTTTGTCCAGACTCTTGACTCCAATCTTCTATCTTTTCTCCTACACATATGTTCTTTATAAGTAGTAGTCTGATCTATGCTTGAATACTCTTTAGACACTTCATAAGATGCTTCTAGATAGACACTTGAGCAGATACACTTCGAGACAGATTCTTGAATTGAGACTCTTTGGGATGAGACGCTTCACTTGTCTTAATATCCTTCACCCGTCTTAAGACGCTTCGATCTTAAGACACTTTAGTAGACAGGTTCATAAACATGCGTAGCGGGATAGAACACCTTTCCTGTTATCACTAGACATGTGACATTAGACGAGTGAAGCACTTTTCACTTGTCTGCACACTTGAGCACACAGTTAGCAATGTTCATACATTTGTAAATTATTTATGTAATATATTTAGGAACTTAACTTATTTCTTTGATTTGTCATCACTCAAAACCACATAAACAATTAGTCACAACACATATAGCATTTTCAGTATTGAATCTATGTTGATTGGATCAAATGAAAGTCTCTAAGCCAGTTAATTGGTCATGGCCGAAATTCATTTGGTGAAGGATTGAAATATTTGATTTCAATCTTTGTAATATAAGTGTTGATTTAGGGTTTTAAGTGATTAAGAATCACTAATCCAAAAGCTTAGGAATTTTAGAATTTTTTTTGGTCCTAAAATCAGCCCTATGTCGAAACCAACATGTAGGAGCATAGGTGTTAATAAGTTGTTTGTTTGTTGATTTGTTGTGTTTTGATGAAGGATAAGCTAGTTTATCGAGTACAAGTACTACCGGCACTTGGATTTACAGCGAATCGTATATCGGAGAAATATCGTTTACAGGTAAGGGGATTATCTGAGGGGGTTTTCCGGTAGCCATGTGTAATTGTTGTTGTCTGTATTAATTATTGGTTGTATGTAATTCTTACTTAGATAGCATTATTTGCTTAGTAATTATCTGATGTTAATTATTTAATTATCTGTATTTAATTATTGTTATATTTTGTGGCATGTCTTTAATTGCTAATTGATATATTATTGACATGAGATTATTGTTGATGTGGATTGTGGATTGGAAAGCCTGACAGTGATCAGAGCTTAATTAAATACGAGGATAAAAGCGTTTAAAAGCTTTTTTATGAAATAATGAGTTTAAATTAGTGGAAATAGTAATATATTATTACTTAATTATTTATTTGGTGAAAAATGGGAAATAGTGAAAATAATATTATTTTAATGATTTAACGGTGAAAGAGCGTTTTAAGAGTCATATTGAGGACATAACCGTGAAAATATTTCAGCATTGCTGTCGCAACCGAAAATCGCGACGGGGACGACGACAAAAATGGATAAAAAAGGAAAAAAAAGTAGAGTCGCCACCAATTTTATTTAATTGAGGAAAAATTGGAAAACCTTTAAAAATGGTCTTTGGAACCAAGTTGAGCTCGGGAGTCGGTTACGAGTAGGGAAGGTGTTAAGCATCCTACATCGCCCATTCTATGAATGGTACCTTGAATAAATTGCGCGAAAATAAATTATTTATTTTTTACCCCAAAATTATAAGGAAGAATTTATTTATTAATATATTTTTATTTAATATTTTATGTTTCTTTTTTTTTAATTCGAAAATAAATCCTAAATAAGGTTGACCGTGGCACGTAAGTCCATAAGACAACCTCAAAGCTAAGGGATTAAGCATGACACTTGTCATAGAGCAACCCAAAAATATTAAATAAATTATTAATTAATTATCTACATTAACAAATTAAAAAGAACACAAAAATAAAGGAAAAATTATTTTTTTTGGCATGACGGGATGATTGATCACACTCCTACGTATTCCCTGCTGTGATGGAAAACTCAAAGCCACGTAGTTCTTATGAAAAATATTTTGTTTGTTGGTTTATTTTAATATTTATGAAAAGGTTTTTATTTTATTTTATTTAAAAAAGGTTTTTTTTTATATATTTCGTGTTTTTATTATCGAAAACTCCTAAGTGAGATAGAACATGACAAATACGTCCACATAATGATCTCAAACCTAAGGGATTAAATGTGGTATCTCTCACAAAGTAATCCTAAAATTATCTATAAAGAAACATTCTATTTTATTTCATTTATTGCTTATGAATTGAAAATTAAAAAAAAAATGACTTCGTATAAGTGTTTGTAGCATTTTTTTTTTGACTTGGGCTAAGTGACCAGCCCACTAAAATACTCACATCAAGGTCAACACTATATTTAGCCCAACAAAGCACTCAGACCAAACCCATATACTACAAAAGAGAAGGTTATGTCAGACTAAAAAGAGAGGAAACAAAGATAAAATAAAATAAAAAATAAATAAAAGAAAATAAAACAAAAGGAAAAGGAGAACCAGAACCTTCTCCTAACAACAAAACAACACAACTTGTAGGGGCAAAATGCATCAGAGCAACCGAGGAAGGGGGTGATGGCTTGGGATCGCGACGCGGTGGTTCCGGCTCAGAACGGCGGCACGGTTCGCACACGGTGGGGCTGGAGATCCTGGCGGTGGGCTCGAGGCCGGATCTGGGCGGAGCACCGACGGTTCGTGCACAGTGGTTCCGTGTGATGGCGAAGCCGCAGTGACTGGCGGGCGGTTGGGCTACGGTGGTACGGTTCCGAGCAAGACAGAGCCGCGTGAGGGAGGTCCGGCTGTGGCTCGACGACGTTCGTTACCGGAGGAAACAAGGAACGTTTTTTCTTTCTTTCTTTTTTTTCTCTACTCTCTGTATCAATCTATATTTGATATTCACTCTGATCTTGATCCTAAAAAATTATCAGGATTAAAATTTCTATCTCTAATTTGAAATAAAATCAAAACTTGTGAGCCTCATCTTAAAAAATCAAGGGATTTGCCAACTGGATTCAAATTCAAAATAATGTTGGAGGAAAAAAACAGAGGTGGCTGCTAGGGTTTGTTGGAGGATGATGAATGGGTTTGAGTAATAGGTTTGGCTGGTTTGGCCCAATAACAAAAATAAACCCAAGTGTTTAACATAAAATTAAAATCTTTTAATTATTTTTGTCTGTCAATTTTTTTTGGATTTTTGGTATAAATAAAATCAAATAATAAGATGGCAAAATATAATTTTTATTTTATTTTTTTTATTTTTATTTTCTTTGCATTTTTAATTTTTTTGAAATTTTTAGTTAAAACTAAAAGACCCGGTCAAAATAGGGTGTTTACAGTTACCCCTATTTACTTGTTCATTACTAGAATACATGAAGAAAGAACGATTTTTCATCTGATAGTAGTAAGGAATTAGTAAAGAAAATGAACTCGCATTTTGGCCGGGATGGGAAACAGGCTGGAGAAAATTAAGCTCCAGCGCTTGGAAAATAAAAATGACAGCGGACCTCAGATCCCGAAAATAAAGTTATTGGTGAGCCTTAGAGATCGAAGAATAAATTTGCCACAGACCTCAGATCCCAAATATAAAATTAGCAGTGAGCCTCAGAGCTTGAAAAATAAATTTGCAGCGGGCCTCAGATCCCAAATATAAAATTAGCAGTGAGTCTTAGAGCTCGAAAAATAAATTATAGTGGGCCTCAGATCCCAAAAATAAATTTGCAGTGAGCCTCAGAGCTCGAAAAATAAATTGCAGTGGGCCTCAAATCCCAAATATAAAATTATTAGTGAGCCTCAGAGCTCAAAAAATAAATTTGCAGAGGGCCTCAGATCCCAAAAATAAATTTGCAGTGAGCCTCAGTTCGAGAATAAATTGTAGTGGGCCTCAGATCCCAAATATAAAATTAATAGTGAGCCTCAAAGCTCGAAAAATAAATTTGCAGTGGGCCTCAGATCCCAGAAATAAAATGATGGTAACTTGCTTTCTCTTTTCTATCTTTTTCTTATTATTATTTTCTTTTCTTTACCTTTGCTTCAGTTACAGCTGAACCACACACTCCATGGAAAAACTTCGACCAATCAAACCCTTGTTTACCAACAGCTCTGAGTCAGGGTCTTGTCAGTTCCTTTCGACAGGAGGGGCTTCTTTTTCAAAGCGGTGGAGGCATGTAGAGCAATTGTTTCCTTCAAGACTGGACTCGTGGAGACTTTCATTATTGCTTTTCTTTTCTCCTCATTGTGCACCATTATCTCCCTTATTGACTTTGAAATGCTGGGCTTTCTTTGGTTCAAAACATTCATTGAAGTAACCATTAGAATTATCAAATCATACTATTAAACTTAAATTTACTTAAATTGAGACATGATTTCAATGCATAAACATGATTTAAGCACAATAGGGAAAAATGGATGAATAAAATCCTTACCTTAATATGAGAATTTACATTGCACACAAGGAAATTGGAAAGAAAGAGGGGAAATACAAAGGGGTGTATGGGAATTGTATGAAAAGGGATAATGGAACAAAAGAAAACCACATAAAAATTTGCCCCAGTATTGGTTCCTTGATCCTCTTAACTGATTCCCAACAATTGTTTGACGTCGCAGATCCTAGTCTCAGCTTCCACATACATCCCTTCATTAACATTTCAATGATTTTCTTTGCCCCATTGTAGCCAGTCACAAACAAAATTGACCCAGCGTAGCAAGTCATGAGCAAAATTGCCCTAGTGTGCTGAACATTAAGATATGACTTAAACTGCCCTTGCGGGTTTTCAGCCTAATATTCAGTTTCTTTGTCCTAATTTTTGCTTAGGTCTCCCTTTCGGGTTTTCAACCTAACGGACTTCTCTCTTTTTTTCTTTTATTTTAATGCCCTAACTTTTTCTTAGGTTGCCCTTGCGGGTTTTCGACCTAACGGCTTATTTATTTATTTATTTATGCCCTAACTTTTGATTAGGTCGCCCTTGCGGGTTTTCAACCTAACGGCCCCCCCCCCCCCCTTTTCTTTCTTTTTTATCAGGCATAGAACTTTTTCACGGCATCAGAGTTTACAGGTGTCACACCCTCACGCGAACATTACATTAATTAATCCTTTTTACTAATATTAACGTTATTAGAAGACATGTCGATTTCTTTCGGAATGTTGATATTTAATTATTAAATTCATTATTAAATAAAACTCAACTTAGACCATGGAATTAAAAGATCAACTTAAATTCATAGAAAACATACATAATATTCACTTTGATAACAAACACCTTCTTAGTGACAGGTGCATTGACAGAAGGTTCCTTTAGTATACATCCAAGTTTCTTAATCAAAACACTACATTGCACTAGAGTTTAAAGAGATAAAATAAAGCATGCGACTGACAAGATCCATCCAACATCACTACTCCAAAATAAAACTAGACTTCCTAAGCTGGTCAAGACAAACTAGTGATACCCATTCGGGAGACCACGAAAGTCTCCTTCATTTCCAGAAGAAGTATCAGAAGTGGATACTTCCACCCCGGCTCCCTCGCCAGGTGCACCATCATCATCATCATCATCACTACTCATAGGATGATACTGAGGTTCCTCATCCATGAATTCCTCCGGATCCTCCTCTATGGGTGAAGCTGGCACCACATTCAGAAGTGGTGGATTCAACACTAGCTGTCCTAGGTCTGCTAGGTGTTGTACATATAACCAAGCTGACGGAAGTGATATATGGATGGTTTCCACAGTATGAATCCTCCTCTCTGGACCTCCCTCATGTGTTCCTTCTATAGTGCAAACCGGGCCAGTGTACTCGGCCACGTGATTCCCTGGATGAATCACCCAAGCCCCAGGGTTGTTGGCATCCTCAAACATGATTGTCCGCACCAAGGAGTGCACGAGAGGCAGAGCTGGATCCATCTAGTCTCAACATAACAGGAAACATACATATATACATGAAGGAAAATACAAGGGTAAGATACCAATATATGGATAATTATGACAACTATATGCACCCAAAACACACAAAAAAACATATACAAGTAACAAGATATCATTTTAAGAAGTACGTAGCAAGAGATAATCGCTTTTTGAAAACCATGGCACTTATATAATTCAACTTCTATCCTAATCTCCGGAGACCCCAACTTCACTTTGTTTAAAATGAGCTGATCAGGCCCGAAATTTTTTTGCCATAAAAGGCACAACGTGTTAGTCCACTACACTGTCCAAAATTCCTGGCACAGTGTGCAACGTGCGTGGATATCCATAGCATACTATCCAACTCAAGGCATAGTAATCAAGGCATATGGATTTCATTGTCCGTCAAGGCACAATGATACAATGTAGCATGATATACACTACCCTTCAAGGTACTCACACAAAATAACTTTGGGCACGTCTGCCAACTGCATGAAAAACATTTTATTATCGAGGCTTTTCTTTGTGTATAATTCTTTCCTTGTCGAAGCTCAAAGGCTCACGACCTCCATAACTTTTCAATGTATTAAAATTTGTAAACACAGGACATTTGAGTCCGAGTGTCCAATCACGAGAGTCTTAAACCGATGCACCAGTCTAAGACTTTGTGGTAGTAGAAAACAACTTTACACCTTTACTGCGTTTATCACGTTTGTATAACGTATGTAGGACATGCAGTCCACAACAACGTATAAGGACACAAAGTCCTCAACAACGTGACCGGATCATAGATCAACGTATTTAATTACACTAGTAGCCCGACATCGCGGTTACTAGGTCCACTTTTAATTTCAACGTTATTTTTTTGTTCAACGAAAAACAAAACAAAATCAAATCTTCATAACTTATCCAAGTTATTGGAATATTGTTTTGAGCAAAGTTTTTAGTAAAATTTTTTTATTTGAAATTCATTTTTCAAAAATCACCTTGAATTTAAAAATTCACTCTTTTTCAATAAAATCAAATTAATCTTCCTTTTAAAAAAAATTTCTTTTAATTCAATAAATCAAAATATGCTTCTTCATAAAATTTCTAATGTTACAAAATTTAGAAATATAATCTTAACTTTCTTCTCTTTTTCGAACAAAACTTCTTTTTTTAATAAAAAAAAAACATTATTTATTTGTAAGCTTCTTTCATGATCTTGTTAAGATTTTTATCATAACTTATTATTTTGAGATCTAACTCAAGGTTAGGCTTTATATGCATCAACCAAACAATTACATCAATAAATCGACATATCCATATCATAACATACATTTTATAATCAACATAAACACTTAAATCATGTAAATCAAATAAAAATAAGCATATCAACTAAATCAAATCACTCATCAAACCAAGCATTATAACAAGCATTCATCCAACACATCAAACAAATACAGGTAACACATGGTCATCATAATTTTTAATATCCCTCAGGCTTTCATCCCTTACCTCAGAGTAAAATGGTATTGAAACTCGGTTGTGGTTTTTAAAGAGAAACGACTCGGTTCACGTTACGATTACAAATCTATACAGAAACAAGTGTTTAACATAAGTCAATTTTTTATAAAATCACCCTAATTTGATGCATGCATTCGGCCATGCTTAGAAAATCATGCTAGAAATTTTAAATTTTCACAAACTTTTGGATCTATGATCCTCAAGCATCAAGGAGGTAAAATAAAAGTTTAAAACTTGAAAATAAAATTTATAATCTTGGCCTCATGAACCGTAGGTTTTGGGCTTCTCAAGAAATGGTGGAAATATCATTTTTTTTTAATCTAATTTCATGCATGTAAACTTTATAGTGTTCTAAGCATCATTTAGCAGCTTAAAAAAATTTGAACAAGTCTCATCAACTCATCAAGTGAGTTTCGGCTATCACAAGCCAACAAGGCTAGGAACACTAAATTTTTTCAAGCACCATTGTTAAGCTACTAATGAAAAGAACTTAGTGTATTAACCATGCAACCTTCCAAGTGATTAAAAATTAGGCCTCACTAACTTAAAGATTTTAGATTTTTGGCCATAGAACCATCACAAGAAGGTATACATAGTCTAAAAAAAATGCTTTAGTTAAAAAAATTCATGAACCAAAGATCTAAAGTCATGCATGTGAGATTTTAGCAAAAACTCATCCTTTCTCCCTCTTGGTGTTTCGGCCACACCATGATCGTAGGGAGGATGATTTTCTCTTCAATTGCAAGCCATTAAAATGAGAATAAAGATGAACAAGAAGTGGTAAAATATTTTGCATGTAAAGGAAGATGATTTCTTTTTTATTACAAGTTAAAACTATAAGCATAAATCATAGTAAAACTAACATGCATGTGAAAAATATGTTGCAAAATCACAACCTCTCCTCCTTAGGGTTTTAGCCAACCCCATTAAAATGGTCATAGGAGGGTTCATTCCAACATGCAAAGGTTGAAAATGGTGGTGAAGATGAGTAGAACTTTGAAATAAAAGAACTTTAAAACAAAAAAAAAATGAACAAGCTTTGCAAGAACCAACTCAACATGCATGTACAAGAAGATGAAAATAGCAAGAACTTGAAGTATAATAGCTACATATTATACCTAGGTGCTGCAGAAATTGAGAGCTTGGAAGCAAGACTGAGTTTTCTCAAAAACAAGAGAAAATGAAAGTGAGTGTAGTAGAAGTGTTGTTGAGTTGATGAGAGAAAAGTGGTGAATGAGAAAATAAGTGAGCTTATAAAGAGGAGGGGGAGGGGCGCTGGCTGCTTCAGAAAATGGGAGAGAATAAAATTTTTAAATTGCAAATTTTTAATGGAATTTTGAAATATAATTATTTATTATGAAAATAATGATTTCATCTAATAATGGTTTACTATTCAAATCAGATTTTTCTCACCAAACACTCCAAAATATGATGAAAATAAATTCATTGACTTCCCTTTGTTTCGTTCCAGTTCAATTCCTCTCCCCGACAGTGTAAAACGATCGTATTTCTTATGAAATTCGCACCCGGAAAATCAATAAAATAAAAATAATTTAATGAAAAATTTTAAAATAGTGGAAACATTAGAAATCGTAATTAGAAGCCTAATCATTTCGTTCACGAGTAAAAATTTTATTTTTCTGATCAGTAAACTTGTACTGATAGAGAAAACGCAGATCATGATTCGTCTGAATTTTCAACTGAAATTTTTATTGAAGCTTCCTAAGATAAACTAAGTTGTGAAAATAATTTTAGTTTATCAAAATAATCTCTAAAACTTTAAAATCAATTACTGGCAAGCACACACTTAAGCACACATTAACAAGAAACAGAAAATCGGGGCGTTACAACAGGTCTCAGTAGCTCTCGTCCGTTTTCATCTTTTAGAACCAAGGCTCCGCCTGAGTATGTCTGCTTTACTATATATGGCCCTTCTTAATTGGGTGCCCATTTTCCTCGGGCATCTTCTTGGTTGGGAAGTACTTTCTTTAACACCAAATCACCCGGTTGAAACTCTCTATCACAGACATTCTTATTAAAGGCTTTAGCCATTCTTCTTTGATATAGTTGTCCATGACAAATGACCACTAGCCTTTTTTCCTCAATCATGTTTAACTGATCATATCGAGCTTTCACCCATTCTGATTCTTCCAAGTCAGCTTCCATTAGCACTCTTAATGAAGGGATTTCAACTTCTATAGGGGAAACAACTTCCATTCCATACACCAATGAGAAAGGCGTTGCCCCAGTACTTGATCTTATATTGGTACGATACGCATGTAAAACGTATGGCAACATTTCATGCCAATCCTTATAATTTATGACCATTTTAGCAACAATTTTCTTGATATTCTTGTTGGCCGCTTCTACCGCCCAGTTCATCCGAGGTCTATATGGGGCGGAATTATGGTGCTTGATTTTAAAAGTCTCTAATAACCTCTTTACATCCACCCCATTGAGATTGGTAGCATTATCTGTAATGATTCTTTCCGGTATTCCATAGCGACAAATAATATCCCTTTTCAAGAACTTGGTAAACACCTTTTGAGTTATATTGGCATATGATGCTGCTTCCACCCACTTAGTGAAGTGATCTATTGCAACCAGAATGAAGTGATTGACGTTTGAAGCCTTGGGATTGATTGGTCCAATGACGTCTATCCCCCACATAAAAAATGGCCATGGAGACACCAGATTGTGTAGTTGGAACAGTGGAGCTTTGATCTGATCTGCATATATTTGGCATTTACGACATTTTCGGACATACTCCAGACAACCTGCATGCCAAACAGATTGGCTGTTAGAGACTGTTCTTAGAAGTGAAATAGTTTGAGCAGGGAAATCAAAGTTCAAGGTCTTATATATCATATTGGTAGTCCAATAAAAACTCAAATCCTTGACTGCAAAATCTCTCTCTTATTTGTCTGTGCATGATGATCCTGGCTGGGTTTTCTCGGTATGTTCACATGCATTTTTGTTAATTTTTTATTTTACAACTATTGTATGTAGTTAGTTCCTTAAGATTGTTAAACAAGTGAAGGCTAAACTCATGGCTTGAAAACTTAACATTAATGTAGCTGAGAGAAATGAGATGTTGCCTTTTTACTGAGATTCCACTGTTGAATTGTGTGTGGCTTATGCTACCTAGTTATATTAGTCACAAGCATTGAAGTACTTATTATTTGAAAAGAGCAGAACACTATGAATATGAAGTGATAAAAAATGAACTATATTTTTTCGCATGAGTGAAAATTTTGTTTATCGATGCAGTTTTAGGGAAGGTCAAAGACTTCCTAGGAGTGATGTCAGAAGCAAATAAGCAGCTGAAACTTAATGCAAAGTTTAAAACTTGCTTTCTGATTGAAGCCATAATCTGTACTGACTTGCAACCATTGTCTCTATTCTTTTTCTTTTCTTTTCTTTTTTAAATTTTCTTATAGCTTCAATTAAAATTATGTAGGACCATCCTGAGAATTATGACATTGAAGAGCTCAGTGGAAATGAATCCAAAGTTATTGAAATGGTAATTCAGTCTTCTGTATATGTTTCTGTATCAATGACTCTACCTGCCAATCTATATATAATTATATTATATTACCGACTTACAATTGGTGGATTGTGTGTTATTGATTTTCGGTTTATTTTTCATGCAGGATTTGATGCTTGGCGTTGCTGATCTTCATACGCCTGAGGCTGTGGTTGCTGCTGAAAATGTAATTTCCAGTTGTCAGCCTGTGGTTCTATTGCTTGCTGATGGTAGTGAAACAGATTCAGATGAAAGTAGTGCTGATGATGACAGTGGGGATGATGAAATTGAAAGCATTAATGAGCATGATGATGGAAACAATTGTAAAAAGCCTTCGTCCCTTGTTCAAAGATCTAATTCTGGAATAGATAATGTTCATAAAAAACAAAAGCAAAATCGTCATTCCAAAAAATGTCCCGGGATAGTTGAGCTATCATGAACCGTACGGAGTATGGGATGCTGTTTTGAGAATCAGATGCTTGAGTTATATCGAATTGTTATACCAACTTTACATCTGGGGTTGGAATTTACCGTTTGATTTTTGCTACGTTGAGCATACATCAATGAGATAGTGCAGAACATTTCAATCTGTTAATGTATTTACAGACCTTCATGTCAGGACACTTGGTTGTATTGTAGAGTTCTAGGTCCTGATAAAGATCTCAGTTTACAAATTCAAATTGTTTTATATGTGCTCTTGCTAATTTCCCCACTTCTCAGCCAATGTCAAGGTCCAGTTGGATAAATAGTTTATTTAAGTGCTTATGTAAGATATGTTTATGTGAAAAGTTTTCATGTCATAAACCTTTTTTAAATTAAGTTATTTAACATTTGAATATATTATCCAAGAAGCACTTTTAAAATATATAAAATATGTAAAATAATTTCTCATATAAGTTTTAGCACAAGGTTTTTTAAGAAGTTGAAAAAAAATGATTTTTTGAAATAAGTTAAAAACAGCTTTTTGGGAGATAATATAAACTCTACTAAGCGGTAAGGTATGCTATAAAAAAAAAGTCCTAAAGAATAAAAAACACTAATATTTTACTACCACAAGCTATAACAGACAACAAAGGAACTGGGAACTCAATTCTACAAATAAATTCCATAAGTGAAGGGTTCCCAAATATTGACCAGGTATATGTTGATCTTATAGAAGTGTAAATAGAAGCACTTATGGAAAATGGCAAAGTTTACTGTACTGGCCAAGGAATAAAACACGACCATCGAGCTTGGATACCCGGTCCAACCCAGATATTAAGGATAAGATATTGATATTATCTTTAATAAATCCTGATATTATCTCAAACAACCTTATACGGTTAAGAGGTCAATTTAAGATATCATCTTAATTAATCCGGATATTATCTCACATAACCTTATCCGGTTAAAAGAGATAATATCCCTTAAATTAAGAAAATCACATCTCAGAAGATTTAAGAGATAAAAGGAAATATATCCAGATCTCTTAAAGATATGGGGATCCTATTATAAAAGGAGGAGAACCCCAAGAGAGAGACTCACTTTTTCACCAACCCAGGTGACTCTCCCTTAAGCGTATTAGAGAAACTAGCTTAACCAAGAGACTATTGAAGAGTCCTTGCTCGCTGGTATTCATCAGATACAAGATTAGGGGATTGAGATCACCGGATGGCCAAGGGTTGAACCTAGAACTACGTCTGGCTTTGATTCCCATTGGGATACGTAGGACCAGAATACAATATTCTGTCAAGCCACAATCTAAAACAACCCCAGTGCTCACTCTTGGTTTGAAGTTCTACGACGAGATTCCGGCAAGTCGGATCTCGGCAGGAACATTTGGTGCCCACAGTGGGGCAAGGTAAAACTTGCCCCGACCACCGTTCAACCACCGTTAGTCACCATATGGGCTGGACCATACCCTCTAATCTCTCCAAATAGTTCGAAAAGAGAAGTCGAGTGAAACTGCTCGAACCTCGGCGATCATCACGACGGTCCAGTCACCGGCAGTTGTGCTCCGTGCACCCGCTCGGACCACCGCACAGCACCTGCCTCCCACTCCCTACTCAGTTGAGCTCCGGCTCCCGACCACTCGGTTGAGCTCCGGCTCCCGACCACTAGGTTGAGCTCCGGCTCCCGACTACTCGGTTGAGCTCCGGCTCCCAAACACTCGGTTGAGCTCCGGCTCCCTACTCGGTTGAGCTCCGGCTCCCGACCACTCGGTTGAGCTCCGACTCCTGACTACTAGGTTGAGCTCCGGCTCTCTACTCGGTTGAGCTCTGGCTCCCTACTCGGTTGAGCTCCGGCTCCCGACTACTGATTCGAGCTCCGACTCCCTACTTGGTTGAGCTCCGGCTCCCAACTCGGTTGAGCTCCGGCTCCCAACTACTAGGTTGAGCTCCGGCTCCCTACTACTAGGTTGAGCTCCGGTTCCCTACTCGGTTGAGCTTCGGCTCCCGACCACTTGGTTGAGCTCCGGCTCCCGACTACTAGGTTGAGCTCCGGCTCCCTACTCGGTTGAGCTCTGGCTCCCGACTACACGGTTGAGCTCCAGTTCCCGACCACTCGATTGAGCTCTGGCTCCCGACTACTATGTTGAGCTCCGGCTCCCTACTCGGTTGAGCTCCGGCTCCCGACTACTAGGTTGAGCTCCGGCTCCCTACTCGGTTGAGCTCCGACTCCCGACTACTTGGTTGAGCTCCGGCTCCCAACCACTCGGTTGAGCTCCGGCTCCCGACTACTAGGTTGAGCTCCGGCTCCCTAATCGGTTGAGCTCCGGATCCCGACCACTCGGTTGAGCTCCATCTCCCGACTACTAGGCTGAGCTCCGGCTCCCTACTCGGTTGAACTCCGGCTCCCGACTACTTGGTGGAGTTCCGGCTCCCGACTACTCGGTTGAGCTCCGGCTCTCGACTTATCGTTTGAGCTCCGGCTACTCGCGGAGCTTGTATATACCAAAGTATGAAGCTCGACCAATTACCTCGCCAACTCGAAAGACCAAAGAGGAAACCAAGTTCCTAAGCTCGGCTAATGTCATGAAAGCTTGTACGCTTTAATAGCTCAAAGCTTGGGGGGACTTGTGTACTGGCCGAGGAATAAAACCCGACCACCGAGCTTGGATACCCGGTCCAACCCAGATATTAAGGATAAGATATTGATATTATCTTCAATAAATCCTGATATTATCTCAAACAACCCTATACGGTTAAAAGATCAATTTAAGATATCATCTTAATTAATCCAGATATTATCTCACGTAACCTTATCTGGTTAAAAGAGATAATATCCCTTAAATTAAGGAAATCACATCTTAGAAGATTTAAGAGATAAAAGGAAATATATCCAGATCTCTTAAAGATATGGGGATCCTATTATAAAAGGAGGAGAACCCCAAGAGAGAGACTCACTTTTTCACCAACCTAGGTGACTCTCCCTTAAGCGTATTAGAGAAACTAGCTTGACCAAGAGACTATTGAAGAGTCCTTGCTCGCAGGTATTCATTAGATACAAGATTAGGGGATTGAGATCACCGGATGGCCAAGGGTTGAACCTAGAACTACGTCTGGCTTTGATTCCCATTGGGATACGTAGGACCAGAACCCCGGTGACTCTCCCTTAAGCGTATTAGAGGAACCAGCTTGACCAAGAGACTATTGAAAAGTCCTTGCTCGCTGGTATTCATCAGATACAAGATTAAGGGATTGATATCATCATATGACCAAGGGTTGAACTCCGGCTCCCTACTCGGTTGAGCTCCGACTCACCTTTTCACCAACCCAGGTGACTCTCCCTCAAGCGTATTAGAGAAACTAGCTTGACCAAGAGACTATTGAAGAGTCCTTGCTCGCTGGTATTCATCAGATACAAGATTATGAGATTGGGATCACCGGATGGCCAAGGGTTTAACCTAGAACTATGATAAGCCTCTAGCTGGTCTAGTTTTATAACTAGTAAGACCATGGCTTTTTCACTAATTACTCGAGTTTAATCTCGTTTTCGCCCGAATTTGGATTTAATTGTCCTCAAGCAACATTTTGAGTCTCTTAAGTTGTTTTAGGATATTTTAATTAATTTTGAGTCAAATAAAGCATTCACTGCTATTTCATGTTTTCAGGTTAATAAGAAGAGCAAAAAGGGAAGGACTCTTAAAGTAGAAGCCATCACGGCCAGGCCGTGACACTGGTCACGGCCGTGATGAGCTACCCTTGAAGATCAGAGAGCATCACGGCCCAGCCGTGATGACCATCACGGGCGTGATGAGAGAACCCTGAAGAACAGAATTGATCACGGCCTAGCCGTGATGGAGGTCACGGCCGTGATGGATCAGCACCCAAAGTCAGAAAGCATCACGGCCGTGATAGACTGGAATTTGAATGCGCGCCCTTGGCAGAATGCGTCACGGCCATCACGGCCGTGACGCGAATCCTGATTTATAAAAGGCACCGGGGCAGACGCAAATCATGTACAATTTTCACTGTTTTTAGTCTATTCCAAGGGTTTGTATCATGTTTGTGATGGAGAACTAATCACCAGGGATTAGTCTGCTGTAATCGGTTTCCGCCGACACTTGAGGTTCCATAATTCCCGATCAATTTGCTTTGCTTGTCTCTTTCAATATTATGTTGTATGCCTTGTTTGCTTAATTCAAGTTGTATAGAATAAGTATTGATTTATTCCGATGATTCTATGTTCCTTTACCTTGATCGCGTTTGCTTAATTCGCGTGTGTTGATCGTGTTTGCTTAATTCACGAGCGCTTCAATCTGTTTGCTTAATTCGGAAATAGGAACATATATCTCGTAGTGTCAATTGCACTTGTTTAATTGCCGCTACAATCGGAAAGGGATTAGAATCCGCTTAGGGCATATAATTTGTGTGAATCAATGATAGTTGGGAAACCGAAACAGCAGATTAATCGTTTCAGCTTATTGATAATCACTTAATTGCACCTTTTCTTAATCAATTATTCTCTCACTGAATCTAAACCCCCCCAAACTGATTCGTAGGTTAATAACAATCTAAGAGTCCTTGAGATACGATACTCGAGTTGTCGTGCCCTAACTACAGTTTTTTTAATCACTCGTTTTTTTTGACCCGTGTACGACAGCGGATCAAAATTGGAGCCGTTGCCGGGGACTCTTGTTGTTATTAACGGATCTGATGATTAATTTCTGAATTAGTTCTGGCTACTAGGTCTGGTTGTTCTGACTTGTTTGATTTGGATCCTAAAATCGAGAGAACTTTGCACACATGCCGTAGAGCAATTCAGGCTAGCACTAGTTCACCAACCAATAGTGATAACATGGCTGATCAAAGAACATTAAGACAGCTTGCTGCTCCTGATGTCAATTATAATGGTTTTTTTTGTATTGAATATGCTGATGTCGTTGCTCCTTTTGAATTGAAATCTGGTTTAATACACTTGTTGCCAAGGTTTAGTGGTCTTGCAGGTGAGGATCCACATAAGCATCTGAAGGAATTCCAAGTTGTTTGCTCTACACCTTTGAGACCTGAAGGAATAACAGAAGACCATATCAAGCTGAGAGCCTTCCCATTCTCACTTCAAGGTGCTGCGAAGGATTGGTTGTATTATCTTGAGCCGAATTCCGTTACAACCTGGAATGATTTGAAGAAGGTCTTCCTAGAGAGATACTTCCCTGCCTCCAGAGCTGCATCAATCAGAAAAGAGATATGTGGCATTAGACAAGGCAATGAATCATTGGCCGAGTACTGGGAGAGATTTAAGAAGTTAGTGTCCAGTTGTCCTCAGCACCAGATTTTCGAGCAGCTGCTCATTCAGTACTTTTATGAGGGATTGCTACCAATGGACAGAAACATTTTAGATGCTGCTAGCGGGGGAGCACTTGTTGATAAGACTCCAACTGCTGCCAAGTCATTGATTGAGAACATGTCACTCAACTCCCAACAGTTCACAACCAGAAACAATTCTGTCGAGACAAGGGGTGTGAATGAGGTCCATGTTTCTTCTTCTCAAAAAGCTCTTGAAACCAGACTTGATGAGCTAACTTCTTTAGTGAAGAAGTTGGCAGTGGATAAAGCTCAAACAGCAAGGTTGTGTGGTATTTGTACTTCTCCTGAACACCTGACCGATACATGTCCCATTCTGAAAGATGAGTCGGTCACTGATTTGCCTCAATCATATGCGGCCAATCTTTACAATCAAGGCAAAAATCAGAGCAGGTACAACATTCCTGACCTTTCCACTAATAAGTACCACCCCAACTGGAGAAACCATCCAAACCTTCTGTATGGCAACTCGTCCACACAACAACAGCTGATGTTACCACCACAGAATTCTCCCCAAGTGACCACCTCTGCACCTTCCGTATTTTCACTAGAGGACCTTGTCAAGCAAATGGCTGCAAACAATCTCCAGTTTCAGCAGCGAACGGATTCTAGTATTTACGCTTTGCAGACACAGATTGGACAGCTTGCTACTTCGATGAATGCCATGCAGCAAGCTCAAGGATCGAACCAACTACCTGCACAACCAGTGGTGAATCCTAATGTCCCAAATCCTAATGTGAGTGCAATTACTTTGAGATCCGGAAAGGTTGCAGAACCAGCCCCTGAAAATAAAAAAGTTGTTGAGGTAACACCTGAACCCTCTGTTGTTGTTGAGGCCGAAAGGGAGTATGTGCCACCAATTCCCTTCCCGCAAATAGTAATGAAAAACAAAAAGGTTGATGAGGAAGGCAAAGAGAGAGAGATTCTGGATGTGTTCAGAAAAGTGCCAGTGAACATTCCGCTCCTTGATGCGACTAAGCAGGTTCCGAAATACACAAAGTTTCTGAAGGATTTGTGCACAAATAAGAGGAGGCTGAAGGGTAATGAGAGAGTCAATTTGGGGTGAAATGTTTCATCCCTCATTCATGTTGGGAATTTGCGTATAAAACAAAAGAAACGCAGCGGAAAAATTCCCATCGAAGGATCCTTGCGAATGGTCATGATTCATGATTCGAAAGTTTACCTCTTGAAGCGATGGCTGTTTGTTGAAATTCGTCTATCACGAACACCGCACGAACGGTGTCTCTAGAGGTATCCACACGAGCGGATTCCGTGAGCGTCCAACGTCACGAACCGAAGCGTCTCTGTCTCACAGTGGTAGCTTCAAAACCGAGACTTTGTTGTTCACACTTACTCTCTTTTGTGCGGCTAGGTTATCAACCGTGTGGGCACAACAACTTAAGTGGTCTACTTATAGTATCACCTCCTTAAGTGAGTTAGTGAGCAACATTTGACCTAAGCCCATCTACTATGCGCTAGGCCCAATAGGAAAGTCCAACTTTCTTTTAATGCTTCTTTTAATCCGCTCTTTTGTGTGTGACCCTATAGGTTCCCAATATGTTAGCAGTAATATTAAATCCCATTTAATATTACAAACAGTGAGCGGTATCTAGCAATACATCACTGCTACCTAAGTAGTGAGAAAGTCGATGATTTGACGAAACCTTTCTCGTGACAAATATTCATGTGCATTGTTATCCCTTTGTCCATATATCTATATTGAACACAAGGCATAGAATGTGTCACCCTTGTATGGTTCAATATCATGTTCCCGATACCCGAGTAGACTTAACAACAAATGAGGTCAATATCTCATATTGACTCATTTCAAAGACGGCCATGCATTTTACAGGTCTCACTCTATCGGGGGGCCCACGATATTACTCCTGTTATGTAGGAGGGACAAATTCCATCTAGGTCACTCACATCCCTCTGCATGGCTCGTGGTATGCCCAATGATCGTCTTTATAATCATCCTATTACAGATGACGTTTGACGATATTAAAGCACACGACTCCTCATGTAGGGATCGTAGTGATTTCAGGTCGAAGGATTACATACACCATTGTCACTATGAGAACTACTTATGACACTCACATAACGCTCCATGTAGTGTTCTCATGGTGGGTCAATCCAGTACATCATTACCTTAATGCGTACCTATGTGGCAACTCGATATCTCATATCTATGACCCGTGAGATGTGGTCATCAGTCTGCACACATAATAGTCTCAATTGTATTATTATTGTCCTTATTAATAAAATACTTGACTACAGATATTTAAGAATAGGATTTCATTGTTCAATAGTGTCTCACGATCAAGTCATATACTTGATATTCTATTGAACAGAAATTTCTATTCTAAGGACTTTATTATGTTTAAACAAGTAACACAATAAACTGGAATGCCTCATATCATATATATATATACGAAATAGAAAGATACAAATGTAAGTCTAAAGAAATACATTGGCCTCTAGGGCTTACACCAACAATCTCCCACTAGCACTAGAGCCAATCAGGTATCAATCTAATGCCCATCGATCTAGTGTGACCTTCATGCTTCTGTTGAGCAAGAGGTTTCGTAAGTGGGTCAAAGAACGTTATCAAGTGTTGGTACTCTGCATATCTTCACATCTCCTCTATCGATAATCTCTCGAATGAGATGGAAGCGCCTAAGTATATGTTTGGATCGCTGATGAGATCTAGGTTCCTTAGCTTGTGCAATGGCCCCATTGTTATCACAATAGAGATCAATGGGGTCCACAATACCAGAACTGTACCAAGCTCGAATGAACTTCCCGATCCAAACACCTCCTTTTTGCTGCATTGGAGGCAGCAATATACTCAGCCTCTGTAGTAGAATCGGCAACCTGTCTCCTCGCTTCGAACTTTTCCAGCTCACAGCCCCGCCATTCGGGCGGAACACATAACCAGATTGCGATCCGGAATCATC
Organism: Sophora flavescens; assembly: GCA_030762895.1. NCBI lineage: Eukaryota > Viridiplantae > Streptophyta > Magnoliopsida > Fabales > Fabaceae > Sophora > Sophora flavescens. The sequence goes on from CM061065.1 coordinate 118,060,556, forward strand.
CTATCGGCCTGGAAGATAGCATCGGTGTAACCTATTACATCAAGCTCTTCCTCACCTCCATATACCAAGAACGAATCCTTAGTTCTTCTCAAGTACTTAAGGATGCTCTTGACAAAGAGACCCATGACTTTCACCGGGATCGATCGGTACTGCTCATTATGCTTAAAGCATACGATACATCTGTCGAGTCCATAACATGGCATACATGATAGATCCAATTGCGGATGCATATGGAATCTTACTCATGCGATCCCTTTCTTCTTGAGTGGAAGGGGATTGTGCCTTTGATAGGCATATACCATGTGACATAGGCAAGAGTCCTTTCTTGGATTCATGCATGTTAAAGCGTCTCAACACTTTGTCTATGTATGTACTCTGACTTAGGCCAAGCAATTTCAGCGATCTATCCCTATAGATCCTGATTCCCAATACATAGGTAGCCTCACCCAAATCTTTCATAGAGAAGCAATTCCCTAACCATGTCTTTACATTTTGTAGTGTAGGGATGTCATTTCCAATGAGTAATATGTCATCTACATATAACACCAGAAAAACAACAATGCTCCCACTAACCTTCTTGTAGACACAAGGTTCATCTTCATTTTTGATGAATCCGCATCGTCTTACAAAGATCATCAAAACGAAGGTTCCAACTTCTTGAAGCTTGCTTCAATCCATAGATTGATCGCTGCAATTTACATACCTTTCCGGCATCCTCTGAAATGTCAAAGCCTTCAGGTTGTGTCATGTACATATCCTCAAGAAGCTTTCCATTAAGGAAGGCAGTTTTGACATCCATCTGCCATATCTCATAATCATGGTATGCAGCGATAGCAAGTAAGATCCGGACGGATTTAAGCATCGCAACAGGTGAAAAGGTCTCATCATAGTCGACACCATGAATTTGCTTGAAACCCTTAGCGACCAATCGCGCCTTAAAGGTGTGTACCTTACCATCCATGTCAGTTTTCTTTTTGAAAACCCACTTGCACCCTATAGGTTTTACCCCTTCAGGTGGCTCTACTAAGGTCCATATATGGTTTGTGTACACGGAATCCATCTCGATTTCATGGCCTCAAGTCACTTCTCGGATTCTCGGCCGCATGTGGCCTCCCCGGTAGGTCACAGGCTCATCTTGATCCATGAGCAATACATCACCTTGTGGAGTCATGAGAAATTCATATCTCTCGGCCGGTGACGTATCCTGTTAGACCTATCTTTGGTCTTGTGCTATTGGAGCGGGTTGTTCCTCCACAAAGATTCTCGTGAAGGTTGCTCCTGTTCCACCAATGGTAGGTCACTACTCTGTGATTCTTGAATTTCTTCAAGTTCTATCTTCCTCCCACTTGGTTCCTATGGAGATAAACTCCTTTTCTAGGAATACACCAATCCGTGCGACAAACACTTTGCCTTCGGAAGGATTATAGAAATAGTATCCCTTGGTTTCTTTGGGATACCCCACAAAGAAGCATTTATCGGATTTGGGATCAAGCTTAGTAGAAACTTGACGTTTTACATATGCTTCACAACCCCAAATCTTCATAAAAGACATCTTTGGGTCGTCTACCGGTCCATATCTCATATGGTGTCTTTTCTACCGTTTTGGATGGAACACGGTTAAGTGTAAAAGCTGCTGTCAATAGAGCATATCCCCAAAAGGAGTTTGGAAGGTTTGCATGACTCATCATAGACCGAACCATGTCCAACAAGGTTCGATTTTTCCTCTCAGAAACACCATTCCATTGTGGTGTTCCGGTGGAGTGAGTTGAGATAAAATCCCACACTCTCTCAGATGATCATCAAACTCTAGGCTCAAATATTCACCACCTCGATCTGATCGAAGAGCTTTAATATTTTTACCAAGTTGGTTTTGTACCTCATTTTTGAATTCCTTGAACTTTTCAAAGGATTCCGATTTATGTTTCATAAGATACACAAATCCATATCTACTGAAATCATCCGTAAATGTGATGAAGTAATGAAAACCACCTCTAGCTAATGTGTTTAGGGGTCCGCATACATCGCTATGTATAAGACCCAAAAGATCGTTGGCTCTTTCACCTTTGCCGGTGAATGGAGCTTTAGTCATCTTTCCCAATAAACAAGACTCACATATCTCATATGATTCATAATCAAATGAGTCCAAGAGTCCATCTTTATGGAGCTTCGAAATGCGCTTCTCATTTATATGGCCTAAACGACAATGCCAAAGATAAGACGGTGCAACTCATTTGGTTTGATCCTCTTAGTATTTACGTTATAGATGGGCATTTCAATATCAAGGACATAAAGTCCATTACTCATGTGTGCACTAGCATAGAAAATATCATCCAAATAAATAGAACAACTTTTGTTCTTTATTATAAAAGAAAAACCAATCTTGTCCAAACAAGAAATGGAAATGATATTCCTGCTAATTGCAGGCACAAAATAACAGTTCTCTAATCGAATAGTAAGCCCAAGTGGGCAAAGTCAATACATAAGTCCCTACGGCTAAAGCAGCAACCTTTGCTCCATTTCCAACTCGTAGGTCGACTTCGCCTTTGCCAATGGTCTACTCCTGTTTAGATCCTGCACATTTGTACAAATGTGAGAACCACATCCGGTATCTAATACCCATGATGCAGAAGTAGATAAATTGACTTCTATAACAAACATACCGAGTGGAAGTCTCACTTCCCTTCTTCTTCTTGCTTTCTTCCGGGTATTTTGGGCAGTTCCTCTTGCTTGCTTGCTCTTGGTAGAGCAGCTTGAGGTGCACGATCATATCGTACGCCTCCATGGTCTCATGTTGCTTTTGCAGCTCGGAGGGTCATGGCAGCAAGCATAAGACAGCCCACGTCTAAGGCGTCATCCCGATGCTTCTTATAAGCATCCTGTCACCCTAGGAGCACTTGAAGCCGGTGGCTTCTCAGGAATAGGCTCCTCAAGAACATACAGCTTTTTCTCATGTTTGAGGACAATCCTCAAGTTTCGTACCAGTCCGGAAAATTCGTTCGGATAGTTTGTCCTTCTCAAGGACGGATCGCAATGACAAAGTTACTTGATGTGTTTGATGCCATGGTAATCTACAGAGATAAATATGCAAAGTATAAGTATCATGCCATGAAGTTATTTAATAAGGTCTTTAATTAAATACGCCTCCCACTATTTTACTCAAAACAATGACCCTCATCATTGATTTGGAAAATCCCGTTGGAAGATTTTCTAGTGGGCCAAGATCCATATTTCACCTAGCTTTAAGTCGGCTTTGATGATCACCCAAAATTCGGTTATTTAGGTAGGAAACACTTTCCGATTGCATCTCATGCAACTCTTGGATAGTTGGGTGAATAACTCTTATTCTAATCCATCACATGGACTAAAGCCCAACTTATGAGCCTCTAAGCCTTTCAATCCTATTGAAGTTGGCTTAGTTAAGTCGACCCAATGGATAGCAGTTTGAACATTACATTTGTCCCATCGCGCCTTACTATTATAGATAAAGGTACCCCGCTTTGGCGGACCCACACTTAATCGATAGTAGTCTTGACGAGTGCCATGCATCGGAAGGCCTTTAAATGTGACTTAATATTTCCTTTTGAGGGATTTGATTAAAACTTGATCTCATCATTTGTTAAACTCTTTAACTTACTATTTTCATACATGCATCTCATACATATATTAGTTAAACATCTTTTAACATACTATATACATACATGCATCTCATACATATATAAGGTAAATAAATGTGATATGGTTATGACCCCTAACGCATTGATTCTCCCAAGCCAATGAGAGAATCTAAACTAAAACCTAGGAGCGTCCAAGCTTCTCCAAGCAAGATCTCCCACGTGATAGCGTCTTCTTGTCTCCATCATTACATTACATAAACAGAAACCTCATTTTACATATGAGGGGAGTGAGATGAGAAAAGAAGATACATATGGAATATAAGAGAAAGGCACGGCACGCAGGCCGTATTTCAAAATATAAACCAAAAGGTAAAAGGACTAAGGCCATAACCATTCACCATACATCACCAAATAAATAGTAACAACCAATAATAACACATAATCATTATTATTATTAATCTCATAAATTAGAGATTTCAAAATCTGAATTTTGAAAACATAACATATATATATATATAATAAATCACATTTATTATAATAGATGTTACTATAAATCATATTTATTATAAATCATATTTATTATAAATCATATTTATTGTAAATAAATCACATTTATTGTAATTGATATAAATCACATTTCAAAATCTGAATTTTGAAAACGTAACATATATATAATAAATCACATTTATTATAATTGATGTTACTATAAATCACATTTATTGTGATTGATATAAATCACATTTCAAAATCTGAATTTTGAAACCGTAACATATATATAATTAATCACATTTATTATAATTTCTGTTACTATAAATCACATTTATTGTGATTGATATAATTATTAAATGGTGACATAAAATTTCAAAATTTGAATTTCGAAATTACACACTACGCAGAGGTAGCACGGGGTCCCGCTGGAAATTCCGAAATTCCGAAGTGTGCCTCGCTTCCTTGGTGGCTAGGGCGTCAACCTTTCAACCCTAAAACCGCAAGGCCCGTGAACACTTCACGTTGCAAGGAACGACGGCTACGGTTTCAACACTTGGAACCTCAGCCGCAACAACATGAACTTTTCATGTCTGAAACCCCTTAACGCCGCCAACACAGAACTGAAAACAATCATGTTTAACATCAACATTTGATGCCATCGCAGAACATAATAAGGATTCAGAACCAATGTACATATCGCATATATACACAAACATGCAATAGACATATATATCATATACATACGAAAATCACAGAAACAAGGTTTCGCAAAACCGTGATGCAAACGATTTTCAAAAACAATTTTCAGAAAACGATTCACATTACAAACATGTTATCATACATAACAGATAAACCACGTAATAGAATCATGGTTTCGCAAGTGGCTCTGATACCACTGTTGGGAATTTACGTATAAAACAAAAGAAACGCAGCGGAAAAATTCCCATCGAAGGATCCTTGCGAATGGTCATGATTCATGATTCGAAAGTTTACCTCTTGAAGCGATGGCTGTTTGTTGAAATTGTCTATCACGAACACCGCATGAACGGTGTCTCTAGAGGTATCCACACGAGCGGATTCCGTGAGCGTCCAACGTCACGAACCGAAGCGTCTCTGTCTCACAGTGCTAGCTTCAAAACCGAGACTTTGTTGTTCACACTTACTCTCTTTTGTGCGGCTAGGTTATCAACCGTGTGGGCACAACAACTTAAGTGGTCTACTTATAGTATCACCTCCTTAAGTGAGTTAGTGAGCAACATTTGACCTAAGCCCATCTACTATGCGCTAGGCCCAATAGGAAAGTCCAACTTTCTTTTAATGCTTCTTTTAATCCGCTCTTTTGTGTGTGACCCTATAGGTTCCCAATACGTTAGCGGTAATATTAAATCCCATTTAATATTACAAACGATGTGAGCGGTATCTAGCAATACATCACTGCTACCTAAGTAGTGAGAAAGTCGATGATTTGACGAAACCTTTACGTGACAAATATTCATGTGCATTGTTATCCCTTTGTCCATATATCTATATTGAACACAAGGCATAGAATGTGTCACCCTTGTATGGTTCAATATCATGTTCCCGATACCCGAGTAGACTTAACAACAAATGAGGTCAATATCTCATATTGACTCATTTCAAAGACGGCCATGCATTTTACAGTCTCACTCTATCGGGGGCCCACAGATATTACTCTCCTGTTATGTAGGAGGGACAAATTCCATCTAGGTCACTCACATCCCTCTGCATGGCTCGTGGTATGCCCAATGATCGTCTTTATAATCATCCTATTACAGATGACGTTTGACGATATTAAAGCACACGACTCCTCATGTAGGGATCGTAGTGATTTCAGGTCGAAGGATTACATACACCATTGTCACTATGAGAACTACTTATGACACTCACATAACGCTCCATGTAGTGTTCTCATGGTGGGTCAATCCAGTACATCATTACCTTAATGCGTACCTATGTGGCAACTCGATATCTCATATCTATGACCCGTGAGATGTGGTCATCAGTCTGCACACATAATAGTCTCAATTGTATTATTATTGTCCTTATTAATAAAAATACTTGACTACGGATATTTAAGAATAGGATTTCATTGTTCAATAGTGTCTCACGATCAAGTCATATACTTGATATTCTATTGAACAAAAATTTCTATTCTAAGGACTTTATTATGTTTAAACAAGTAACACAATAAACTGGAATGCCTCATATCATATATATATATATGAAATAGCAAGATACAAATGTAAGTCTAAAGAAATACATTGGCCTCTAGGGCTTACACCAACAATTCAACCTAAGCCTGCACCTGACAAGGTTACTGTTTCAGCCCTCACTCAGGTAATGCCACAGAAATGCAAGGATCCGGGAACTTTTGCCATTCCATGTACCATTGGGGATAGTAAATTCGACAATTGCATGTTGGATTTAGGAGCTTCTATTAATGTCATGCCTACTTCTGTTTTCAACAATCTTGATCTTGGTCCTTTGGATCATACAAGTCTTACTATTCAGTTGGCAAACAGGACCAATGCTCGCCCCATTGGAGTAGTAGAAGATGTGCTTGTTCAAGTCAATGACTTGATTTTCCCTGCTGATTTTTACATCCTGGACATGGCGGGGGAAATGAATTCAAGCAGGTCACCAATCATTCTGGACAGACCATTCATGAAAACGGAGAAGACAAAGATTGATGTTGACGATGGAACCATGTCCATGGAATTTGGTGACATTGTTGCGAAATTCAACGTTTTCGATGCTATGAAGCATCCCTTGGAAGAGCACTCTGTTTTTCAAATAGAGTTGCTCTCTGAAATTGTTGACGACACTTATTATGGTTTGGTTGCAGCTGCTGATTTCCCATCTATTTCTGGTTTTGATGATGTTTATTCATGTGCTGATTGTACTAACACTAACCTTTGTGCTGTTTATGCTTGAGATTGATGCTGCCTTGCAGGGTGACAGTGTAAGTGGAGCTGTTTGTTCAGCTGAGATTCTTGACAGCACGGCTGCCCCAAACATACCATCTATTGAGCAGCCACCCTCCCTAGAGCTTAAACCACTTCCTGAAAATCTGAAATATGCTTATTTAGAGAGGGATGAAAAACTTCCGGTTATAATTTCCTCTAACCTTGATTTTGACCAGGAAACTAAGCTCTTGCAGGTTTTGAAGAAGCATAAGAAGGCGATTGGGTGGACCTTGGCCGACATTCCAGGTATTAGCCCATCCAGGTGTATGCATTGGATTCTGTTGGAGGATGGGGCTAAAACAGTTAGGCAGCCCCAAAGGCGGCTTAACCCCCTGATTCTTGATGTTGTGAAGAAGGAGGTAACAAAACTCCTGCATGCATGTATCATATACCCCATCTCTGACAGTAATTGGGTGAGTCCAGTGCAAGTTGTACCTAAGAAATCTGGACTCACAGTGGTAAAAAATGAAAACAATGAACTTGTCCCCACCAGAATTCAGAATAACTGGAGAGTTTGTATTGATTACAGGAGATTGAACCAGGCTACTTGAAAGGATCACTTTCCTTTGCCGTTCATCGATCAGATGCTTGAACGACTAGCTGGTAAATCACACTATTGTTTTCTTGATGGTTTCTCAGGTTATTTTCAGTTCCACATCGCACCAGAGGATCAAGAAAAGACAACCTTCACGTGCCCTTTTGGCACTTTTGCTTACAGGAGGATGCCATTTGGTCTTCGCAATGCTCCTGGCACATTCCAGAGATGCATGATTAGTACTTTTATTGAATATATTGAGAATTGCATGGAAGTGTTTATGGATGATTTCACTGTTTATGGTTCCTCATTTGATGCATGCTTGCATAGTTTGAATATGGTTTTGGAGAGATGCATTGAAACTGACCTTGTCTTGAATTATGAAAAATGCCATTTTATGGTTGAACAGGGGATTGTTTTGGGGCATATTATTTCTGAAAAAGGAATTTCAGTAGATCCTGCTAAGATTGAGGTGATTTCTACACTGCCTTACCCATCTTGCGTTCGCGAGATTCGCTCTTTTCTTGGTCATGCAGGTTTTTACAGGTGCTTCATAAAGGATTTCAGCAAGATAGCTCTTCCTCTGTCAAACTTGTTGAAGAATGATGTCATTTTCAACTTTGATGACAACCGCAAAAAGGCGTTTGATTTCTTGAAGAAAGCATTGACCTCTACTCCCATCATCCAGCCCCCTGACTGGACCCTCCCTTTTGAGATTATGTGTGATGCCTCTAACTATGACGTGGGGGCGGTCCTTGCACAAAGGGTGGGCAAGGCTGCCCATGTGATTTACTATGCTTCTAGGACTTTAGATGCTGCACAGGCTAATTACACTACTACTGAAAAGGAACTTCTAGCTATTGTTTTTGCTCTTGATAAATTTAGATCATATTTGCTAGGTTCCAAGGTTGTTGTTTTCACTGACAATGCAGCTTTAAAGTACTTGTTGAAGAAACCAGAAGCAAAACCGAGGTTGATTCGGTGGATGTTGTTGCTCCAAGAGTTTAATGTGGAGATCAAAGATAAGAGTGGAGCTGAGAATTTAGTGGCTGATCACTTGAGCATAATAGAGAGGGATGGAGATCCTTCCCCCATTCAGGATGACTTTCCTGATGAGCAGCTTTTACAGTTACATGGGGTAACGCCTTGGTTTGCTGATATTGTTAATTATCTTGTTGCTGGTGTTTTTCCGACAGGTGCAACTAGGTCACAGATTCACAAACTCAAGAGTGATGCCAAATATTATGTTTCGGATGATCCATATCTATGGAAATTTGGCAGTGATCAGGTAATTAGGAGATGTGTCCCCGACTATGAGATTGAATCTATTCTGCATTTTTCTCATGCTTCTCAAGTAGGGGGACATTTTGGACCACAAAGGACTGCAAGAAAAATCCTAGATTCAGGTTTTTACTGGCCCACCATTTTTAAAGATGCTTATGAGGTTTACCGCACTTGTAAAGAGTGTCAGACAACAGGTACAACCATCACTCGTAAGAGTGAAATGTATTAGCAACCCACTAGGACTAATGATTCTAGAGTTGTTGCAAATTTTGTCAGGTCCAATATTTTCTGCAGGTTCGGAATACCTCGTGCTATCATAAGTGACCAAGGCACTCATTTATATAACCGCACCATGGAAGCTTTACTCCGAAGGTATGGGGTTGTGCACAGGGTCGCCACTGTATATCATCCCCAAACTAATGGGCAAGCTGAGATCTCAAACAGAGAAATCAAACAGATCTTAGAGAAAGTGGAGCAGCCAAATAGGAAGGACTGGAGCTGCTGTCTAGAAGACACACTTTGGGCTCAAAGAACAGCTTTCAAGACACCAATAGGGATGTCTACCTATAGACTTGTGTTCGGTAAGGCATGTCATCTTCCTGTAGAGATTGAGCACCGTGCATATTGGGCGGTCAAAAGCTGTAATTTGGAAATGCAAAAAGCAGGTATTGAAAGAAAACTCCTATTACAGCAGCTTGAAGAGCTTAGGTTGGAAGCCTATGAAAGCTCTCGAATTTATAAAGAGAAAACTAAGCACTTCCATGATAAGATGATTTCTAGGAAGGAATTATCTGTGGGCCAACAGGTTTTATTGTTCAACTCCTGCCTGAAGGTGATGGCTGGGAAACTTCAATCCAAGTGGATTGGCCCATTTATTGTTACTAATGTTTTCCCTCATGGTGCAGTAGAAATAAAAAGTGCAGGTAGCAACAAGGTTTTTAAGGTTAATGGGCAGCGCTTGAAGCTATTCCATGAGAGCTTGGTACCTGAAGATGCAACCTTTGAAGAGCTCTCCTTGGGAGAGCCCACCTACACTACAACTTGATCAGGGAGCACCTTCTCCTTTCCCCCACTCTTATTTTACATTTATGTTCTTTCATTGAGGACAATGTATGCCTTAAGTGTGGGGGAGGGAACCAATTGTTTTGTTTTTGTTTTTGTTTTGTTTTCCTTGTTTGTGTTGCTTTGAGTCGTCTGTGTGCGAGTCTTGTGTCGGTGAGCTTGATGGATTCTAATTAAATCTAGCATGGGTTGATTGCATGATAAATGTTGACTGTTGATGATTTCCCCCCTAGGTTTTGAAAATTGAAAATTTACCCCCATGTGAAAAATTGAAAATTAAACTTTGAGATATTCTATTGTGATGACATGATTTATGATAAGTTTGGGGTGAAGGGATGCACACACTAGGGATTGAATCTCGGTCAAACAATTTGCGAAAAATGTCCAGGTGAGGATTTGAGCCTCCAACATGTTTTTAATTGTGAGAATCACTTTTAAGTTGCACTTTCCCAGATTTGCTTGAATCTCTTCATGGTTTGCATGCTTATGTGGTTGCATCAAATGATTTAGGCAATTTCTTTGAAATAACTGCTTGGCCTAAAAGAACCATCCCTAATGCATGTTCCCTAGTTAGCCACGTTGAGCCTAATAAGCCCATTGTTTCTTGATGACCTTATGTTATAAGCCAAAAAAATCTGGAAAAACCATGTTAACCCAATCTTAGGATTAGGAGAGCATGGATGCTTAGCAAGACAAGGGTTGAAGGAAACTAAGTTTGGGGTGGCTACAAGGTTTGATATGTCATTCTGGGTTGAGAAAAATAAAAACAAAGGTTGGAGCCAAAGGCAAAGAAGAAAAAAAAAAGAGAAAAAAAAAAGAGAGAAAAGAACAAAATGTCAAAAAAGGGTATTAGAAGAAAAAGGATGTAGTCACCCAAAGCAAAAAGAAAAATGGAAAAAGGAATTTGAGTGGAAGTTCAATGTGTCAAAATGCTCATGCTCTCTTAGTTCCTCGGGGACTTAATCCTAGTACCTTTGAATATCCTACCTTTAGCCAGGCCCCATTACAACCTTTAAAAGACCTTTTGATGTTGCATGCATGTTTTCGTGGGAACTTTGTTTGAGATGAAAATCAAATTCATGGGAAGTGCTCTTGAAATGTGAAATTGAGTGAAAAGTTGATAGCCTAGACAAATTGAGCGAGTGAGTGAAATGTTAAATGCCCTTGTGAGGAAGGCAATTGTTTGAAATTGGTGATCTCCCTTTTGTGTGTAACGTGGATCCCTTGCTCAGATAACTGATTGCATGAATGATGGAATTATCAATTGTTTAAAGTAAATGAATGTGGGGATTACATTGTTGCAAGGGGGAAAACATTGAAGAAAAATTGTTTTGATAAAATTGCATGAAATTTGTGCGAAATTGGTTGAATCCTTTAAGCTTGCCAAGTTTGAGTCTTTTTGAGTTTTAGTTTGCTTGGGGACAAGCAAAGTTTAAGTTTGGGGTATTTTGATAAGCCTCTAGCTGGTCTAGTTTTATAACTAGTAAGACCATGACTTTTTCACTAATTACTCGAGTTTAATCTCGTTTTCTCCTGAATTTGGATTTAATTGTCCTCAAGCAACATTTTGAGTCTCTTAAGTAGTTTTAGGATATTTTAGTTAATTTTGAGTCATATAAAGCATTCACTGCTATTTCATGTTTTCAGGTTAATAAGAAGAGCAAAAAGGGAAGGACTCTTAAAGTAGAAGCCATCACGGCCAGGCCGTGACACTGGTCACGGCCGTGATGAGCTACCCATGAAGATCAGAGAGAATCACGGCCCAGTTGTGATGACCATCACGGGCATGACGAGAAGACCCTGAAAGTCAGAAAGCATCACGGCCCAGCCGTGATACCCATCACGGGCGTGATAAGAGAACCCTGAAGAACATAATTGATCACGGCCTAGCCGTGATGGAGGTCACGACCGTGATGGATCAGCACCCAAAGTCAGAAAGCATCATGGGCTGGCCGTGATTGGCATCACGGCCGTGATAGACTGGAATTTGAATGCGCGCCCTTGGCAGAATGCGTCACGGCCAGGCCTTGATGGCCATCACGGCCGTGAAGCGAATCTTGATTTATAAAAGGCACCAGGGCAGACGCAAATCATATACAATTTTCACTGTTTTTAGTCTATTCCAAGGGTTTGTATCATGTTTGTGATGAAGAACTAATCACCAGGGATTAGTCTGCTGTAATCGGTTTCCGCCGACACTTGAGATTCCATAATTCCCGATCAATTTGCTTTGCTTGTCTCTGTCAATATTATGTTGTATGCCATGTTTGCTTAATTCAAGTTGTATAGAATAAGTATTGATTTATTCCGATGATTCTATGTTCCTATACCTTGATCGCGTTTGATTAATTCACGTGTGTTGATCGTGTTTGCTTAATTCACGAGCGCTTCAATCCGTTTGCTTAATTCGGAAATAGGAACATATATCTCGTAGTGTCAATTGCGCTTGTTTAATTGCCGCTACAATCGGAAAGGGATTGGAATCCGCTTAGGGCATGGAATTTGTGTGAATCAATGATAGTTGGGAAACCGAAACAGCAGATTAATCGTTTCAGCTTATTGATAATCACTTAATTGCACCTCTTCTTAATCAATTCTTATCTCACTGAATCTAAACCGCCCCACCAAAAACCGATTCGTAGGTTAATAACAATCTAAGAGTCCTTCAGATACGATACTCGAGTTGTCGTGCCCTAACTACTGTTTTTTTAATCACTCGTTTTTTTTTACCCGTGTGCGACAGCGGATCAAACTACGTCTGGCTTTGATTCCCATTGAGATACGTAGGACCACAATACAATATTCTGTCAAGCCATAATCTAAAACAACCCATGTGCTCACTCTTGGTTTGACGTTCTACGATGAGATTCCGGAAAGTCGGATCTCGGCAGGAACATTTGGCGCCCATAGTGGGGCAAGGTAAAACTTTGCCCCGACCACCGTTCAACCACCATTCGTCACCATACGGGCTGGACCATACCCTCTAATCTCTCCAAATAGTTCGAAAAGAGAAGCCGAGTGAAACTTCTCTAACCCCGGCAACCATCACGACAGTCCAGTCACCGGCAGTCGCGCTCAGTGCGCTCGCTCGGACCACCGCGCAACACCTGCCTCCCACTCCCTACTCGGTTGAGCCCTGGCTCCCGACCACTCGATTGAGCTCCGGCTCCCGACTACTCGGTTGAGCTCCGGCTCCCGACCACTCGGTTGAGCTCTGGCTCCCGACCACTAGGTCGAGCTCCGGCTCCCTACTCGGTTGAGCTCCGGCTCCCGACCACTCGGTTGAGCTCCGGCTCCCGACTACTAGGTTGAGCTCCAACTCCCTACTCGATTGAGCTCCGGCTCCCGACTACTCGGTTGAGCTCCGGCTCCCGACCACTCGGTTGAGCTCCGGCTCCCGACCACTCGGTTGAGCTCCGGCTCCCGACCACTCGGTTGAGCTCCGGCTCCCGACTACTAGGTCGAGCTCCGGCTCCCTACTCGGTTAAGCTCTGGCTCCCGACCACTAGGTTGAGCTCCGGCTCCCGACTACTAGGTTGAGATCCGGCTCCCTACTCGGTTAAGCTCCGGCTCCCGACTTCTGGTTCGAGCTCCGACTCCCTACTTGGTTGACCTCCGGCTCCCCACTCGGTTGAGCTCCGGCTCCCAACTACTAGGTTGAGCTCCGTCTCCCTACTCGGTTGAGCTCCGGCTCCCGACTACTAGGTTGAGCTCCGGCTCCCTACTCGGTTGAGCTCCAGCTCCCTACTCGGTTGAGCTCCGGCTCCCGACCACTCGGTTGAGCTCCGGCTCCCGACTACTAGGTTGAGCTCCGGCTCCCGACTCGGTTGAGCTCTGGCTCCCGACTACTCGGTTGAGCTCCGTCTCCCGACCACTCGGTTGGGCTCCGGCTCCCGACTACTATGTTGAGCTCCGACTCCCTACTCGGTTGAACTCCGGCTCCCGACTACTAGGTTGAGCTCCGGCTCCCTACTCGGTTGGGCTCCGACTCCCGACTACTCGGTTGAGCTCCGTCTCCCGACCACTCGGTTGAGCTCCGGCTCTCGACTACTAGGTTGAGCTCCGGCTCCCTACTCGGTTGAGCTCCGGCTCCCGACCACTCGGTTGAGCTCCGGCTCCCGACTACTCGGTTGAGCTCCGGCTCTCGACTTATCGTTTGAGCTCCGGCTACTCGCCGAGCTTGTACATATCAAAGTATGAAGCTCGGCCAATTACCTCGCCAACTCGAAAGACCAAAGAGGAAACCAAGTTCCTAAGCTCGGCTAATGTCATGAAAGTTTCTACGCTTTACTAGCTCAAAGCTTGGGGGGCTTGTATACTGGTCGAGGAATAAAACCTGGCCACCGAGCTTGGATACCCTGTCCAACCCAGATATTAAGGATAAGATATTGATATTATCTTCAATAAATCCTGATATTATCTCAAACAATTCTATACGATTAAGAGATCAATTTAAGATATCATCTTAATTAATCCGGATATTATCTCACGTAACCTTATCCGGTTAAAAGAGATAATATCCCTTAAATTAAGGAAATCACATCTTAGAAGATTTAAGAGATAAAAGGAAATATATCCAGATCTCTTAAAGATATGGGGATCCTATTATAAAAGGAGGAGAACCCCAAGAGAGAGACTCACTTTTTCACCAACCCAGGTGACTCTCCCTTAAGCGTATTAGAGAAACTAGCTTGACCAAGAGACTATTGAAGAGTCCTTGCTCGCTGGTATTCATCAGATACAAGATTAGGGGATTGAGATCACCGGATGGTCAATGGTTGAACCTAGAACTACGTCTGGCTTTGATTCCCATTGGGATACGTAGGACCAGAATACAATATTCTGTCAAGCTACAATCTAAAACAACCCCTGTTCTCACTCTTGGTTTGACGTTCTACGACGAGATTCCGGCAAGTCGGATCTCGGCAGGAACATTTACATTTCATGTCAGTCTTCGGAGCTTGTCCTGACAAAAAATATCAGCCAGCAGAAATTGTTCAGATGCAAAATCATATTACTACTACTACTAATAATAATAAACGTATATGTCCTTTAAACTAAGTCTATAGATTTCCTCTAAGAATTATTTTGAATTATATCAAATGAATAACTATATTAGTGAAGAGCAGAATAGCCATAACATACATTTGAAATATAAAAAGGCTGAAGGACATATTACACAGGCTACTGTCTCAGTTTAAACAAAAAGGATATGTGATCTATTAAAACAAGACTACGAACAAACAACTTACATGAGTTCCAAGACATGTGTATTTTGGTTGAACAATTGATAATGTTTATATTGAATCGGATATATTCTTATGAATATCACCACAAAATGATCGAAATCTAGCGAGAATATATCTCATTAATTAAAGCTTCATCTTCATTGACCGATTCTGGAGTTGATCCATTTGTGGATTCCCTTGATCTTGTTGCCCCTGAGTTATTCTCCCATGACTGCTTGTCTGGAAGGAATCCAGTTCTACTATCCACAAAACATGCAGGTTCTGAAGGTACTGCGAGACCTACAGATATTATTATATATCATACAGTAATGCAGATAAATAAGAAAGCAGTTATGATATTCAAACACCAGTTTTTGACACCAACATGGACACCTTGGTTAATCATGTATAAATTTTTGGTTAATTCAGTTCATTATATGGTTAATGGGTCATTTGAAGCTTATTTTCCATAACCATGTAAATATTTGGTTAATCACATGCAAATATCTGGTTAATTTAGTTCTTTATATGATTAATGGGTCATCATGAATTAACCAAATATTTGCACGTGATTAACCATATAATGAGCTGAATTAACCAAATATTTATACTGATTAACCAAGGTGTCAAAAGTTGGTGTAAACTTTTGGTGTTCAAATATCTTTTCTGATAAGAAAAAGCCTTCTAATCCCATACTTCTAAGGGCAAGGAAGATAATCAAGATAACATGGGAAGAAAAGCATGACTTGCAATGATTCAACAATTTGAATTTCACCATCATCATGATCTTTTTGAGCTTCACACAGGAACATGTTTAAACTAGTGAGTTTTTCAAATGTGACAGAGAGCAAAAAAAAATTAAATTGTTATAGTAGTCTACCTTAAAAAATAAATTGTTATAGTAACACTACCTTAAAATTATGTGCAGCAATTTACTCCTCCTACTAGTACTAAATAGAAAATAACAAGTTAAGGGATATCAATACTTCGACTTACGTTCAAATTTTTTCTTTGGCTTTCTTGCTCTTAAACAGATACATATAAAACCGGTAATAACAACAACAGCAACAACTTATACTGTGATGTGATAAATTCCGGCAAGTGTACCGGATTCGCTGTCAAGCTATAAAAAGATAGATCCCACAAAGACCGTGATCTCAAATCACAACTAATTATCAAATCAATTAAACTGGACTCTATAAAAAAAGGTTTTGGTTTTTGAAATCAGAATCAAGTAGCAATCAAATTTTAATTTCACAATTAAACAAAAGAAAGCAATTCAAATTGGGGGTTTTCAAATTCAAATGGGTTCCCAGGAATTGGAATACCACAAAATTGTTTATGTTACTGAATCGACTCCTCTCCTTGTTAATTACCAAAATTTGTTTTGAAGGCGAATCTGTCCTAAATTAGCAAATGCTCCCTCTTGGGTTACGAAAGCCGTGCCCGATTAAATCAATCCCTACTCTCGTGGTAATTGAATTTAAATCGGACCCCTTGAGTTTTGTGACGATTCGTGAATCCTCGAAGGACCGCTTCTAACTCTCGTGATTTAAGTCCTAAGTTCGATTCCTATGGATCTGATACCCAAGTTCACCGCTAAGTTTGTCCTTAGTGTATCTATGGCACGCAAACAAGTGGTCACCGAATTCGCGAGTAATTAAAGCAAAAACCAGATAAAATCAGTTACTGAAGATCCATGGAATGCGCATCACGGCTGTGATGGGCCGTGATGGCTTCTGCCTTGAACGCTGCTTCAATAAATGGTCTGTCATGGCCGTGATGGTCATCACGGTCTGACCGTGACATATTCTGCCTAGAAGGGGTCTGGCTCAGTTGTCCTGTACGGCCGTGATGGGCATCACGGCTAGGCTGTGACAGCTTCTGATTTTTTCCTTCTTCTTTTTCAGCTTCACTTGATCACGGTCGTGATGGGCATCACGGCCTGGCCGTGATCAGCTCTATTTGCCCCCTTTTTCTTGTTTTCCAAGCTCCCATCTTCGTGCCAGCTCCAACGCGACTGATCCTGAGCATTTTAATCTTCTTTTCCTGCACACAAGCACTACAAAACCACCTTACTCGTTCCAAGGCAAAATTAACTAATAATCAAATAAAATAAGTCTAAGCTATATGAAAATGCATGCAAAATGTCATGGAAATATGAGGTGAAATCACACTCATCAAACTACCCCAAGCTTAAGATTTTGCTTGTCCTCAAGCAATAACTAAGGCCAGAAAAAGATAGTCAATCGAAGTAAGGACAGTGAATCTAGAACCCGAGTAATGAATTCAAGCAACAGGCATATTCAATAAGAAACCAAGAGACAATCGATTTTAAGTCCAATTAGGAGCTTAGGTTCCCCAGACTCACATCCCTCACCAATTCGGGCACTCTTATCGATTCACTCAATTTCCTCAAGGAAGGTGTCCTACCATAAGCTTGACTATTAACCAAATCTCTACTTTATTAATGAAAGCACATAAGAATCAAGAGGTCTTTTATTTTGGGTTGTAACGGGGCCATGGGATTTATCGTTAGGTGGGGAAATCAAGAAGAGGAATATTCTAGAAGGCTAAGCAAAATCAAGCAGTGCAAAGCGTGACACCCCCTAAAATTCCTTTTTGGGCTTCAGTTTTTCACCTTTCTTTTTCTCATCTTTTTGCTTCTTATTTCTCACTTTATTTTTCTCATCCCCTTCTCCATTTTTTTATTTTTTTTATTTGTTTGGAGAAGGGGAGATTTTTAACTTTAGAGAAATTTTTCCAACTATTTATCCCACAATTTATTCTTCAAATTACCCTTTTTGCCCTTTGTAACACTTTAAGAGGTGTCATACTAAGCATTGTTCATTAAAATAGATCAATGGTAGCAAGAAAAGTATTTATTCTTTTAGGCTCAAAATTGGGCGACTAAGGGGGGGGCAATTTATCAGTCAAAGCTCAGGAGGCCAGAAAAATACCTAGTGCCTCAACCATTTTCAAATGTGTTTTCAAAAATTTTTAAGCTTTGAAACGGTTTCAAGTCAAGTTCTAGAGGGCACAATCCAAGAGGAATAAATCACTCGATCACAAGGAATGGGGTAGATTTAGTGAGTACCCCTTTTTGGCTCAAAATCTCTCATTTAGTGGTTTAGAATCGATGAGAAACCTAAATCTAAGGAACCAATTGCTAATTATTAACTTTCAAAAGATTGTCTCAAGCATTTTTCATTTTTAGCCTATCACAAGAAATCAAAAATTGGGTTCAAAAATCCACTGTCATAATTCAATTGGCTGTCCTAGTTCGATTGGCACAAAGTTTTCACTATTGGGGGCATATCCTAAGCAAGGGACAGACTAATCATGTGATATATGCAAAACTAGTCCTAAATGAATGCAACATGCAAGAATGCAAAATTGATACCCCTACCCCAAGCTTAAAAACTTACATTGTCCCCAATGTAAATAATTAAGCCGTAGGGAGGATAAAATAAAATAAAAAATAAAAATAAAAATAAAAAGGAAAAGGAACAGAGTACCTCACTGAGGTGGTGGGTGCTGACTCAGATGCCAGTCGTAGAGCTGCTGGAGCATAGCTCTCTGCTCGCGCTGCTCCTCCATAATGCGCTCCTGGTTCGCTAGGATGGTGTCAAAAGTGGATGCGAACTGCGCATAGGGGTCATCGGATGACGAACCTGCAGAGGAAGAAGATGGGTGCCTAAACGGCCTAGCCTGCGGTGGCGGGCGTAACGACCTTTCTGCCCTGATAGGCTGAGGCTCCTCTCCCACCGGCACTTTCCAATTTGCCGGGTTTGATACATCTAACAGTGTGGGGTTAGGGAGAGGAATTGGGTGCCTGAGCCTGGGGCGTTTTAGGCAGTATATGTCATCCTCCTGGACGATCATCCCCATAGCCTCACAAGCCTGCAAGGAGATACGGGTTCGTCCAGGGGCGGCCTCAAAACCATCTAGATCGAAGTTGAAGTGATGGCAAATGGTGGTGATGAGGCCACCAATGACAATAGCGCCACTAGAACTCTTGGCCACCTTTAAGAGGTGCCTAGCCAAGAATGACCCTGTGTCCACGTTGCTCTCAGGGTGGAGCATGGCCCATAGTATAAAGACCTCGTCCTGGCGGACGGATCCGTCACTCTCTCTACGGTCAAACAGGGTATTGGCTATGACCCTATGCATATACCTGATGCTATATAGGGTTAGCAAAGGCTGTGGACTTGGATGTCCGAGGGTCAAAATTTCGGCCCTCAAAGTCTATTACTGACCAGAAACTATGCGCACTAAACCCTAAGGGGTATCTTCGGTCACCCCCTACTGGTAATCCAAAAATCTCATTAAATTCAGCTAGGGTTAGTGTGAAGTCCTGGTTGAAGAGATGGAATGTGATCCGTCCTTCTTGGCAATGCGGCCCTTGGAGAATTTCCGCATTCAGGGAGCTTAGGAACTCCAGAGTAGGGCCAGCATATGCAGGGTATCTAGTGCGAGCGAACTCGCTCCACCCTATGTTTTGCAACATCCAATTGATGTCCACAGTCAAGCCTAGGGTATCTAAGCATGCATCATCAAGATATTTGGTTTGTACTATCTTCCTATTTTTTAAAGCATTAAACCTATCTTGCTGAGCAATATCCTTAAAAACTATCCCATACCCATATCCATCAGTCTCAGAGTTGGATGAGTCAGAGTCAAAGTAATTACCTAGGTTTCTGTTTCCTCTACTGCGAGTGCGTGAGGCTTTCGTTGCCCTTTGCCGTTTGGTTGCCATGACCAGAGAGTCCCAAAATCACAATCCCTTTCACTGTTCTGCTGGTTACGGTTTCAAAATTGGGAATTTTGAATCTCCCCAAAATTGAAGGATTTGCCCTGTGGGGCTGTTTAGGTTAGGGCCAGAGAGTGAGGGAGTGGGGTTGGTTGCTTGTGGGTGTCAAGGGGGAGTGTGATTTTCAAGATTTTTGTTGAAGTGGTTATGGAAGTGGGTGTGAGAGGAAGAAGGAGAAAAGGATTGGGATGATGAGAAGCATGATGGTGTTGGGGAGAAGTGCGAGATGACTGCGATTTGAGGGGAAGGAGGAGAAGTGGGTGCTTGGTGGTTATGGAGGTGAGTGTGAGAGGAGAAAAAAGAAGAAGAGGAATAGGGTTTGTGGCAGAGGAGGCTGCGATCTAGGTTTTTAAAACAGGGAAAACTCGCGTCACGGCCGTGACCCACATCACGGGCAGGCCGTGACGCGTTCTGTGTCTCATAAATCCTGCATCACGGTCTCCCCATGATGGTTTCTGCCCTGCTCTGGCTATCTGTCACGGTCGTGACCTATATCACGGCCTGCCCGTGATCTTTTCTGTCCCTTTCCTGGTCTTCACATCACGGTCGTGATGTGCATCACGGCTGGCCGTGATGGACTCTGATCTTCTTGGGCTTATCTGTCACGCCCGTGATGTACATCACGGCTGGGCCGTGATGGGTTCTGACTTTTAGCTGTTGGTTCATCACGGCCGTGATGGACATCACGGCTTAGCCGTGATGGACATCACGGCTTAGCCGTGATGGTTGCTGACTTTACTTTTCCATCCTCTCTTCACTCTCCATCACTTCCTGACCTGAAAACACTTGACAGATCTATTAATTTATGATCTTTTTCCTCTTGATCTTCTCAAATTATTCAAGAGTTGAATTCAAAAACAAATGGAAAAGGGAAAGAAAACTTGGGTTGCCTCCGAAGAAGCGCTTATTTACGGTCGTACGATTGACCATAGTCCTTTCAGTCCTTCGTTGTTGGATCTAGGAGGGGAATCACAACCTCCTGCTCAAGTGGATGTTCTCCAAGGTAGTGTTTCAGCCTCTGTCCATTGACCTTGAATGTTCCACGTTCCTGGCTCCAGACCTCGACGGCACCATACGGGAATACTTTCATTACTTTAAATGGTCCGGACCATCTAGACTTGAGCTTCCCTGGGAATAACCGCAACCTTGAGTTATAAAGTAGCACTAGTTCTCCTTCATGGGATTCTCTACGAAGGATATACTTATCATGCCACTTCTTTGTTCTCTCCTTGTAAGATCGTACGGACTCATAGGCATCCAACCTTAGCTCATCAAGTTCCCGAAGTTGAAGGATTCTCCTTTCCCCAGCAGCTTTCATATCAAAGTTTAGCATCTTAATAGCCCACAAAGCTTTATGCTCAAGCTCGACTGGTAGGTGACATGGCTTACCGTAAATAAGTCTAAAGGGTGTCATTCCGATAGGAGTCTTGTAAGCTGCACGGTAGGCCCAAAGAGCGTCATCAAACCTTAAGGATCAATCCTTTCTCGAGCCCGAAACAGTCTTTTCCAGAATGCTCTTTATCTCTCGATTTGAAACTTCGACTTGCCCACTCTTCTGAGGGTGGTAAGGTGTAGCGATCCTATGAGTGACTCCATATTTGAGTAAGAGTCTCTCAAATTGTCTTTCAATGAAGTGCGATCCCCCATCACTAATGACTGCCCTTGGAATCCCAAACCTAGGAAAAATCACCTTCTTGAATAGTTTGATTACGGTTCTTGCATCACTTGTTGGGGAAGGAATGGCCTCCACCCATTTAGACACGTAATCAACAGCTACAAGAATGAACTTATTATTACAAGAGTAAGGAAAGGGTCCCATGTAGTCGATTCCCCAAACATCGAATATCTCCACTTCTAGCATGGTGTTGAGTGGCATTTCATGCTTCTTAGAGATGTTTCCCGTTCTTTGACATGGATCACAAGCAAGTACGAACATCCGGGCATCTCTAAAAATATGAGGCCAATAGAAACCAGTGTGAAGCACCTTCACTGCTGTCTTCGAGGCACTAGCATGTCCCCCGTAAGATGAGGAATGACAACAACTCAAGATACTTGGAACCTCAGCTTCCGAAATACACCTTCTGTATATGTTATCCGCACACTTGCGGAAAATGTAAGGCTCATCCCATACGTAGTTCTTGAGATCAGAAAAGAGCTTCTTCTTTTGTTGATAATTGAGCTCCGGTGGTAGAATCCCGCATACAAAGTAATTCACAAAGTCCTCATGCCATGGAGCTTCCTCTCCCAAGATGGCAAACAGTTCCTCATCGGGGAAAGAATCATCTATCGGCAGGTTGTCCTTCTCATGTTCAAATGGTTCAAGTCTGGATAAGTGGTCCACAACTAAGTTCTCCGTCCCTTTCCGGTCTCGAATCTACAAATCGAATTCTTGCAGAAGTAGAATCCATCGGAGGAGTCTCGGCTTTGCTTCCTTCTTAGTCATAAGGTGCCTTAGTGCGGAGTGGTCAATGTACACTATGACTTTAGACCCCACGAGGTATGATATGAATTTCTCTAATGCAAAGACAACCGCAAGCAACTCTTTCTCAGTTGTGGCATAATTTGCTTGAGCTCCATCTAGAGTTTTGCTTGCATAGTATATTGCATGGACCTTCTTGTCTCTCCTCTGTCCCAATACTGCTCCCACAGCGTAGTCACTAGCATCGCACATTACTTCGAATGGCTCATCCCAATTCGGTGTTTGCAGAATGTGAGAGGTGGTTAGAGCTTCCTTCAACCTACAAAATGCACTCAAACATTCCTCATTAAAATCAAATGGAGCATCTTTCATTAAAAGGTTAGATAAAGGTTTAGAAATTTTCGAAAAATCTTTGATGAAACGCCTAGGTAGAATCTGGTGTGTCCCAAGAAACTTCTAACTCCTTTCACATTTATCGATGGGGGCAAATTTTCAATAACATCTATTTTGGCCCTGTCCACCTCAATACCTCTACTGCAAATCAAGTGCCCAAGCACTATACCTTCTTTTACCATAAAATGGCATTTCTCCCAATTCAATACCAGATTGGTTTCTTCACATCGCTGCAAAATCTTAGACAAATTTGTTAAACAATCATCAAAGGTAATTCCATATACATAAAAATCATCCATAAAAACCTCCATGATGTTTTCAATAAATTCAGAGAAAATTGCAGTCATGCATCTTTGAAAAGTAGCCGGTGCATTACATATACCAAAAGGCATTCTTCTATAGGCAAAAGTTCCATAGGGACAAGTAAACGTGGTCTTTTCTTGATCACTAGGATGTATAAGAATTTGATTAAAACCGGAATATCCATCCAAGTAACAAAAGTATGAATGCCTAGCTAACATTTCAAGCATTTGATCAATGAATGGGAGAGGGAAGTTATCTTTCCTTGTTGCCTTATTTAGTTTCCTATAATCGATGCACATCCTCCAACCGGTTACTGTCCTAGTAGGGATTAGTTCATTATTTTCATTTTGAATAATAGTCATCCCCCCTTTCTTAGGAAACGCATGCACCGGACTAACCCATTCACTATCAGAGATCGGATAAATAACCCCCGCATCTAACAGCTTAAGCACTTCCTTCTTAACCACCTCTTTCATATTAGGGTTCAACCTACGTTGATGCTCAATGGATGGTTTATGCTCATCTTCCATTAGAATGTGATGCATACAAAAGGAAGGATTTATGCCTTTAATATCATCAATTGTATATCCTATCACTTTCCTATGCATTCTAAGCTCCCTAAGTAATTTCTCAGTTTCCAACTCATTCAAGCTAGCACTCACAATTACCGGATAGGAAGAGTCAGGACCGAAAAATTCATACCTCAATGTGGAGGGAAGGGGTTTTAGTTCTACCTTAGGGGCTTCTTCATCTTTCAGATTCTTTTTCTCTGGTGTCAACTCAAGTTTCTCTTTCTTTGTTTTGTTGGGAGGAATTTCTGGACTAGCCTCCGAAAGCGGGTGTAATTCCTTACTTCTCCTCCATGAGCGTTTAAGTCTCCACCGATCAAACACATTTCTAGCGGGTCATCAACACAAGCTTGTGTAGATTCTTCTTTCACCACTTGGTGCATTAAGTCAATCCTGCAACAAGAATCTTCAAAAGAAGGGTGTTTAATAGATTTAGCTAAATCAAATTCAACTTTATCATCACCCACAATTAAGGTTAATTTCCCATTTTTAACATCAATAATGGATCCTGCGGTAGCCAAGAAAGGCCTACCAAGAATAATGGGGATTTGGGAATCCTCTTCCATTTCAAGTACCACAAAATCTGCAAGAATGAAAAATTTACCCACTCTAATAGGAACATCCTCCAAGATGCCTATAGGGAATTTGACGGACCGATCCGCCAATTGAAGGGAGATTGTTGTGGGTTTTAGTTCACTCATCTCCAACTTCTTAAAAACAGACAGTGGCATAAGACTAGCACTAGCCCCCAAATCACAAAGAGCATTATCAAAACTTGTGTTACCAATTAAGCATGGAATAGAGAAACTACCTGGATCTTTCAATTTAGGAGGCAATTTATTTTGAATTAGAGCACTGCACTCCTCAGTTAAAGCCACTGTTTCATAGTCCTCTAGCTTTCTCTTATTTGACAAGATATCCTTAAGAAATTTAGCATATGTCGGCATTTGTTGTAATGCCTCAGTGAAGGGTACATTAATGTACAATTTCTTAAGGACCTCTAGAAATTTTCCAAATTGCTAATCCAACTTGGCCTAAGCCAACCTTTGAGAAAAAGGTATCGGAGACTGGTAAGGTGGTGGAGGGACATACTTAGACACTTTTTCACTAGGCTCTTCCTCTCCTGAAGGTTGTGTGATAAGCCTCTGGCTCGACTAGTTTTATAACTAGTAAGACCATGGCTTTTGCACTAATTACTCGAGTTTGATCTCATTTTCACCCAAATTTGGATTTAATTGTCCTCAAGCAACATTTTGAGTCTCTTAAGTAGTTTTAGGACATTTTAGTTAATTTTGAGTCAAATAAAGCATTCACTGCTATTTCATGTTTTCAGGTCAATAAGAAGAGCAAAAAGGGAAGGACTCTTGAAGCAGAAGCCATCACGGCCAAGCCGTGACACTGGTCACGGCCGTGATGAGCCACCCCTGAAGACCAGAGACCATCACGGGCGTGATGAGAAGACCCTGAAAGTCAGAATCGATCACGGCCCAGCCGTGATACCCATCACGGGCGTGATGAGAGAACCCTGAAGAACAGAATTGATCACGGCCTAGCCGTGATGGAGGTCACGGCCGTGACAGATCAGCACCCAAAGTCAAAAAGCATCACGGCCTGCCCGTGATTGGCATCACGGCCGTGATAGACCAGAATTTGAATGCACGCCCTTGGCAGAATGCGTCACGGTCTGGCCGTGATGGCCATCACGGCCATGACGCGAATCCTGATTTATAAAAGGATCAGGGAAAACGCAAATGTATAGAATTTTCACTGTTTACAATACTTTTCAAGGGTTTGTATCATGTTTTTTGATGGAGAACTAATCACCAGGGATTAGTCTGCTGTAATCGGTTTCCGTCAACACTTGAGGTTCCATAATTCCCGATAACTTTGCTTTGCTTGTATCTTTCAATACTATGCTATATGCCTTATTTTCTTAATTCAAGTTTTATAGAATAAGTATTGATTTATTTCGATGATTCTATGTTCCTATACCTTGATCGTGTTTGCTTAGTTCGCGTGTGTTGATCGTGTTTGCTTAATTCACGAGCGCTTCAATCCGTTTGCTTAATTCGGAAATAGGAACATATATCTTGTAGTGTCAATTACGCTTGTTTAATTGCCGTTACAATCGGAAAGGGATTAGAATCCGCTTAGGGCTTGGAATTTATGTGAATCAATGATAGTTGGGAAACCGAAACGGCAGATTAATCGTTTCAGCTTATTGGCAATCACTACTCGTACTGTTTTCTTAATCAATTTTTCTCTCATTTAATCTAACCCCCCCCCCCCCCCCCCCAAAAAAATTGATTCGTAGGTTAATAACAATCCAAGAGTCCTTGTGATACGATACTCGAGTTGTCGTGCCCTAACTACAGTTTTTTTTAATCACTCGTTCTTTTTTACCCGTGTGCGACAGCGGATCAAAATTGGCACCGTTGTCGGGGACTCTTGTTGTTATTAATGGATTTGGTGATTAAATTCTGTCTTAGTTCTGGTTGCTTCAATGATAAAATGATTTCTAGGAAGGAATTCTCTATGGGCCAACAGGTTTTATTGTTCAACTCCCGCCTAAAAGTGATGGCTGGGAAACTTCGATCCAAGTGGATTGGCCCGTTTATTGTTACTGATGTTTTCCCTCATGGTGTAGTAGAAATAAAAAGTGCAGGTAGCAACAAGGTCTTTAAGGTCAATGGGCAGCACTTGAAGCTTTTCCATGAGAGCTCGGTGCCTGAAAAGAGCTCTCCTTGGGAGAGCCCACCTACACTACAACTTGATCAGGGAGCACCTTCTCCTTTCCCTCACTCTTATTTTATATCTATGTTCTTTCATTGCGGACAATGTATGTTTTAAGTGTGGGGGAGGGAACCAATTGTTTTGTTTTTGTTTTGTTTTCCTTGTTTGTGTTGCTTTGTGTCGTATGTGTGTCGGTGAGCTTGTTGGATTTTAATCAAATTTTGCATAGATGGATTGCATGATATGTGTTGACTGTTGATGATTTCCCCCTAGGTTTTAAAAATTGAAAATTGATCCGCATGTGAAAAATTGAAAATTAAACTTTGAGATATTCTATTGTGACTGCATGATTTATGATAAATTTGGGGTGAAGGGATGCACACACTAGGGATTGAATCTCAGTCAAACAATTTGCGAAAAATGTCCAGGTGAGGATTTGAGCCTCCAACATATTTTTAATTGTGTGAATCACTTTTAAGTTGCACTTTCCCGGATTTGCTTGAATCTCTTCATGGTTTGCATGCTTATGTGGTTGCATCAAATGATTTAGGCAATTTTCTTTGAAATAACTACTTGGCCTAAAAAGAACCATCCCAAATGCATGTTCCCTAGTTAGACACATTGAGCCTAATAAGCCTATTGTTTCTTGATGACCTTATGTTATAAGCCCAAAATCTGGAAAAACCATGTTAACCCAATCTTAGGATTAGGAGAGCATGGGTGCTTAGCAAGACAAGGGTTGTAAGAAACTAAGTTTGGGGTGGCTACAAGGTTTGATATGTCATTCTGGGTTGAGAAAAAGAAAAACAAAGGTTGGAGCCAAAGGCAAAGAAAGAAAAAAAAAGCACACAAAAGTAAAAAAAAAGGGTATTTGAAGAAAAAGGTTGTAGTCACCCAAAGCAAAAAGAAAAATGGAAAAAGGAATTTGAGTGGAAGTTCAATGTGTCAAAATGCTCATGCTCTCTTAGTTCCTAGGGACTTAAGCCTAGTACCTTCGAATATCCTACCTTTAGCCTGGTCCCATTACAACCTTTAAAAGACCTTTTGATGTTGCATGCATGTTTTCGTGGGAACTTTGTTTGAGATGAAAATCAAATTCCTGGAAAGTGCTCTTGAAATGTGAAATTGAGTGAAAAGTTGATAGCCTAGACAAATTGAGCGAATGAGTGAAATATTAAATGCCCTTGTGAGGAAGGCAATTGTTTGAAATTGGTGATCTCCCTTTTGTGTGTAACTTGGATCCTCAACTCAGATTACTGATTGCATGAATGATGGAATTCTCAATTGTTTAAAGTAAATGAATGTGGGGATTACATTGTTGCAAAAAGGGTGGAACATTGAAGAAAAATTGTTTTGATGAAATTGAATGAAAATTGTGCGAAATTGGTTGAATCCTCTAAGCTTGCCAAGTTTGAGTCTTTTTGAGTTTTAGTTTACTTGGGGACAAGCAAAGTTTAAGTTTGGGGTATTTTGATAAGCCTCTGGCTCGACTAGTTTTTATAACTAGTAAGACCATGGCTTTTACACTAATTACTCGAGTTTGATCTCGTTTTCACCCAAATTTGGATTTAATTGTCCTCAAGCAACATTTTGAGTCTCTTAAGTAGTTTTAGGACATTTTAGTTAATTTTGAGTCAAATAAAGCATTCACTGCTATTTCATGTTTTCAGGTCAATAAGAAGAGAAAAAAGGGAAGGACTCTTGAAGCAGAAGCCATCACGGCCAGGCCGTGACACTGGTCACGGCCGTGATGAGCCACCCCTGAAGACCAGAGACCATCACGGCCCAGCCGTGAAGACCATCACGGGCGTGATGAGAAGATCCTGAAAGTCAGAATCGATCACGGCCCAGCCGTGATACCCATCACAGGCGTGATGAGAGAACCCTGAAGAACAGAATTGATCATGGACTAGCCATGATGGAGGTCACGGTCGTGACAGATCAGCACCCAAAGTCAAAAAGCATCACGGCC
Source organism: Sophora flavescens (assembly GCA_030762895.1). Lineage (NCBI taxonomy): Eukaryota > Viridiplantae > Streptophyta > Magnoliopsida > Fabales > Fabaceae > Sophora > Sophora flavescens. The sequence goes on from CM061065.1 coordinate 118,088,957, forward strand.
TGCCCGTGATTGGCATCACGGCCGTGATAGACTAGAATTTGAATGCGCGCCCTTGGCAGAATGCGTCACGGCCTGGTCGTGATGGCCATCACGGTCGTGACGTGAATCCTGATTTATAAAAGGATCAGGGAAGACGCAAATGTATAGAATTTTCACTGTTTACAATACTTTTCAAGGGTTTGTATCATGTTTTTTGATGGAGAACTAATCACCAGGGATTAGTCTGCTGTAATCGATTTCCGCCGACACTTGAGGTTCCATAATTCCCGATAAATTTGCTTTGCTTGTCTCTTTCAATACTATGTTATATGCCTTGTTTACTTAATTCAAGTTGTATAGAATAAGTATTGATTTATTTCGATGATTCTATGTTCCTATACCTTGATCGCGTTTGCTTAATTCGCGTGTGTTGATCGTGTTTGCTTAATTCATGAGCGCTTCAATCCATTTGCTTAATTCGGAAATAGGAACATATATCTCGTATTGTCAATTGCGCTTTTTTAATTGCCGCTACAATCGGAAAGGGATTAGAATCATCTTAGGGCTTGGAATTTATGTGAATCAATGATAGTTGGGAAACCGAAACGGCAGATTAATCGTTTCAGCTTATTGACAATCACTACTCGCACTGTTTCTTAATCAATTTTTCTCTCACTGAATCTAAACCCCCCCACCCACCCAAATTGATTCGTAGGTTAATAACAATCCAAGAGTACTTGTGATACGATACTCGAGTTGTCGTGACCTAACTACTGTTTTTTTTAATCACTCGTTCTTTTGACCCGTGTGCGACAGCGGATCATTGTGTCTCAGTAGGTTCCTCCTCCTCAGCTACACTCTTGTTATTGTTCTCCCCTTTAGCCTCGGGATTTTCAAGTTTCGTACCACTCCTTAGACTCACGGCTTTACATTGTTCATTATTTGGGTTCACCTCAGGTTGTCCAAGAAACTTGCCCAGTTGCCTCATTGAATTTCCAGCTTGTTGGGCAATTTGAGTTTCTAACATCTTGTTATGAAAGGCCAAGTTATCTACCTTAGATGTTAGTTCTTTTATTGCCTCATTAACTACCCTACCTTGTTGCCTAAATTCCGTGTTCTGCTTAGTTTGAGTAGCAACAAAGTTTTCCATGAGAGACTCGAGATTAGATTTTTGTACCTGAGGATACCCAGATGCGGGTTTCCTATTACCTTATCCTTCTTGGAATTCATGATTCAATGTGTTGTTGTAGTTTCCGTAGGAAAGGTAAGGACTGTTCCTCCTCTAGTTGTAGGGATTTGGGGGAGCATAATTTGGTAGCTTCGGGTTTGTATCGTAGAAATTGTGACAAGAGTTCACTTGTTCCCCTGAAGCACCGGACTCAGAAGCGACACCATGTGGACACTCCATTATGTCATGTCCCTGCATTCCAAAAATCTCACAAACAACATTAGTAGCACCGATTGAACTCACATGAGCCTTTTCAAGCTTATCGAACCGTTTACTTAGTGAGTCGAATTTAGACATAATCAGATCGGTACTATTCATTTCGAACTTACCCCCCAAAATCTTTTTCGGGTTATTACCTCTTTCTGAACCCCATTGGTGATAATTGGTGGCCACGTTCTCAATGATGTTGAATGCTTCAGTCAGGGGTCTGTTCATGAAGGCTCCACCAGCTGCGGAGTCGAGTGACACCTTTGATGAATAATCCAATCCGTTGTAGAAGGTATGCACGAACAACCATTTTTCTAGTCCATGATGTGGGCAAGACTCCAGCATTCCCTTGTAGCGATCCCAAGCTTCGGATAAGCATTCTCCATCTTTTTGGAAGAAGCCGGTGATCTGAGTCCTTAGGTAAGCAGTCTTGGATGGAGGGAAGAATTTCTCCAAGAATGCTTGCTCTAGTTGGTCCCAAGTTGTCAACGTGTTAGCGGGCACTTGCTTCAACCAAGCTTTCGCTTTTCCAGTCAGAGAGGAGGGGAATAACCTCAGGCGTATAGCATCGATCGGGGCACCTTGAATCCTTATCGCAACGGTGAATTCCAAGTATGTCTCCACATGATCCGTCGGGTCGTCCGAGGGTAATCCTCCAAACTGATGTTGCCTAATCATGCTAATTAAGTGAGGCGGTATAGTGTAGTTTTCCGCCTCAATTTCCGGCCTTGCAATCCCAGTCCGCAGACCCCTAGCATTTGGGGTTGCATAATCCTTTAGTGGCTTCGTATCTGGTAGATTCGCCATGAGTGGAATGGGAATCAACTTCTCTCTCTCTCTTTGTAGTCTCCTACGTCTATGAAAGGTCCTTTCGATCTCGGGGTCGGCTTCAATAAGGTTTCCAAGACTTAGGGATCTTTGCATAAAAGAGAAAAATACCTATGGTAGAGAGATAGATGCTCTAAAAAAAAAGAAAAGAAAAAGTAATAAGTAATAAATTAATATAAAAAAATGTCCAGAAAAATCAATTTAAAAATTAAATTGAAATTCAAGAAAACACATTCCCCGGCAACGGTGCCAAAAACTTGGTGTGTTAAATTCCGGCAAGTGTACCGGATTTGTTGCCAAGTTATAAAAAGATCGATCCCACAGAGACCGTGATCTCAAATCACAACTAATTATCAAATCAATTAAACTGGACTCTATAAAAAAAAAGGTTTTGGTCTTTGAAATCAGAATCAAGTAGCAATCAAATTTTAATTTCACAATTAAAAAAAAAACAGAAAGCAATTCAAATTGGGGGTTTTCAAATTCAAATGGGTTCCCAGGAATTGGGATACCACAAAACTGTTTATGTTACTGAATCGACTCATCTCCTTGTTAATTACCAAAATTTGTTTTGAAGGCGAATCTGTCCTAAATTAGCTAATGCCCCCTCTCGGGTTACGAAAGTCGTGCCCGATTAAATCAATCCATACTCTCGTAGTAATTGAATTTAAATCGGACCCCTTGAGTTTTGTGACGATTTGTGAATCCTCGAAGGACCGCTTCTAACTCTCATGATTTAAGTCCTAAGTTCGATTCCTATGGATCCGATACCTAAGTTCACCGCTAAGTTCGTCCTTAGTGTATCTATGGCACGCAAACAAGTGGCCACCGAATTCGCGAGTTATTAAAGCAATAGGGATCGAATCGAAAACAAATCTGAATTAACAAGAAATCAAAATCAATACATAACCATAAACAAGTTCTGGGCATAGCCCCAATTCCTAGAAACTAGACTACTACTCAAGCCTTGCCATGATTGTAGCAAGCTTGGTTAAAATAACATGAACAGAAAAATCCCTAGAGAAGAGGAGGAGAAGAAGAAGAGAATTTCTCAAATTATCCTAAGGTAAACAGCCCACACCAAGTTCAGTCCCAGACTTGAGCCCCTAGGTCCTATTTATAAGATTGGGCAGTTTGAATCCTAAACCAATACAAAAACCAGATAAAATCAGTTGCTGAAGATCCATGGAATGCGTATCACGGCTGTGATGGCCATCACGGCCTGGCCGTGATGGCTTCTGCCTTGAACGCTGCTTCAATAAATGGTCTGTCATGGCCGTGATGGTCATCACGGTCTGACCGTGACATATTCTGCCTAGAAGGGGTCTGGCTCAGTTGTCCTGTACGGCCGTGATGGGCATCACGGCTAGGCCGTGACAGCTTGACTTTTTCCTTCTTCTTTTTCAGCTTCACTTGATCACGGTTGTGATGGGCATCACGGCCTGGCCGTGATCAGCTCTATTTGCCCCCTTTCTCTTGTTTTCCAAGCTCCCATCTTCGTGCCGGATCCAACGCGACTGATCCTGAGCATTTTAATCTTCTTTTCCTGCACACAAGCACCACAAAACCACCTTACTTGTTCCAAGGTAAAATTAACTAATAATCAAATAAAATAAGCCTAAGCTATATGAAAATGCATGCAAAATGTCATGGAAATATGAGGTGAAATCACACTCATCATACTACTACGGCGATGACAGTTTGTGACGTGCTGCTCTTTTTTCCTGCACAAATCAGAATCCTCAGTGGGACAATCCATATGTATATATTAAGATAAGTCCAATAACTAATTACAGAGAGAAAGTTTTGAAAATTTGTTATCTTTTCCTTATAGATGCTAAAGTTAAACTCTTAGTTTTAGCACTATTTACTTTTTCATCCTTCGGTTATTAGATGAATAATGAAAATGACACCCCATAAATTAGACTTAATCGTCCTAAGTCTTGCAATAGATATAGATATACAAAGTCAACATTGTTCAGTTGTAATTATTTTCACTGTAAGCAATAAGCAATTAAGCATAAGGAAGTGTTACCTGAAGAGGTGGGAGCAGGAGGTGATCATAGAAAGGGATATTGGTTTGGTATCTCAAAATACAACTGGGTCTAATAATTCTAGAACCTCTCCAATTATCACAACAACTTGAGATTCTTTGCATAGAATCATTCAAGCAGCCAGAGCAGTATGGTCCAGTCAAGTTAGGTGTGCACTGCAAAAGACCATATATGGTTTGATTATTCGGACCAACAAGTGCAGTTTCTGTAGCATATTTTGACATCTTTAATCAACTGATCCATTTCATTGTCACCATTTCATGAATAATCAAAAGGTTCAGTTTCAATGACATTTCAGTGTTGGAAGTGAGGGCAGATAAAATGGCGTTGAGGTTGGTGTGATAGGTGCTATTGGCTGTGTAGTTACTTACCTCTATCGTTTTTTGGGTGGCAATACTTTACAGAAATTGGCTGAGAACTGTCTTGCTTGAGATACAAAAATGATTATGACAAGGAGTCAACAAAGAAAGAACAGTCGTTGTGGTTGTCGCGGGGAATATATAACTAACAAGTGAGGAATGGAAGATTGATTTTTTTATTTTTTAGTTTCTTTGTGATGGGAAGATTCAAAGCATTAGATATGAATGAACCTGTGGCTGAGGATGGAGTCAATCCAAACTTGAGAAACTAATCCCTCAAGATATCGAATAACATTGAAAGACTGATTTCTCTTAACCAGATTTTTTCGGATGCAGAAGAGAGGGATCGAACCCGACCATTTGCTCAAGGGGACTAAACACATTAACACTCGGGCAAACACTACTTCTCAATGCATTAAAACAACCGTAAATATTAAGGAAATTTTAAACAATATAAAATAAGTTTAAACGCGCGAGAGAGTCACGAAAAGCCATCGAGTTGGATTGAGGTAGGTTCCTTCAGCTCCAAAACTACTTCATCATAATGGTTGCAGCCACAGAAACTTGTGCATCTGGGAACCATGCTTTCATCAACACAGCTTTCCTAGCTTCATTTGACACAACAACAATTTTGAATCTTGCAGGCCATTGTGACGCCCCAAACCCTGTAATTCTCTTTTTGGAATTTTTTAAAGGTGGATCTGGTTTTCTTGTTCTAATTTAATTCTATCTATTCCAATTTGTTTATATGTAATATCTATATAATATGTTTGTTGTTATTTATTAAGAAAATTTTCTATTGAAGCAATATTCTTATGTACGCAACTCAGAATAATGTTGGCAGTAGGGAACTAAGAGCAAGGGATGATACCAAAATCACATTTTATATAGTTTTTGCATACAATTTGATTTGTAGTTGTGGTAAGATCAATTTATGTAGTTTATAAATCTATAAGCCACTACAATCTGTATTTTATTTTAAATAAGCCAAGAGGTTGGTTTAGTAGAGCATGACGGGATCTCGTATCTGACAGGTTGCAGACAGGTTGCAGGTTCGAGACCCCACTAGTCTCCTTGGGGTGAGGTAAATATAAATCGCTTTGTAAGTGCTCATAGAGCCCGACCTGCCTTGAACTGGGGCACCATCCCCTCACCCTAAATTATTTGTTACCAAAAATAAATCTGTATTTTAAATATTGTGTTAGTGTGAGATGACTGTATTTTCCTTCTCTCCTGTAAAATAGAGTTACCATTTTGTTTAATTCAATTTGGGCTTGACAAACGTTGCATTTATAGAATTGCAATGTATTAGAGTAAATTAATGGCTGAAGTTTTTATGTGGTTCAGAGGTTGAACTCAAATAACAATGAAATCGTCACAAATGTATCCAAAGTTTTTCATAGTAATGCCTCCTATGATAACATTTTTGTTTCTCAGTGTCATCTCTATTGCTAAAATCTAGCAAGGAGCCTTCTCAGTGATTGACGCCTCATTTACTGATTTTACTGAATAATATACTTATGATTGGTTATTTGATAAACCTCGAGTATGCAAAAAATATGCAGGCATTGGAAGATTGAGAGAGTTGCAGTTAATCATGACAACAACCGAAGCCATGGTTGGCCTGTCAGCTACATTTTCTTGAACACAGAGTAATCCAATATGAATGCATCTCATTATTTAATTTCTTGAATTATCACTCAGAGTTGGATCTACAATATATGAGGTTGTTCCTTCCTTCCAGTTTCTCCATGACTACAAGAATTTAGTCCATTGAAAACAAACAAACAAACAAACAAAAAACAAAACAAATATGTTATGTGGACTCGAACACAACCTCCTAGTATTCATCGAGCATTCCTGGTACAGCGGCCAAAGCACCTCCAGGATGGGTAAAGAGGAAGTGAAAACAGTGGTTCCTGAATCTGTGTTGAAAAAGAAGAAGAGGAATGAAGTGCGGGCTTTTTTAATGATGCTTGAGCCATTCGTGATACTATTAGTAGCTTTATTCATTGCTTGCAGTGCAGTGAAAGGTTCCTCAATTTATCCAGTTAAGTATGAATTTTTATTTTTTCCAGGTTCCACAATTTATTAAGATGAAGTTTTGAATTATGAAAAAAAAAATTTGTTATGTGGACTCTTCTAAGAGCGAGAAGATTAGTGCTTAAAGATAGCCGACTTACAAAACTTATTAGATGTTCTACATACTCTCCATCACGGATGTCACCATTTTTTGGTCTGGTTACTATCTCAAGAAGTAGTACACCAAAACTAAAGACATCTGATTTCACTGATGTAACACCTCTCTTTATTTTACATTAACACACAGTAATTAAATGCATTTAATTCCTGTATAGGTATCCAGTACAAAAGAAAATATATCATGTGTATATATATATATATATATATATATATATATATATATATATATATATTTATAAATACATATACCTAGAGTTTTTATACAAGGTACTCATTACATAACCGTAAACCAAAAGAAAAAGATTTATATTATATGCACATAAAACATGTCCCTAGGCATCTATCTTCTAATACAAAATACATAAACATCCATATTTCAAAAAGCAAAAAGAACATCTTTAAACTTTCGCAAGTCAAAAGCCTTTCTAGTCCTTCTTCACCTCTTGAGATGAACCTGCAGCAGAACCTGAACACACCACTATAATGAGAATAAATCTGAATAAGGAAATCATAACACAAGTGGTAAAGTAAATGGTATGTCCAGCCGGAAAATCCCTTCTTTAACTGTACAATCATAAAACTAAATCATTTTCATACATATAAAGATACATCATCCATAAAAAATATAATAAGCCTTTCATACTTAATGGATGACACAATACTCAACTTTAGAGACCTTAAAAGAAACCTTATACATAAATGGGTATGTGAGCTCACTACCTAGCAGGGCGTCCCGCTGCCTAACCTCACTAACTTCTCTTAATACATCAATAAATGGACTATACTTGATCAACATCAAGGAAACCATTCAAAATAAGAAATTTCTAGTTCAAGCATTTTATCGAACACCTTATGTGCTATGTTTTTTTGTTGCAACTAACCAAAACCCACTTAGGGTTTACATATTATTAAGAAAATCAAAGACACTAAAGAAGAAAGGGGTTAGTTGTTATGAGTTCCTTACCTTATAGTTCTTCTTCTTCCTCTAAACTCTCCTAGTTCTTCCTCTTTGATTCCTACTCCACCTCTTGAATCCTTCTTGTAATAGTTTTTCCCCTTGACTAACTTTGATTATTGTAATTTCTAGGTAGAAGGAAGTTTAGGATGCTTCCTTAAGGGCTTTTCGCACAAATCTCGTGTTCTAACCCTAGGAGAAGTGTTTTCCAGCATCAAACTCGACCAAGAGGGGTCCTTTTATATTATTGGCCAGACATAATCGATTATGAGGCTATCATAATCGATTATTTCACCTTATAATCGATTATTATACTCTATATAATCGATTATTAGGTCTCATATTCAGTTCTTTCAATTCCAGACAGCAAATAATCGATTATTTACTGGTATATAATCGATTATACCTATTCCGAACTTCAGGAATTCACTCCAGAAAGCTAATAATCGATTATGAAGGTCTCTGTAATCGATTATTTAGATAAAAACATTAGAATAACATCAAAATTGATTGTTTAAATGGATTCAAAGGTTCAGAGGACTTCTAAACCCGTTATTTAGGTTGTTAACCGTTTTATTCTAACATAAAAGGGTTCACACACAATTCAAATTTGAATTCATAGAATAAAATTTTAGAAACATCGGGGTGTTACAATTCTCCCCTCCTTTAAAAAAAATTTGTTCTCAAAATTTGGCATAAGATTGATAGCTTACCTTGTGTCGACTCTAGATAGTTCTGATGTACATCCGCTTCCAACTCCCAAGTGGCCTCCCCTGGAGCTGCTCCATCCCAAAGGACCTTGACCAAAGGAATGGTCTTATTCCATAGTGTTTTGGTGCTTATGTCTATGATTTGAATGGGTTTGGGTTGATAGGATAAATTTTCTTTTAATTGAATTGATTCAGGAGCAATTACATGAGATGGGTCAGGAATGTACATTTTGAGTTGTGACACATGGAACACATTATGTAGGTTAGATAAGGAAGGAGGAAGAGCTATTTGATATGCAACTGGACCAAATCTTTTAAGAATATGAAAGGGACCAATATATATAGGACTTAACTTTTTGGTCTTTAAGGATTGATCAATGCCTGTCAGTGGGGTTAACCTTAAGAAAACATGTTCATTTTCCTCAAATTCGAGAGATTTTCTTGTTTGATCTACATAACTCTTTTGACTGCTTTGAGCTATCAACAGTCTCGCCGTATTTGTTTTATTTTGTCAGAAGTTTCTTGGACCAATTCAGGTCCTAAGACAACCCTCTCTCCAACATTAGTTCAACATGTGGGAGTTCTGCACTTCCTCCCATACAATACCTCATCTAAAACACATGCTCTCAACATGTCTTCTAAGGTTTGGATTGTTCTTTATGTTTGTCCATCTATTTGTGGGTGATATGCAATGCTGAAATGTAAACTTGTTCCTAGAGCCTTTTGTAATGCCTTCCAAAAATTTGAAGTAAACCTAGGATCCCTATCTGATACAATGGAGAGGGGAACACCATGTAATCTTACTATTTCTTGGATGTACAAAGTTGCTAACCTCTCCAAAGTGTTAGTATCTTTGGTGGGTAAAGCGTGGGCAGATTTTGTCAACCGATCTACAATCACCCATATAGCATTGAATCCATTTTGAGTCCTAGGAAATCCCATAATGAAATCCATAGTTATATTATTCCACTTCCATTCGGGGAATTTCTAGGGGATGAAGGACTCCTGCTGGTTTTTGATGTTCTATTTTCACCCTTTGACATGTGAGACACTTAGCTACATATTCAACTATCTCCCTTTTTAAACCGGGTAAACAATACATTATTTTGAGGTCTTGGTATATTTTTGTAGCACCAGGATGTATGGTGAATTCTCCTTTATGGGCTTCTTCCAAAATTTCCTCTCTAAACTTTTCTTCATTGGGAACATAAATCCTTGTTTGAAAAAGAAGTCCATCGGGAGACACTGAGAACTCCCTTTGGTTCTTTAGTTTAGGAAAGTCAGTATCATGGTCTTGAGCTTACTTGATTTTGTTTTTGAAATTGTTAGAGATTGTTAAGTTGGCTAGATTAATACCATGACTAGTTAAGCACATATCCAAACTTAAATCTCTAAACTTTTCTAACAATTGAGACTCATGTATCATCATTTGAGATGCATGCAAGGACTTCTTACTTAAGGCATCTGCAACTGAGTTTGCCTTACCAGGGTGGTATTTTAAGTCAAAATCATAATCTTTCAGAAATTCCATCCACCTCCTTTGCCGCATGTTTAATTCTTTTTTTCAAAAAGGTATTTAAGACTTTTATGATCTGTAAATACTTCGAATCTTACCCCAAATAGATAATGTCTCCAAATTTTTTGGGCAAAAACTACTGTAGCCAATTCCAAATCATGAATGGGATAGTTTTCTTCATGTGGCTTTAGTTGTCGGGAAGCATAGGCTACCACCTTTTTGTCTTGAATTAAAACACAACCTAAACCATTTTTAGAGGTGTCAGTGTACACCTCAAAAGCTCCTAAAGGGTCAGGAAGTTTCAATACAGAAGTAGCGATTAACCTAGTCTTCAATTCTTGAAAACATAATTCACAATCATGAGTCCACACAAAGGGCCTTCCTTTTCTAGTCAACCTGGTTAGGGGTAAAACAAGTTGAGAAAATCCTCGGATAAATCTCCTATACTACCCCGCTAAACCAAGAAAACTCCTTACTTCTGTTACTGTTTTGGGCCGTTCCCAGTTTAAAACCGTTTCTATCTTACTAGAATCCACAATCACTCCCTCTTGAGAAATAGTGTGTCCTAAGAATTTGACTTCCCTCAACCAAAACTCATCCACAGTCACTCCCTCTTGAGAAATAGTGTGTCCTAAGAATTTGACTTCCCTCAACCAAAACTCACATTTCTCTAATTTTGCATACACTTGTTTTTCTCTTAACACTTGGAGTACTCTCTTAAGATGTTTCTAATGTTCTTGGTATGTTTTGGAATAGTTGAGTATATCATCTATGAGTACCACCACAAATTGGTCTAAGTATGGCCAAAAAATTCGATGAATCCGTAAATACTGTAGGTGCATTAGTTAGCCCAAAGGGCATAACTAAATACTCATAATGACCATACCGAGTCCTAAAGGCAGTTTTGGGGATATCTTCATCCTTGACTCGGATTTGATGGTACTCTGACCTTAGGTCTATTTTATAAAAAATTGTATCTCCCCTTAACTAGTCAAGAAGGTCATCTATTCTAGGTAATGGGTATTTATTTTTAATGGTAACCTTGTTAAGTTGCCTATTATCTATGCACAACCGCATACTTCCATCCTTTTTCTTTACCAAGAGAACAGGCGCTCCCCGAGGGGACATACTAGGTCTAATAAATCCTTTCTTTAAAAGTTCTTCCACTTGCTTTTTCACTTCACTCAGCTCTATGGGGGACATCCTATAAGGAGCTACATATATAGGTCTCATCCCGGGCACAAGGTCTATAGAGAACTCAATTTTCCTTTTTGGAGCCAAACTGGGTACATCCTTGGGAAAGACGTCTTCATACTCATATACTACTGGGATAGCAGTCAATTTAGATTCAACCTCTGAATTTATGGAAAACAGTAAAATAAAAACTTGCTCCTCATTTACTAGGCATTGGTTTACTTGAGCTCCTGTCATAAACATAGAAAAACTTGAAGACTTATCTTTACAAGTAGGGGGCATAAAGGTGATGGACTTGGTGAAGCGGTTCATTAAAACATGATGTTTTGATAACCAATCCATACCTAGAATAAGGTCAAGATCTATCAGAGGCAAACAGATAAGATCAATGTGAAAAAGTGTATCTTGATAGTAAACAAGACAATTTAAACATACATTAGAAGTGTAAAGATCATTTTGTCCTGGAGTGGCGACTCTTAAGTCATAAGACAATTGAGAGATAGGAAGTCTAAGCTTTTTCACACATTGATATGAAATAAAGGAATGAGTTGCTCCAGAATCAAAAAGAATATTAACCAGAACATCCATTATCCTACCCATACCTCATCAAATCAGAAGACTTTGGCACTTTAGCACTAGAGAGAGTAAAAACCCTTTCCTTAGCTTGTGGTCTTTGAGAAAATGCAGCCTTATCCTTCAATTGTGGGCATTGGTTAGAATAATGCCCTGGTGCTCCACATTTAAAGCAAACATTCTGTCCCTTCAAGCATGGACGACCTCCATGAAACTTCCCACGATTTGAACAATTTTCCTTCTCGGTTGGAAGTTGATTTTGAACTCTTTTCCCTTTGCCAACATCTACTTGGTGTCTAAAATTCTTATACCTTCCCACATCATCCCACTTTCTCTTCTCAGACTTGTTATGTCCTTCCTGCATCTCCACTTCAGAAAGAAAAAGGTTCTGCTCAACAATTTTGCATTTATTCACTAAAGTGGAATACTCCCTAAGTTCCATAGCTCCCATTGCACTACAGATTTCAGACCTTAAACCTTGTTCAAATTTAATTGCTTTCCATTCACCCTCTGGATCATGATGCAGATATTGAGAATATTTAGCAAGTTCCTCAAACTTGTCCACATACTCACCCACGGTCATATTACCTTGTTGCAATTGTAAAAATTTTGTTTCTCTTTGCACCCGAACACTATGAGGGAAATACTTGTTAAGGAATGCTTGTTTAAAAATTTCCCAAATTATATTAACTCCTTGAGACTCCAACCCAGTCTTTACTCCATTCCACCAATTTTCACCCTCTTATTTAAGCACAAAAGTTGTATATCGCACTCTTTGGTCTTCTGGACATTCCATGGCCAAGAATATCTTCTCAATTTCCCTTATCCATTCGTCTACAGTGGTAGGATCATATTTTCCTAGGAATTGTGGAGGGTCATTCTTCCGAAATTCTGACAATCCAGCATATCCAGGCGCATTATTGCCTGGTTGTACATTTACACCAGTTTGATTTTGAAATTGTTGCAACAACTGGTTAGTTAATGTAGCTTGATCTTAGATAGTGTGAATCCGCAGGTGTACGGCTTCGTCGTCAAGTAATAAAAAGACCGAATCCAACGGGTAATAGTGTGATTTTACATGATGTTTGCTGTACACTTTTGCATGCATATTTCATATAGATTAGGCAATATTTATTTGGTTTTGTTAGATTTTCCCTTGGAACGGGTGAAGGTGGTTTTGTGTGTTGTTTTGCAGGAATTACTGAAAAATATGGTTAACTTAGAGCCAAGGGAATGAAGAAACAGTGGAGAATGAATTTCTGGGAATGCTCGCCCCGCGACTGCAGACAGCCAGAAACAGCAGAATGTCATCCTTTCTGGTTCGCCTCGCGAATCACACCTCACCTCGCGACCCTGAGAGCTGACTGTGCCAGGAAAATGCAAGCCTTTCTGGTTCGCCTCGCGAACAGTGTCTCGCCTCGCGCGAGTTCCAAGCACTGAAGACCAGAAGTTTAATATTCGCCTCGCGAGATACCTCTCGCCCCGCGAGTGTGCGAAAATCAGAATCACTGTTATAAGCTGTTTAAGGCAGAATTGGAAGGGACACCTTGGAGACAGTGGAGGCTACGAGTTTGGAAAGCCAAAAGGCTCTTGGAACCAGAGGCAACTTCTGGAGGATTACCCCCATGGAATCCCTTCTCTCCTTCTTCCATGTTTCTTTGGTTGTGGACATTATTATGAGTAGCTAAACCTCCATTGTTGGGGTTAGGGTAGCTATTTCTGAACTCTCATGTATTTGATTTAGACTTGCAATACAGTGTCTGCTTTGTTATTGAGTGATTGATTTTTGTACTTAATGCTTGTAATGGCTAGCACCCCCATGACTTGATCTGTGTTTTGATATGCAATTGGAAAATTCGTGTTAAAACCGGAACTGAAATTAATCGCCTAGTAAGCCTTGTATCTAGGAATGGAACTGGGTTTATTAGAAATCGCATGATCCCTAATCTTAATGCGAATTCACTAATCTAGGCCACCTAAGGAATTAGGGTCTATTAGTGGGTTTAGGATCTTGTTATCCGAGGGATCGGGACTTGAGTAATTTAGTGGATTGATTGTCATAATTGAAGTAGAAACTGTTTGTTAGTTGTTTCATTGCATGAGGATGAAGATTAGTGAACCTAATCCCAACAGCTTTTATCATATTTGAAAACCTTCTTTTATTGCTTTCCAAGTATTTGAGAAAATTACAAAAAGAGTTTTATGTTCTTATTTTGTTAATTTTAACTTTTGTTAGCATAGAACTCTCTTCAATCCAAGAATCGCTTAGATAGTAATTGAATTGGTATGTGCTAGTACTTGTTGCAGTCCTCGTGGGAACGATAAAACGGTCTCACCACCGTATTACTTGCACGACTGGGTATACTTGCCCAGATTCGTCAACAAGTTTTTGGCGCCATTGCCGGGGACTGTATTTCAATATTAGCGTATCCATTTTGGTTACTAATTTGAGCACAAAATTTTTCTGTTTTAAAATTTTTCTTTTCTGTTATAAACTGTGTGCTGTCATATTTATTTTTTTTGGTGTGTTTGCTGTTGTGTGCTAACCTTTACTACTAACAATCTTGTTTGCTGGACTGTTTGTGTATGCGAGGTACTATTCCAGCTGACCAACTCCTATACGATCCAGAAATTGAAAGAACGGCTAGGAAGAATAGGAAGCAAGCAAGACAGCAGAATTTGTTAAGACAACAAGGAGAAGAACAAGAGACTTCCATCTCTCAGGTTACTCAAGAAGAACTCAAAATGGCAGGGAATGGTGAAGATACTCCACCACCACGGAGGACACTTGGTGATTATGCCAATACAAATTTCAACCGGCATGTCACTAGTATAGTGAGACCTCCGGTGAACTCCAACAATTTTGAACTCAAGCCAAATCTCATCAACATGGTTTCACAAAATCAGTTTGCTGGGTTGGAGAAGGAAGATCCTAACAGTCATAACTTTCCTGGAGTTGTACGATACAGTGAAGATAAGTGGTGCCTCTGATGATGCAATTCGTCTGAGATTGTTCCCTTTTTCTTTAAGAGATAGAGCCAAGTCTTGGCTCCAATCACAACCAAGGGGGAGCTTCACTACATGGGACAACTTAGAGGCAAAATTTCTAGCAAGATTCTTCCCCACCTCAAGATTTGTAAAGGCAAGGGGTGACATCATGAGCTTTGCTCAACAAGAAGGTGAGACGTTGCATGACGCCTGGGAAAGGTTCAAGGAATTGCTTAGGAGATGCCCAAATCATGGTTTTGATGATCTTACTCAGATGCAAACATTCTGTAATGGATTGAGGCCATCAACCAGGTACATGTTGGATGCCTCAGCTGGAGGTTCAATGAATACAAAGACAGCAGAGGAAGCCCTGACTTTGATAGAAGCAATGGCCTCTAATGATTACTTGATGTATCATGATCGGGGTCCCACACAAAGAAGGGGAGTGTTGGAGCTAGATTCACAAACTGCATTGTTGGCTCAGAATAAGCTCATGACACAACAATTGGAGTCTCTTACCAAGCAACTAGCTCACCTCCCACAACAACTCCAAACTGTTCAAGGGATGACCATGCCACCACAACAGGTAATGAGATGTGATTTTTGTGGAGGTGATCATGAGAATGGAAGATGTGAGGCACCACCTAGTTCCCATGAGGAAGCCAATTATATGGGGAACTATGGGAGACAAGGCAACAACCAAGGGTGGAGGAATCAACCAAATTTTGGTTGGAATCAAGATGCCGGGAAAACAAGCAAGCCTCCTCATACACAACCGCTTCAAGACCGGGTTTCTATCTTGGAAAACACCCTCAATCAGTTCATGCAATTGACCATGGCAAACCAGAAAAATATAGATGCTTCCATAAAAAATTTGGAGGTTCAAGTTGGCCAAATTGCAAAGTACCTAGCGGAGCAAACTAGCAGCGGTTTTTCTGGTAACACTCAAACTAATCCGAAGGAGCATTGCAATGCTATTGTTTTGAGGAGTGGTAAAAGTCTTGAGAATGTGGGCGGTGAACCTTTGGTGAAGAATCAGAAAGTTGATGGAAAAACAGAAGTGAGTGCTGAGGAACAAGAACAAAAAGGTAAAGATGACAAAAAGGTAAAGATGTTATAGTTGAGGAAGAAGAAAAGGTCAGTGAACAAGACAAGAGGGAGAAGCTAGTAGATGAGAATTCAATTTTGAGGAGAACTAAGAGTCAGATTTTGAAGGATGGAGACAAACCTCAAGTGATCCCCTATTATGTGAAGTTGCCCTATCCTCACTTGAGCAAGAAAAAGGAGAAAGACGAACAGTTTGCCAAGTTCCTTGATATTTTCAAGAGGCTACAGATCAACATCCCTTTTGCTGAAGCACTTGAGCATATGCCCAATTATGCAAAATTCATGAAGGAACTGCTCACGAAGAAAAGAAAGTTTAAAGAAGGCGAAACTGTTGCCTTAACTGAGGAGTGCAGTGCGATACTGCAAAGGAAGCTACCTCCGAAGCTGAAAGATCCTGGGAGTTTTACAATCCCTTGCACTATTGGGAATGTTTCTATCAGGAAGGCCTTATGTGATTTGGGAGCGAGTATCAATTTGATGCCACTCTCCATTTTGAACAAGCTTGGAGGAGGAGAGGTGAAACCAACCAGGATGGCATTACAGTTAGTTGACAGATCAATCAAGCATCCTTATGGTATCTTGGAAGATGTTCTGGTAAAGGTGGATAAGTTTATCTTTCCAGCGGACTTTGTGGTTTTAGACATGGAGGAGGTTTCTGAAGTTCCGCTCATACTGGGGAGACCTTTTCTAGCAACTGGGCGAGCTTTGATAGATGTAGAAAAAGGCCAGCTGCAATTCAGAGTGCAAGATGAAACAGTCACTTTCAATGTATTGGAAGCTATGCATCGTCCGAGAACTGAAGAGGAGTGTTTCCTCATGGACATTGTGGATACAGTAGCTAAGGAAGTCGATGCACATCAGCACCACCCCTCTACTCCTGCGAAGAAGGAAAAGCACAACATGAAATCAACTCTGAAGCTCTACAAGAAAAATGAGGCATCAGTTGGTGATGAAGTTGGATCTGCTCATCTTGTGAAAACATAACCTCCGCCGGGAAGGAGTAAGAAAAAGGGCAAGAGGCCCAGAGTGAAAGGGGCAAAAGGGAAGCACAAATGTTGGCCCTATAAGCAAAATCAGCTCTTTAAAGGAGTTCCATGGAAGAAAAGTGCTCTTGCACTTATATGCCCAGCAGACCCCGGTTAATTGAAAGAAGCCCGTCAAGCTAGTGACGTTAAAGAAACGCTTATTGGGAGGCAACCCAACTTTTCTTAACTCTTCTCTTTAGTTGTTTTCATGTTCTTAATAATTTTGTTTTTGATTTTAACCTCTTGAATAATTTGAGAAGCTCAAGAGGAAAAATAATAAATTGAGAATTGTCAAGTGTTTGCAGGGTAATAAGGAAGGAGGGAAGAGCAAGAAGATAAGAAAAAGCAAAGTCAACACCCGCTACCGCCTCGGTAAGCCGTTCCAATTTTTTTGTTTTATTTTATTTTTCTTCTCCTCTCTCCATCTTGATTGTTTACATTGGGGACAATGTAAATTCTTAAGCTTGGGGTGAGGGTAGTTTATTTCTGCATCTGTTCATATTGCATTCATATAGTTTGCATGATAGCTTTGCATGTTCACATTATTAGATTGCCCCTTGCCTGAATAATGCATCCAATTGTGAGAACTAAGTGCCCAATAATTTGTGATAGTGAATTTTTGAACCCAATTTTTTTCATTCTTGTGATAAGGATGCAAATGAAGAATGCTTGAGATAATCTTGGATAGTTAATAATTAGCATATGGTTCTGTGGACTTGTGATTTTCATGGATTCTGAACTAAAATGTGAGATTTTGAGCCAAAGGGGTACTCACTAAAATTTTACCCCATTCTTTGTGTAGAGTGGTTATTCCTCTTGGTTTGCTTTCTCTAGAACTTGACTTGAAACTATTTCAAAGCTTAAAAAAATTTTGAAAACATTTTTTGAAAATGATTGAGGCAATAGGTATTTTTCTGGCCTTCTGAGCTTTGAATGATGAAATGCTACCCCTTAGTTGCCCAATTTTGAGCCTGAAAGAATAAAAATGCTTTTCTTGGTACCCTGGAATGTTTTGATAAATATGCTTGATAAGGGACCTTCTAAAGTATTACAAAAAGGGTGAAAAAGGTAGTTGAAAAAAGTTGGGATGAAAGAATCAGAAAAAAAAAATAATAAAAATAATTCTCTTGAGTTGAAAAAAATCTCCCATTCTCCAAAGAAAAGAAAAAGAAAAGAATAAAAATAAAAATAAATAGAGAAGGGGATGACAAAAAGAAAAGTGAAAAATAAAAAGAAAAGGAAAGAAAAGAAAGGTGGAAAGTGAACTGAAACCCAAAAGGTATTTTAGAAGGTCATGCTTTGCAAATGTTGATATGTTGTGTAGCCTTTTGAAATGTCCTTTATTTGATTTCCCCACCTAACGATTAATCACATGGCCACGTTACAACCAAGTGAAAGACCTCTTGATTCTAAATTGTTTTCATTAATAAAGTAGAGATTTGGTTGATAGTCAAGCCTATGGTAGGATTCATTCCTTGAGGAAAATTGAGTGAAATGTCTTATCCCCTAAACACTTGAGTGAGGTGAGAAAAGAGAGCCAAGCAAATGAACAAGCTTGGGGTGAGCTTCAGGTGAGCAAGAGTGCCCAAATCAGTGAGAACATGAGTCTAAGGAACCTAAGCCTCTAATTGGACTTGAATTGATTGTCTCTTGCTGAATTGTTTGATTTGCCTATTACTTGGATCATTTACTCAGGATCTTAATTCACTATCCATGTTCTGTTTATTCTACTGGCCTTGGTGATTGCTTGAGGACAAGCAATTGAATAAGCTTGGGGTGATTTGATAGTGTGATTTTACATGATGTTTGCTGTACACTTTTGCATGCATATTTCATATAGATTAGGCATTATTTATTTGGTTTTGTTAGATTTTCCCTTGGAACGGGTGAAGGTGGTTTTGTGTGTTGTTTTGCAGGAATTACTGAAAAATCTGGTTAACTTAGAGCCAAGGGAATGAAGAAACAGTGGAGAATGAATTTCTGGGAATGCTCGCCCCGCGACTGCAGACAGCCAGAAACAGCAGAATGTCATCCTTTCTGGTTCGCCCCGCGAATCACACCTTGCCTCGTGACCCTGAGAGCTGACTGTGCCAGGAAAATGCAAGCCTTTCTGGTTCTCCTCGCGAACAGTGTCTCGCCTCGCTCGAGTTCCAAGCACTGAAGACCAGAAGTTTAATATTCGCCTCGCGAGATACCTCTCGCCCCGCGAGTGTGCGAAAATCAGAATCACTGTTATAAGCTGTTTAAGGCAGAATTGGAAGGGACACCTTGGAGACAGTGGAGGCTACGAGTTTGGAAAGCCAAAAGGCTCTTGGAACCAGAGGCAGCTTCTGGAGGATTACCCCCATAGAATCCCTTCTCTCCTTCTTCCATGTTTCTTTGGTTGTGGACATTATTATGAGTAGCTAAACCTCCATTGTTGGGGTTAGGGTAGCTATTTCTGAACTCTCATGTATTTGATTTAGACTTGCAATACAGTTTCTGCTTTGTTATTGAGTGATTGATTTTTGTACTTAATGCTTGTTGTGGCTAGCACCCCCATGACCTGATCTGTGTTTTGATATGCAATTGGAAAATTCGTGTTAAAACCGGAACTGAAATTAATCACCTAGTAAGCCTTGTATCTAGGAATGAAACTGGGTTTATTAGCAATCGCATGATCCCTAATCTTAATGCGAATTCACTAATCTAGGCCACCTAAGGAATTAGGGTCTATTAGTGGGTTTAGGCTCTTATTATCCGAGGGATCGGGACTTGAGTAATTTAGTGGATTGATTGTCATAATTGAAGTAGAAACTGTTTGTTAGTTGTTTCATTGCATGAGGATGAGGATTAGTGAACCTAATCCCAACAGCTTTTATCATATTTGAAAACCTACTTTTATTGCTTTCCAAGTATTTGAGAAAATTACAAAAAGAGTTTGTTGTTCTTATTTTGTTAATTTTAACTTTTGTTAGCATAGAACTCTCTCCAATCCAAGAATCGCTTAGATAGTAATTGAATTGGTATGTGCTAGTACTTGTTGCAGTCCTCGTGGGAACGATAAAACGGTCTCACCACCGTATTACTTGCACGACTGGGTATACTTGCCCAGATTCGTCAACAACGGGACCGTGATTTTGAACACAAATTAATTATTAAATCAATTAAACTAAACAAGGAAAGATTTGGTTTTTGAAATTAAAATCAAGTAACAAATCAATCGCAATCAAAAAAAATCTAGAATAAATAGGAAAGTAAATCAAATTGGTTGTTTTCAATTCAAAAGGAATTTCTAGGGATTGGGTTACCAACAAGACCGCTTATGATACTAAATTAACTACCCCTTTGTTAATTATCAAAATGCTTTGAAGGTGAATTTATCCTAATATAGTTAATGTTCCCTCTCGAGATACAAGAACCATGCCCAATTAAACCAACCCCTACTCTCGTGATAATTGTATTTAAATTGGACCCATTGAGGTTTGTGACAATTCACTGAACCCTCGAAGGATCGCTTCTAACTCTCGTGATTTAAGTCCTAAATTCAATCCCTATAGATCCAATACCTAAGTTCACTTCTCAGTTCATGAATCCTCGAAGGACCGCTTCTAACTCTCGTGATTTAAGTCATAAGTTCAATCCCTATAGATCCAATACCTAAGTTCACTTCTCAGTTCATCCTTAAAGTATCTAAGACATGAAAATAAGTGCGCACCAAATTCACATGTAATTATAACAACATGAATTAAATCAAAAGCAAATTAAAATTAACAAAGGGAAAACATCAATTCATAACATAAAACAAGTCTTGGGCATAGCCCCAATTCCTAGAAATAAGAGAACTACTCAAGCATTGCCATGGTGATAGCAATCTTGATAAAAAAGAACATAAAAATCCTAAGAGAAAGAGAGAAGAAATTAAATAAGAAGAGAGATCTCAATCCTAAAGCCAATGCCTACAAAGAGCAGCCAAAGATCCCTAATTTTGAGCCTAATCATCCTATTTATAGTCTATGTTAACTTGGGATTAAAGCCATTACAAATCAGATCAAATTAGATAACAAAATCCCAAAATTTGCACGCCACGGCCGTGATGCCTGTCACAGCCAGGCCGTGACAACTTCTGGTTCTTTCCTTTCTTCTTTTTCTCCAAACAGAAGCGATCATGGCCGTGACAGATTTAATGGCCAGGCCATGACAGCCTCTGCCTTGCATCGTTTTCATGTTTTTCAAGCTTCATCTTCAAGCAAACTCCATGGCAACTTGACTTAAGCATTTTTAACAAAAATTCCTACACGAACACTCCACAATACTACCTTATCCGTTCCAAAAGGAAAATTAACAAATAACTAAACAAAAATGCCTAATCTATCATGAAAATGCATGCAAAATGACAATGAATTATGATGTGAAATCACACTCATCAAACTACCCCAAGCTTAAGATTTTGCTTGTCCTCAAGCAATAAGTAAGGCCAGACAAGATGAACAACTAGAGCACAAACAATGAACCAAGAACCCGAGTACAAATCCAAGTAATAGGCATATCCAAATAAATAACCAAGAGACAATCAATTTCTAGTCTAATTAGAAGCTTAGGTTCCATAAATTTATGTCTTTCACCAATTTGGGTACTCTTCTTTCCTCACTCAAGTGTTTAGGGATATATGATAATTCGCTCAATTTCCTCAAGGAAAATACCCTACCATAAGCTTGACTATTAACCAAAATCTATACTTTATTAATGAAAACACATAAGAATCAAGAGGTCTTTCATTTTGGTTGTAATGGGGCCACGTGATTAATCGTTAGGTAGGGAAACCAAGAAAAGGAAAATTCAAGAAGGCTAAACAAAATATCAAACAATACAAAGCATGACAGCCTTCTAAAATACATTTTTGGGCTTTAATTCACTTTTTCACCTTTCTTTCTTTCTTTCGTTTTTTTTTTCACTTTCTTTTTTCCATCCCCTTCTTCCATTTTTTTTGTTTATATTTTAACTTTTTCAACAATTTAGAGAAGGGGAGATTCCCAACTCAAGAGAAATATTTAATTATTTTTCTTTCATTCCACAACTTTTCAAACTCCTTTTTGGCAATACTTTAAAAGGTGTCATACCATGCATCATTTATCAAAAAACAAATAAAGGTACCAAGAAAAACATTTTTTTAAGCTCAAAATTGGGCAATTAAGGAGTAGCATTCAATCATTCAAATCTCAGAAGGCCAGAAAAATACCTAGTGCCTCAATCATTTTCAAATATGTTTTAAAAAATTTCTAAGTTTCAAAAAGGTTTCAAGTCAAGTTCTAGAGAATACAATCCAAGAGGAAGAAAACACTCAATCACAAAGAATGGGGTAGTTTTAGTGAGTACCCCTTTTAGGCTCAAAAATCTCACATTTAGTAGTTTAAAGTTAATGAGAAACATAGATTCAAGGAACCACATGCTAATTAACAACTATCAAAAGATAATCTCTAGCATTTTAATTTTTTGCCTATCACAAGAATACAAAGATTTGGTTCAAAAATTCACTGTCTCAATTCATTTGGCACAAAGTTCTCACAATATGATGCAATTTCAAAACAAGGGGTAATCTAATGATGCGATCATGCAAAACTACACCTAAATGAATGTAACATGAAAATTGCAATATTCAAAATGCAAAAATATTACCCCTACCCCAAGCTTAAAAACTTACATTGTCCCCAATGTAAATAATCAAGTCAGAGAGAGGAGAAAAATGGAACAACTCACCGAGGTGGTGGAGGGTGCTGCCTATGGAGGTAAAAGAAGGGAAGAAGGAGATGGTTGGGTTCAGTTGCGCAATACTGGAACAGGAGGGGAGCCTTCACGTTTTTAAAATGCATCTGATGAGCGCGTCAGGGCCGTGAAGGCTATCATGGCCTGGCTGTGAACACGCCTGGTCTGGGAGTTATGGCCTGTCACGACCGTGAATATGGTGACGGCCTAGTCGTGATCATTTCTGCCCTGAGTGGCTTCTTCTAATAGTGCCTTTGAACCTCTTCACAGCTGGGCCCTGATTGTCCTGATGAGTGCGTCACGCCCATGAAGGCTACCACGACCTGGCAGAGATCTTCACTGCCTCCTTCTTCTTTTTTTTGGTGTCATGGCCATGAAGTATATCATGGCCTTCCCGTGATCACCACTGTGTTCCAACTTTTCTTCCTTCACGGCCATGAATCCTGTCATAGCCAGGCCATGATATCCTCTGACTTATATTTTTCATGGCTCTTTGCTCTTCATGCTTTTCCAACCTGCAAACACATTTGGCAAAACCATCAATTGGTGATCTTTCTCCTCAAAACATCTCAGATTATTCAAAACAAACAAAAACAAACACGAAAACAAAATAGCAAGGAAAAGAAAACTTGGGTTGTCTCCCAATAAGTGCTTATTACCAGTCTTAAGCTTGACCATACTTTTTTCAATCAACCGGGATCAACTGGGCTTGGAAGTGAAAGAACACCTCTCTTCCAAGGAAGTCCTTCAATGAGCTTATAGTGTTCATATTGTAACATCCTAATTATCAGTAATTAAAATCAGGACTACGTAAGTGTAATTAATTAATTTATAGGGATATTTTTCTTCTATGGTTTGAGATGGACAGACTTAATAAATTTAAAATTTATTAAGACTATGAGAGGAAAGAGTTTTTATTTTTATTTTAAAGCCAATTAAAATTTACTAGGCATTAAATATTTAACTAAGTGAGGATTTGAGTGCTAATCATTTTTTAAGTTTTAATTAACATTTTCAAATCTTAAATGAGGTTATAAATTGAAAGCTTGATTTAATTAATTTCTTATCTCCATTTTGAGTGCTTTAGTACATGGTTTCTTGGAGTACAAAAGGTGGGTGCTGGTTTCACTAAACCATTAAATATTGGCATGAAATTTTAGTTTGCTATATGATGGTTATAAATATTTGGACACCTCCAGCTTATAAAAAATGCTACTACATAACCATTAAGTGTCACCTCCTGCTTATGTTTCATTTCATAGCTTAGCTTATTCATTTTTATAGTGATGCTGGCCTTTTACGTAAGACATCCAAGTGCCGCCTCCTGTTGTGGTTTTTTTTTTCATTCTTGCCAGCCATCTAATCTATATTTTATAGCCTTGTTGTGTCATCCATTTTGAGATGAAAATCACAGCAGCACGTCACTTATCATTGGCGTAAATTGTAAACAAATCATGAGCAGGTTCACGTAAAAGTTCGGCTGACCCATCACCTCTTACTTGTTTTCACGCCAATTTGGAGCATGTTACATGCTCATCAAAGTGGCACACCTCCAGCTGCTTGCATTTCCTTTCCTTGTTATTTTTTTTCCTTCTTTCTTCATGTAATTCCATGACCACAAAAAGGCCACGCACCTGCTTGCAAATTGTGTGATCCAAGATTTCTCTCCTCTCTCACCAAGTGGTTAGCGCAAGAAAGGAAAAAAAAAGTCAGAAAACTGAGGAGACAACGTGATAGAGAGAGAGAGAGTGTGTGTGTGAGTGATAAATAGCATAGAGAGAGAGGGGGAAAGAAGAGGGAGGTCAAGAGTGAAAGAGAGAACTCCAGAGGGATTTCTGATCAATCCGTTCGTCCTAGCGTGAAATCGATTATACCGTTGTGGTCCTCGCGATGTCTACTTCATTATCCTATCTTTCTTTTCTTGATTAGGCTAAGGTAAGCCTACGTCCTTTTTATGCCGAAATGCCATCGGCGACAGTATTGAGGTTATCTTTCAATCCGTTTATCGGTTTTCAATTTTGTTTCCAAATTAGGATTCCCTGTAACGTGTGCTTCACAATGATATGTTCAGGTGAATTTTCGGAGCCGCAGAGGGTGGTGAACCAAGCATGACTGATTTGAAGAGTATAGGAGTGGGCTCGTTTTGTTGTGTTAAAGCCAGCCTACGACACCTCAGGTGGGAGAAAGAAACCATCTAACGTCGGAAATGACTAAGTAGAATTTATTTCAATAATGGCGTAGGGATGCCTAAACCCTATTAGTGAGCGAGTAATGGACAATATCTATATCACATTGGAGACTACTTGGTGGTACCAATGATGATATATGAATTGTAGATTTATCGCCTTTAGGTCAAATTTATAATATTCGAGGTTGCATGATTTTATCCAGTAAGCTGCTCATTGTGTGCTATTTGTTTTTATATGCTATATTTGGGTTATTTGTGCTCACCTTATAATTTTATTGATATTTAATGTTATATAATTATACCTGATGATATATATATTTATTTGGTATGCAAATGCTTATATTTTATGCTTTAAAGAGATGTCTGCTGGGAGAGAGTAAATAAAGGAAAATTTATGCATATGCCTAACCTAAATTTAATATGATTAAATAATATTTATTTGATGAGTTGAGGTATATTATGAGATTATAGAGAAAGGTTAAGGCATTAGGATTGGCTTGGTACGAAGTGATGAGATTGCATGAATGCATGTTGTTGATTACAACCGTGTGAGTGGAACACACGAGGTCAGTGTATCTGACGATAGATACAGGAGCCACGGGCCAGTTTCATTATACAGAAGATATAAGAGACTACTGTGATGTATATCCGTAGTCCTCGCGGGACCGTCTCAACTTAGGTTTATATCGTGCAGCTATAGTGTCATTGCTATGCATGAGCACCTATGAGGGAGAGAGAATTGGGTGTGCACCGGAGCAAGATGTGCCACTATAGTGTCATTGCTTTGCATGAGCATCCTCTGCCATGGATGAGGATGTGCACCGGCGTTCTGGAGATGTGTCGCTTGGACGGCTGACTTGATATTCTGGGTGGCAACCACGTTAGCATATTTTGCATGAGTACGAAGGGTAGAGGATTATAAAAGAACTTGAGGATGATTCTATATCTTTGTGTGATGCATGTCTATTTGCTTTTATTGATTTAATGCTATGTACCTGTTTCCATGTTTTGATGCTAGATAGTTTCTTATCTCCCTACTTCTTTTCTATGTATGTTTTTTTTATGTGATTGTTTTGAGAAGACCCTGTGGAGGAGCCAGCTACAGAGGAGCTAGATGGGACCCCTTATAAGCCATATGCTGGCGGACAAGCAGTGGATCCTAGCAGTTGAGTTTAAATTCTATGGCCAGTGCGTCTTTTTGAGATGTTTTAGTTTTCGTTGCTTATATCAATTTGTACCAGTATGTATATTATGGGACCCTACTGATGAGGTACCCTTTACAGTGTATCAGCACATTATGTATTTATAAATAGACATGTGTGGTGTGATGTTTATATTCTATTATTTATACTTATAGTTTGTTTACTTATGATTTTATGTATATTCATATAACGTTAATATCCCGATTAAGTTGTAATTAATTTAGAGTTTCTTTAAAGGGACATCAGGGTGTCTCACATATGGCCACATTTGCTTTCGCTTTGCTCTTTTCACTTTGAGTCTCATGGACTTACTTCTTCCCGACGGAAGTTTTAACTCCACATGTTGATTAACTCCAACTTCATCCTTATTTGGTGGATCATTTGTCATGCAAATTTTGGGAGTTGCTTCCATGTTAAGCTCTTCCTTCACCTTCGGAGGCATTATCTCAATCCTACACACATGATTCTCAAAAGGAGGGTTGTTATATGAGTTAGTCAAATCAAAATCCACCCTTCCTTTCTCTACATTCAAAGAGAGCTTACCATTTTTTACATCTATTATTGCTCCAGCTGTGGCCAAGAATTGCCTTCCAAGAATGATAGGGAATTTAGAATTCTCGTTCATATCCAACACCATGAAATCAGTGGGAATGAAAATTTTCCCTACCTTTATGGGGACATTCTCTAGTATGCCTAGAGGCAAATTGTAAAGAGAACTTGGAGGGTCTCAATTCCTTTATTCTTAACCTCTCAAAGATGGTAAGCGGCATTAAACTCGCACTAGCCCCTAAGTCATATAAGGCATGGTCTATTTTCACTTCTCCGATTGAGCAAGCAATAGAGAAACTTCCTGGATCTTTTTGTTTATGAGGCATATTAGTTTTTATCATTTCATAATGCTCCTCAATTAAGCCCGTAGTCTTTTTTTCTACTTGCTTTTTCTTGACTAGCCTTTGTGGGAAAGGTATTGGGGGTTGGTAAGGTGGTGGATGGACATACTTTGTTGACTCATGTCCACCTCACATTCCACATCCTTTTCAACCACCCCAAGCTTATCATCCCTCAAGTATATAGCATTATAGTGCTCATTGGGATTAACTTCGGGTTGTCCCGGAAACGTACCCTTTGTCCTAGAAGATGTACTAGCTTGTTGGGCAATCTAATTTTCTAACTTCTTATTATGGATGGCTAAGTTATCTACCTTAGATGTTAACTCCTTTATTGCCTCATTGACTGCTCCACCTTGTTGCCTAAACTTTTCATTTTGATTTGTTTGAGTTTCAACAAAATTTTCCAAAAGAGACTCAAGTTTAGACTTTTGTACCTGAGGATACCCCGATGCAGGTTTCCTATTACCTCGGTCTTCTTGGAATTCGTGGTTCAACGTGTTGTTGTAGTTCCCGTAGGAGAGATAAGGGATATTATTCCTTCCTTGGTTGTAAGAATTTGGGGGGACATAGTTTGGCAACTTCGGGTTCGTGTCATAAAAATTGTGACATGAATTCACTTGTTCACCCAAAGCGCCTTTTGTAGGAGCACTACTATGTGGGCACTCCATGAAGTCATGTCCCTGCATTACACAAATCTCACAAGCAACATTAGTATCTCCTATTGAACTCACATTAGCTTTGTTAAGTCTCTAAAATGTCTGATGTACATTTCCCTAAGTTTTTATGAGAACTAAACATTGGTTAATGATTTAATTAACCTTCATATTGGTTCTAACCTTAATTGGACGTAGCTCTTTGCTTTGAAGAGTGAACATGGATAAATAACTGTGTCAATCTCTCTTTCCTTATAAACTCTTTAGTTGCTTCAGTTTTCTTATCCGTTTATCAAGTGGTGTGTTTGCCTAAATCACTATTAAAATTTCATCAGACAGGTCACCTGTCTGTCCAGTATCTTTCCACTCGTCTGAACCAAGCTTTTGTATGCGAAAAGTTTTCAACTTTGTTTAAGTTCTGATAAATACAATTCAACCCCCGCTTCTCGTGTTTATAGTTGTCTATTTCAGTTGGTATCAGAGCTCGGCCTCTGGGTTGAGCATCTAACAATGTAGAGGTAAAAGGTCCAGAATAATAGACATGACTGCTCGAGCTAGTTCAAGTGGAAGTCACCAGACTGAAGGAGCTTCCCTAACCAGACCTCCTTACTTCAATGGAGAAAACTACAACTATTGGAAAGATAGATTTCAATGGTTCATTCTATCTACAAACTTTGATCTCTGGGATGTCATTACAGATGGTCCATTCATTCCCAAGAATGATAATGACACTGACAAGCCAAAAGCTCAGTGGACTACTGCAGAAAAGACAAAATGGGAGCTGAACCACAAAGCTAGATATAACATCATTTGTGCTTTCAGTACTAAGGAGTTTGAGAATGTATGTGCTTGTGATTCTGCCTAAGAAATATGGGACACTTTAGCTGTCACACATGAAGGAACAACCAAAGTCAAAAAGTCAAACATTGCCATACTTGTTAGAAAGTATGAACTGTTTGTCATGGAGGAAGGAGAATCTGTTGTTCAAATGACAGGAAGATTTCAAACTATAGTCAACAGTTTAAAATCTCTTGGCAAAATCTACACCAATGCTAAGAAGGTTGGAAAGATTCTGAGGAGTCTACCTAAACAGTGGAGACCTTTGGTTATTGCTATCTCTCAAGCCAAGGATCTCACTACCTTGACTATGGATGAACTTCTTGGAACACTCACTGTTCATGAGCAAGAACTTGGAGATGAAGTTGCACCAAAAAAGGGCAAGTCAATTGCTCTGAAAGCTTATCAAAAGTCAGCAAATGCTTCCAAGGCTCTAAAGGCAGACTAGTCATCCAGTGATGCTGACGTGTCTGAACACGAGGATTCAGAGAGTGATGAAGAATTGTCTCTCCTGACCAGGAAGATAAAGGTTCTCCTACAGAAAAAGAAGTTCAAGAAGGATAAGCCATTCAGAAGGTTCAACAAGGACAAGAACTTCAAAGAATCCACTCCAACAGACAAAAGTTCAATTGTCTGCTATGAATGCAAGAAGCCTGGTCACATCAAGACCGAGTGTCCTCAACTCAAGAAGGCCCTTTTTAAGAAATTCTTCAACAAGAAGAAGAAAGGAATGATGGCTACTTGGGAGGATCTAGAGTCAACATCTTCTGATGAAGAAACAGAGGAAGAAGCCAATCTTTGTTTGATGGCCAACACTGACTCAGACTCAGACGATGAGCTACATCCTGACTATGAGGAATTACTTGATGCCTATGAGGAGTTGCTAGAGGAATCCAACTGCTTATATAAGGTCTTTAAATCCCTCAAGAGAGAGTATGTAAAGCTCACCAGTGAGCATAAACAGAAATCTCAAGAGTGTGAGAAGCTGGCTAAAGAGAACAGTGAGCTGAAGACTGAAAAGTCTATTGAAGCTAAGATCTCAAGTGAAACATCACCATCTGAAGAAGTTGAAAAACTTCAACAGAAAGTGGAAGAGCTCACTTCTGATCTTGCTAAATTTGTTAATGGTAAAGACAATCTGACTAAGCTACTTGGCTGTCAGAGGTACTCTCTTAACAAAGAAGGTATTGGACATGTCTATCAGACACATAATAAAATATCAACTAAAGCTTCCACAGTATCTATTAAGTCAACTGTAACCAAGTCTACACCTGTCTGTAACTTCCGTGGAAAAACTGGACATGTTATGTCTAAGTGTATCCATAAGAAGAGAAGGAAGTCTTCACAGACTCCTAGAACTAACAGAAAAGAACCCAGAAAAATATGGGTACCTAAAGATCAAATAATTTTTGTTGCAGATGTCCTCAACAGGACAAAGAAAACACCACTACTGGTACCTGGACAGTTGTTGCTCGCGTCATATGACAGGAGAAAGGTTTATGTTCCTAGACCTCCAACTTAAGAGAGGAGGACATGTTGCCTTGGGAGGGAATCAGAAAGGGAAAGTTATAGGAATCGGCACTATTGGTGGTAAACCCCCTCTTCCCTCTATATCTAATGTTCTTATGGTTAAAGGATTAAGACACAATTTGCTTAGCATAAGTCAATTATGTGATAGTGGATTTGATGTTTCCTTTACCAAGGATGTATGCATAGTTAAAGACTGTTGTGGGAAAACCCTCTTTTCAGCTAAAAGGCAACAAAATCTTTATAAGATTGAACTGTCTGATCTCTCAGATCAAAGTGTAACCTGTCTGATGTCTAAAGAGGATGAGATATGGTTATGGCATAAGAAACTAGGATATGCTAGTATGAAACTAATTTCTAAATTAAAAAGGAATAACCTTGTGAGAGGATTTCCTGATATTAGTTTTAAGAAAGATGTCTTGTGTGATACATGTCAAAGACGTAAACAGATAAAATCAAGTTTCAAATCTAAAAACCAAGTATCAACCTCTAGACCTCTTCAGTTGTTACACATGGATCTGTTTGGACCAGTTAGTGTTGCCAGCCTGGCTGGAAGAAAGTATGGATTTATCATAGTTGATAACTATTCTAGATACACATGGATCCTCTTCTTAACCCACAAGGATGAGTCTTTTAAGGCTTTCTCAGTATTCTGCAAAAGAGTACAAAATGAGCAAGGTTTCTGTATTTCTACCCTTAGAAGTGAGCATAGGGGAGAATTTGAAAATGAGCAGTTTAGACAGTTCTGTTAGGAGAATGGGATCTCTCACAATTTCTCTTCACCTAGAACTCCACGGCAAAATGGAGTGGTTGAGAGAAAGAACAGATCTCTGCAAGAAATGGCTAGATCTATGCTCAATGAAAATAATCTCCCTAAGTACTTATGGCCAGAAGATGTAAACACTACTTGTTATGTACAAAACAGAATACTTATTAGGCCTTTTCTAAAGAAGACTCCTTATGAATTGTGGAAAGGAAAAAGCCCCAACATATATTATTTTCATGCTTTTGGATGTGATTGTTTTATTCTGAATACCAGAGATAATCTTGAAAAGTTTGATTCTAAGGTAGATAAAGGTATTTTCGTAGGATATTCTAAAATGTCTAAGGCTTTTAGAGTTTACAATTCAAGAACTTGCATTATTGAAGAATATGTTCATGTTAAATTCAATGATGGACTAAAGACTGATAAAGAACTATCAGATCTAGAAGATGATCTTGCAGGTATTGATATAAACAAGCCAGAAATTCAACAACCCAATCTGACCAAGATAGAACTTGTGCTTGAGGTCGACAGACAATTCAAGGCAGACGAGTCAAGAGACAAGTCAAGATCTTCATGATGATCTCAAAAGGGATTGGAAGTTCAACACTCATCATCCTAAGGATTTTATTATTGGAAATCCTTATGAAGGAGTAAGAACCAGATCCACACTAAAAGAATCAAGCAATGTGGCTTTTATATAAGAATTGGAGCCAAAACGCATTGAAGAAGCTCTTGAGGATGAAAGCTGGATTCTTGCAATGCAAGAAGAACTTAATCAGTTCACCAAAAATGATGTCTGGACTCTTGTCTCTAAACCTAAAAACAAGTCTGTTATTGGAACAAGATGGGTCTTCAGAAACAAATTGGATGAAGATGGTAAAGTTGTCAGAAATAAGGAAAGGTTAGTAGCTCAAGGCTAGAACCAACAAGAAGGTATTGATTATACTGAAACCTTTTCACCTGTAGCTAGAATAGAAGTCATACGCATTTTAATGTCATATGATGCACAACACCAAATCACCCTGTTTCAAATGGATGTAAAAAGTGCTTTTCTAAATTGTTCAATTGAAGAAGAAGTATATGTTAAACAACCCCCTGGTTTTGAGGATACTGATAAACCCGATCACGTTATCAAACTTAAAAAGGTATTATATGGTTTGAAACAAGCACCTAGAGCATGGTATGATAGGCTTAATTCTTTTCTCATGCATAATGGTTTTACTAGAGGACAAGTAGACACTACTCTGTTCAATAAATGCTCTAAAGAGAACTTTATTATAGTTCAAATATATGTTGATGATATTATTTTTGGAGCAACTAATGAAAAGCTATGCAAGGAATTTTCAAATCTAATTCAAGCTGAATTTGAGATGAGCATGATGGGAGAATTGAAGTTCTTCTTTGGATTACAAATCAAGCAGATCGACAAGTGATGGAATGTACATACATCAACAAAAGTATACCAAGGAGAAACTCAAGAAATACAAAATGGAAAATGCTAATCTCATGAAAACCCCTATACAACCCAATGCAAAACTAAGAAAAGATGATGAAGGTAAAAAGGTAGACCAAACTGTCTACAGAGGTATGATTGGCTCTCTACTGTACTTAACTTCACGCAGACCTGGCATTCAATTTAGTGTCGGTATGTATGCTAGATTCCAATCTGATCCTATAGAATATCATCTTAAGGCTGTTAAGAGAATATTTAGATATTTTCTTGGAACTACTAATCTTGGTTT